>LPNX011095455.1:0-46553 GCA_001517045.1 Pseudotsuga menziesii | reverse complement strand
TTTTTTATTTTATGTGTTTTATTTTTGTGAACTCATCCAAGTCAATGCTTTGTAATTCTTACATGTTTTTAAGAACACTCATTTTCATACTTACATGAAGAATAAGTTATTATGTTATATGAAGAAACTAAGGTAATAGTGTGGTGTTATCGCAAATGAATGATGGATAATATGTACAAGCGCTTGTTAGTAAGACCATGGAAATATCCTCTATAATCAACATACATTTACTTTCCTATGTAAGAATTTAAGAATTAATGTGGAACGCTCTTAATTGTAATGCCATGAAGTTATTTGAGAGTAATGTTTTGATGGTTGAAATTAATATGTAAAAAAAAAATTACCCCATCTCCCAAAATGCTAAAGAGGAGTTTGGGTTTGTTACACTTCCAACACCAATTTTACCAGTACTAATCGGCCACCTCGGGAGAGCCATCTGTTGCACTAGATGTCGACCCTTAATTCTAGTTTTGCTAGTAGCCATGTCCAGTCATCCTTCCTGTAACAATTTGGATTTAGCTTGAATCCCAGATATTTTAAACCTTCCTCCAGACTTGTGACATTGAAAGGAAAAAGGTCTATGTATTTATGCAATTCTTCTTCTTCCATATTGGTGGGAGAGAGGGTGGATTTTCACTCATTCAATTTCATTCCTATATATTTGTAGAAGAGTTGCATAGTTTTTGATAAATTTTCTGCCTCCTTGATCGAGTTGTTGCAGAAGATAAGGATATCATCCATGAAAAGGAGATGAATAATATTTTGATTATTGGAAATTTTTATCCCGCCGAACAAACATCTTCTTTTTGCATCTAATAGGGATCTGTGAAGACCTTCAGCCACCAATAGAAAAAGAAGAGGGGATAGAGGGAACCCTTTCTGAAGTCCCCTTTCCGAGAGGAAGAAGGGGGAAGTTGATCCATTGATGAGAACGAAAAAGAAGCAATGGTGATGCAATAGAAAATACACTTGATAAAAGAGTAATTAAAGACTAGATGAGTAAGAAGAAGTCTTAGGTCAAGCCAACTTACCCTGTCAAACACCTTTGAGAGGTCAATATTTAGAATTGTGCCTTTTAGTTTCTTAATTTTTAAGCTATGTAACCCTTCTTGAGCTACTCCAATGGATTCATGAATCTATCTGTTCTCGAGGAAGCCAAATTGTTCAAGCGAGATGAAGTTTTAGAGAACTTTTTTGAATCTTTGGGCAATGATTTTTGCAACAACTTTGTAGGTAATTTTGCACAGGGAGATAGGGCTGAAGTCTTCCAAAGAGTCTAGATTTTATCCAGGATTCTTCAACTAAGTGGAGTAGGTTTGGGCCAATTATATCATAGAGGGCCAAGAAAAATTCAATGGTCATGCCATCTGGACCAGGGATTTTATGCTTCTGAAAATTGTGCAGAGTTGCCTTCAACTCATACTCAGAGATCTCCTCCATTAACTACAAGTTGTCTTCTTCCGAGATTTGTCCTGGGAAAATTGTGTGATCTAGATGACCTCCGCAATCAAAGCCCGATTCTCTACTTTGAAGAGGGTTTCAAAATGATATTTATTAATCTCAACAAGATATTCAAAAGAGGAACACATCTCATTATTTGAATTCTTTAGCTCCCAAATGGTGTTCTGCATTTTCCTTCCTTTTGCAAAGGATTGGAATAATTTTGTGTTTTCATCCACACTAGCCAACCAAATGGTTCTGCTTTTTAATCTCAAAGCTTCCTCGCTTTCCTTCAACAATTTATTCCTATCGGATTCCAAGGTAACCAATTTTTCTTTTTCTTCCTGTGAAAGGTAACCACCTCCTTTTGAGTTTTGAATAGCAGCTAGGTCCTCCTCAATCTGATGAAGATCCTGGTCGTCCGCTTCCTATTTACATTTGGACCATTCTTTGAGGAGAAGTTTTATACAGCAATGATCTTGAGAAAAATGTGTGGCAACATGGTTTCCTTCTTCAGCCGAATAGGGAATCCAATTCGTTTGGATCAGTCATATCACTTTCTCATTTTTTAGCTATGCTGCATAGAATTTGAAAGGACTGGCTGGATTTATAGGGATTTTCAGGATTTCAAAGCAGATAGGGAGATGATTAGAGTCACCTTCAGAGTCTACCCATTGTCTGAACATCAAGTATTTATCGTGAAGGCTTTTTGCCAAAAATAAAAGATCCATTATTTTTGCAATTTTGTTATCCTTAATTATTATGTTGTTCCAGATAGGTTTGAGCTTAATGGGGTCAAGGTCCACTAGCTGAGAGACTTGCAAAAGATGGACAAGGTAATTTTCCAATGGGTATACCCTAGCTCTTAGGCCCCATATTTATTAGGTGCCTATGGAAAAATTTAAGTCTTCTCCTAGTATGACATTTTCATTTTTAAGAAGGGGAGAAGTACATAGGTTGTCGTAGAAAGCCACCTTGTTGTCATACGGTATGTAGATATTTAAAATAATGAGGGGAATATTTTCTTCATCCCACTGCACCTAAATCTCTATTCCAAATATGGAACCCCAAGAATTCAGACATTTTACAGAAGACTACTTCCATCCAATTTCCAGTCCACTAGAGTGGCCTTTTGCGCTTTGAACATGAAAGGAGTAAAATCGAGAAATGGAATTTAACAAGTTTGTGACCTTAATTTGTGACCCCATGGTCTCCTGAAGGAATATTAAATCTGGTTTGAGAACCATAAGCATCCTCTTTAGGGAAAGTTTCTTTCGGGTACTTTCCAAACCCCTACAATTTAGTGAGAGAAGTTTCATTAGGGAACCCCTTCTAGGGCCTCCACTGCTCTAAGTGCCCCAAAGATTGGTTTTTGTCTTCCATTTGCTTGATCCCTCAATGCTTTATACTATGCGAAGGAGAAGTGTGAAGTTTTGCTTCAACCTTTTCCTTTTGGATGAAAGCATGTGTTTGTGCCTAGCCATGTATGTGTAGAATTGAGGTCAGGTAAAGTAGGGATGTTCCTCGATCTGAGGTGAAAATGGATTGTAGAGGAAGAGGATGTTCCAAGGGAAGTGGTATGTTTCTATGGAGGATATTCTTAAGGTGAGGTGCAGTAGTATGTGAGGGAGGAGGGGGAGGTCCATAGGGGTCGTGAGTGGGACAAAGGTGAGAAGGTGCCACAACTTCTGATTTTTTTAAATCAAGCAAATTTAATTCTAAAAACTGATCATTCATAGAATTAACATAAGGATTAACCACGGGGTGTACCAATGCCTTCTATGGTAGTTTCTCTGATACTATGCCAAGAGCCTTGGGGGGTTGTTTCAAGGAGAGAAGAGGTTGAGGAAGTCCTTCCTCCAAGTTGATGAATCTCTTCCCCAACTACCCCTACTTGCTTCTGTCACCATCTTTTGCCTCTTCAGCCCTCAGACTCAATCTCTTCTGAGTTTGACTCTTTGCAAAACCCAACTGGAATATTTTTGCAAGGTGTCCAGTTGCATGGCATCGATGACACCTAAAAGGTATCCCTTCGTCATATAAGATCTATATTTTGGTGTTGTTTCCCCAAATTAGATTTATTTGCTCTTTGATATCCGTTTTGATGTTGAGGGAGACGAGGATGCAGGAAACCATTTTTCTTTTGGTCATTTGAAAAGAAAGGTCAACATCCAGAAAAACCCCTAGGGAATTCCCCAGATCCCAGAGCGAATCCATATTCCATATTCCCAATGGAGGCTAGGTAGACACATGCAGATAGGTAGGGTATCTAATTTCTCACAATCCCTCTCTTTCCTTAATATTTTTTTACTTAATGACCTTCTTTTTCTCCTTTTTCACCTTGTCCTTTCCTTTCCTTTTGTTTTTTTTCACATTAACCCTTTCCTTTTTTCACCTCGACACTCTCTATATAGTTCTATTATTTTATTTCTCTTTTTTAAGTTATATATTCTTTTCAAATGTTTTATTTATATTATATTATGATTGTTATATAATTATAATTACTAGAAATCATATTATTTTAGAGCATATTGTTATTTAATTAATTAGTTGTTTTTTATATATTTTTATTTATTTATGATTATGTTTTTTTGGTGTTCTTTAGGAAAATTTATGTTTTTTTGACTTTATAGTTGCTCTTAACTTTAAAATTTTTACAATTGATTATATTAAAAACATATTTCTATTCAATTTTTAATACAAATTATTATTTTAAAATTTTAATCTTAAAAAAAATTAATTCAAAATAAATTTCCTTTTTTCAATTTTTACCAAAATAGAACAAACTATTATCTTAAAATTTTAATCCTCAAAATTCAATTCAATGGATCACCTTTTGCTATTTTCACAAAACTAATTCTACTACTTAAAAGATGATAAAAATGTGAAATCATTTTAATCTTTTTTTTAATTCTAATTACAATTCTATTAATAATTAAATTATTATTATTTAACATAAAAAATAAAACTACACGTATATCGAGTTTATGTTAGTTTTATTGAGTTATAATATGTATATCACACATATAGAGAAGTAGATGAATATTAAACAAGAAATATATTTTCCTCAAATAATAATTTGCATTTTATTAATGTAAACATAACACATTGTTCAAAGATGTAGCCTTACAACCACTGCATAAGCACCAAATATTCAATTTTTTAGAGTAAAAATGGTCAAATAGCCAATTTATTTTTTGAAAAAAAGTCCAAAAATAACCAATTAACTAAATTTCGCCCCTAAAAAAAACCATGATCACAAGTTAGAACTAACAAAATGTAGAAGCCATTAATATAAACAAAACACATGAACAAGATTTTAAAGTAATCTATCATTCTATTTACTTCTAATGAAAATAGATGCATGAATCCAATAATACCTAAACATCCCAGCCCCAACTCGACAACCTAATTCACAAGACAAAACATACACATCACACATTCATGGCCAACCATACACAAAACAATGCAATCGTAAATGACTAAAAATTGTAACAACCTTGATACTAAGCCATGACCTTTACATCTTATATCCATCTCCCCTATGCAATACATAGATTCAAAATATTTTTTTGATGGTAGCTAACTAAATGATGGTGTTCACTATGGTGTAATTAAGACATAAAAAAAAAGATATAAAAAGATCTATGATCCAAGAAACCAAAATTTATAGTGTAGAATAACATAACAAAAGATAATAGAGAAGAGAGATGTTGCAAAAATAACCTATGTATTATAATAATATCAATTCAAAAGGATATATTTACTCACTATTTGTGCTAAAATTTGCACTCGATTGCTAAACCACAGAGTTTAGGCATCTGAAATTGGATGCTTGGATTGCTGGTTATTCAAAGGTTTGGTGAGTCAAGCACTTTGAGTGAGAAAGGAGAGAAGCTAAGATAATGGACATGAAATCCTTTACTAACAATATATGAATCAGAGCCAATCAAGTTGAATATCAGTTAATGGTAGTTGGCATAAAGAATTAAAGAGCAAGGAAAACAACATGAAATACAAGAAGACCTAGACTAGATCAATTGCACATTCATGAGTTGAAAAATCCACTAAACAAAAAAATTTCGTGGGTAGTAGATTAAGGGAACTTGAATAAAACACCTAAGTAAAGGAAATCTCAGCAAACATTTCACTAATCAAGAATCCATCACTCATAGATAACTACCGATACTCAATAAATGTAATTGATTCAAGTAAAAAAAAAGAGTGAACATAAAGAATAATAAGATTGATAATTAAACTTCCAAGAATCTCTAACTAAAGAACATAACATAGGCAAATACCCTAAGATTACAATATAATGACTATGCCCTTTAACGCTTACTCTCGGGCCTTAGAACTTTTACAATCTTCCTCAACCTCTCAGCTGAAACCCCCTCCTCATTTCAAATGATAAAATTTTATGGAATCTACTTACAAAATCAAGATCCCCTTATTCATGGATCAAATCCTCTAGGATAACAAAATATTTGATAAAAATGGAACAAAATCAGAAATATATCTTGAGACCCATGATAAGAAGAAAACTTCAATCCAATTCAAAATATTTGAATTGAATTTCTTAAATCACATAGCAAATTCTTCAGGGAAGCTTACTCATCAAATTTGGTCTTTCAAATATTTAGCTTGATTCTGTACACATGTAGTTTCTCTGTCACATGTAATCTTGAATGTTCAAATATTGTTGAATTGGATTCCTTTGGAATAGAGTGGATCTCAATTATCTTCTTATAATAGTGGACTTAGAAACATGGAATTTTTGCTAACTTTCCTCCTCGAATCTTGAATTATACTTACCAATTGATACTTTTCCATCATATATGAATTTGGTGGATTTTTGGAAAAAAATAGCATAGAAACACCATTCAAATATTTAAAAACCATAATGGATGTTGAAAAAATGAAAGAGGTTATTGTAAATCACCACATTCTTGAAGTGGTTTTTTAACCGTTTTGGAAGAAACCCTACAGTTTGGCTTGAATATGCTCTCAAAATAAAGTGCCTAGAAAATGACGGGACTGTCAACTAATTTTTTGGGTTTTTAACCGTTTTGGAAGAAACCCTACGGTTTGGCTGGAATATGTTCTCAAAGTAAAAAATGACAGGACTGTCAACTAATTTTTTAATTTCTACTAGTTTACCTTGAAAGTTGATCATTAACCAAACCATGTATGCATCCTTCGTTTAAATCATACTTTTCAATAAATCTAGAATTTGATATCGACGCTCATACGTTGGTTTAGAAATCTTGCTTCATTGCTAACAGTACACAATAATAGTACTTAATCTTTGTGTTGGACTTCATGAATGATGTGTCTTTAGCAAGCTTGTTATTTGACATTTTTTATTTGTCTCCTAGACAATATCCCACATGCATGAAGAAATGAAGAAACCATGCCTTATATATTGTCTTGTTTTGTGTGGTGGATTAGGTTGGCTCACTCATGGATTTTGCAAAAAATGCTAGTGGATATTTTGACAACAAAAATCGGGGTCCCTCTTTGACATGCACACTGTCGGAATCTAGATTTTTTTTTATGGAAGTTGTAACATCTCCAAAAATTCAGATTTTTTTTAAATAGTCTTAATTGTAGCTGTAAATGATATTTAACATAGTTACGACAATCTTTCCAACTTTGTTTAGTCTTATAAACCATTAAGCCATATGATCTTTAGTTTGTGTTTATCGCCATTTATCTAACGCATATAATTGCCATATTGCAACAACGACATTATGCGACTTATTGTTATAATGACACTATTTTGATTAATGATACACCACTTTTATTTACTGTCAGTCAGAGTTTGATGTACTTTGTTGGTTTATGTTCTATTTCTTCTGGTCTTGAATGTTATGTCGACAATACTTAAATTGGCGTCGAGTTATGAAAACTAAGTCATAATCTTTCTTCTTTATTTGTCAATTATGCTCTTGATTGTTTGTTAAACTGCTCGATGAGCTAACGGGTTGGGTTAAGGTCTTACTTAGCTTGAGAACTAACACATAGAACTTTTTTTTTTAAATGCAAGCACCCTCTGAAGGAGATTCCTTTCCTTACTAAGCCATGATCAAAGATCCTAAGGGACAAGGAGAAATAAAAACAAGTATAAGGGAAGACACAACGTTATCCTAGGTTTTAAACTAGCACAAGCCAAAGGGTTGTGAAAAATTTCAACATTTATTGAAAGTTTGAAAAACATTAGAGTTTGGTTCTTTTGGTTGAATAAATTTCAACGTGTCAGCATTAAAGTGATCACGTGAAGGTCCTGCCACTCCTAGCTGAAGCATAGACCCATCAAATCTTAAACCCTAAGGTTTAACTTACCACGTTTCTCCCTTTCACGCTACATTGTTTGGTTTCTGCAATGAGAGCCATGGCTTCTTGACTATGGTTCTCGACATGAGTACTCGAGCTTTGTGATGGCTCTGGGTTGTTTCCATGCATTGTAAAAAGGTCTCCACCGTGATTTTGAAACTGCTATCTCTGTGTAATTCCAACTGCCGACTATTGGGGAAAAGGCATTCGCCATTGTTTCTTCTACAGTAATTTTTGTGGAAATTGAACCCAGTGATAGAACAATTACACACAACAATTATCAATTGTACATGCAAAATCACTCACAAAAGAGACTGAATATGGAGTTGAACACTAAACTGTATTAAATCAGTGTACAATAGCCAACCCTGTAACATCATAGGCTGCCACAATAAATAATTACATAAGGGATTCAAATGCATGAGGAGGTAATTCAAATTTGGTCAAAAGCAGGCTTACTAAAATTAAGCAAATCCCCCATAGGTGCATAAAGTAGTTTCCAAAACAGTCAAGGAGCTCACGAATTGGAAAAAGCACTTGGGCAAGCTAAAAGGTAATGGAAGGACAACTCATACATGCTTTTCATAGGAGAAAAGAGTGGAGGATGTGGAGGAGAAAAAACTAGTTAACCTCACCTAGTCAAACTTTCCCAATTGCCTTACAGCACTGAAAAAGCAAGCAATAAAGCAGAAAAAGCAGAAGGGTGCTAGGAAGGCCAGGAATAAAGCAGATTTGATTCCATGAGGTTTCCTAAGTGCTCCATGAGTCAAAATTAGCAAGTTTGACCACTATGGATGTGTAGATGACAACTTGCATAAGGTGGAACATGGAAACTAGGAAAATAAGACAACAATGGATTAATTAATGTCTAAGGTGGATAAATATGGGTTGATTATTCTAACACCCCCCCCTTAAGCATGAATTATGAGTAATATATCAGAAAATTATAGGGCCTATCAACAAGGCTTAGTCACCCTTTACATACTGCATGTCCATTTAACCAAGAAAAGAGGCAAAAGCCCAGTCGGAAAATCCTCCCTTAAACATGGACTGTAAAACAAAATTTGGAAATCTTGTCTTCACTCATGCTTCACAGCATGATCAGCAATCCCCAGCAATGATTTGAGATTTCTGAAGGTCTTCTCACAAAATTCTTTGGTGAAGATATCAGCAACTTGTTCTGAAGATGAACATAAGAGTAGGTGAATGGTGCCATCATGCACAAGCTCTCTGATGTAGTGCATATGGATCTCGATGTGTTTGGTTCTCTACTTCTGAACTAGATCATTCCAGATTTGAATGGTACTCTGATTATCATAGTAGATAGTAGTTGAGTATTCTTATTCGAAGCCACACTCTCCAAGTAACCCCTGCAACCATAGACATTGAGTTGCTGCATTAACAACTCCTCTGTACTCTGCTTCTATAGATGAGAGTGCAATGGCACTTTGTTTCTTACTTAACCAGCTGATTGGCCCTTTTGCAAGCATGAACACATATCCTAATGTGGACTTTCTGTCTATGCTATCACCTGCCCAATCACTGTCATTAAACCCAATCAAATCAAGATCAGATTTAGCTTTATAGAAGATCCCATGTGTCCTTGTTCCCTGAACAAAGTTAAGGATCCTTTTGGCTGCTTTCCAATGGATCTCATGAGGCTGATCCATGTATCTAGAAGCCACACTTACTGCATAAGAAATATCAGGTCTAGTATGTGTAAGATACAACAAACATCCAATCAATTTCCTATACAGTGTATTGTTTACCATAGGTGAAGAATCAGCTTCTTCAAGCTTCACTCCTGAAAGGAAAGGAGTCTTGCTTGGCTTGCAATCCTTCATTCTAAATTTGTTCAGCAAATCCAAGGCATACTTGGACTAGTGCAACTTGATTCCAGCTTCGGTTTGAGCAATCTCAAGCCCCAAGAATTGGCTTAAGAGCCCCAAATCTGTCATGGAGAAGGCTTGGTTCATTGCACCCTTCAAGGAAGCAATCTCATCCTTTGACCTTCATATAATGAGGAGGTCATCAACATATAAAAAAATGATCATTAACGAACCATTAATTAACTTCAAACAGACATTTGGATCTGATTTTCATCGAACAAAATTCAGTGATAGCAGAAAGCTATCAATCTTGGCATACCAAGCCCTGGGGGCTTGCTTTAGCCCATACAATGACTTCTTAGCCTGCACACAAGAGATGGGTTAGTAGAAAATCCTTGAGGCTGCTGCATGTATATCTCTTTAGTGAGATCTCCATTCAGGAAGGCACAATTTACATCCATGTGATGTACCTCCCATTGCTTTGAAGCTGCAATGGCTAAGGCTAGCCTGATGGAGTCCATCTTTGCCACTGGTGCAAAGGTCTCATTGTAATCTATTCCATGAACCTATGAGTAGCCCTTGGCTACCAATCTGGCCTTGTACTTCAAAGGTGAACCATCAGCAACAAATTTGGTCTTGTACACCCGCTTACACTGAACTAGCTTCCTCCTTGGGGGAAGATCAACCAGCTCCTAAGTGTTGCTCTTCTGGAGTGAGCTGAACTCTTCCTTCATGGCTGCTTGCCATATTGGATCTCCTGCTGCATCTTCATATGTCTGAGGATCTAATTCCACCATCAGATAGCATTTCTCAGCAAACATAGGATCCTTCATGCACAGAGCACTCTCAAATTGAGATCTAGTCCTCCTAGGGTCATTAGGATTCCCAGCTAGCTCTCCTGCTGCATGAATGGTCTTGGCTGCCAATTTTGGCCTTGTAGGGCTATTAGGATCTGAAATAAATTCATCACTATCAGACATATCATAATCATCATGTTCAACTATCTCTTCACTTACATTCAGAGGTTCTGGTGGTGAAGAGGCTTCTCCAACTTCCACTGCTGCTAGGGGTTCTTCTTGAAACTGAACACACCTTTCGATGAAGGCTTTGTTTGTGCTCAAATTTATTAGATTTTACCCTTTTGAATCTTTAGAGTACCCAACAAATAGACACTCTTGGCTTTGGGGCTGCAAATCCTTTCTCTTTTTTGTTGGAATTCTAGCCCAAGCCCTTGAGCCAAAAATCCTGAAATGGGTCACATCTGGCTTGTGCCCACTCCATGATTCGAAAGGAGTCATACCATAAAGATGTTTATGAGGCACCCTATTCTAGATATAGGCTGCATGGTTTGTAGCTTTGGCCCAGTACTTTGGTGGCAAAGTCTTAGCCTCCATCATGCATGTTGCTATCTCCTTCAGTGATCTATTCTTCCTCTTAGCAACACCATTCTGCTGTGGTGTGTAAGGGATAGAATGATGCATCTGAATACCTGCATCTGCACAATATTGAATAAAATCAAACTTGACATACTCACCACCATTTTCAGATCTAAGGACCTTGAGTTTCCTCCCAGACTGGTTTTCAACCAAAGCCTTAAAGACTTTGAAGAGGCCAAAAACTTCAGACTTGTGTTTCAGGAAGTGAACCCAGCAATACCTGGAAAAGTCATCTATGAAAGTCAATGCATATTTGGCCTGACTCATGGACATATGAGGGAATGGGCCAGAAACATCACTATGGATCAACTTGAGGGGTGCAGAGGTTCTCTCATGACTAGCTCTCTCAAATTTATGCTCTCGGTGTTTTCCTAGGATGCAACCTTGGGAGACTCCTTTGGAAAATTTTATCTTTGGTAACCCTATGACCATCTCTTTTTCACTAAGATCAGAAAGATACTTGTAATTTAGGTGGCCAAATATTTCATGCCAAAGCTTGCTTGCCTCATTAGCATGAATCAGAAGAGCAGAGGGGTTTGAGTAGGGTAGGAAGTGTGAGAACATGTATACCTTCGAAGTATGATTTGCAACTCCTTTTGCAATGACTTTACCACTTGAGATCTCTGTGATCTCAACTTCATCAAGGGATAATATGACCTTCTTTGGAGACCCAGTGTGGTTCATCTGATACACTGATAAGAGGTTGGAGGCAAGACCAGGAACATACAACACATTGCTGAACTGACCATGATCAAGATCAATCCTCCCTTTGCCCAAAATTTCAGTGAGAGAGTCATCTCCCAGTACTATTGGTGGACCTTTCGACTTGTCAAGTGAGGTGAATGCCTCCTTGGTCGAAACCATATGTCTTGAAGCTCCAAAATCAATGATGAAACTAGGTGAGCTTGATGTGCCAGAAACCAAGGCATGAACTCTCTCTCTGTCTTCTGAACTTGATCCTCCTTCTCTCTTCTTTGAGCTGTCTGGAAGGGAGATGCCATTCTTCTCTAGGAGTTGGGTCAGCATGTCTATTTGCTTCTTCATGCAGGAGCTCTCAGAATGATTTCCCTTACTGTAGTATGCTCACTTGCTCATTTCTCCTTTGTTTTTCTTCTTCTGGTAGTTCTTCTTGGAACCTTGAGGCTCCTCTGGAGACTTGTTCTTGTCTCTCTTTTGCTCAGGTGGATTTTTAGCTTTCCTTTTTCTTTTTGAATCCACCCTCGAATCTCCAGCAACCAGAGCTTGGTCTTTGGATGGTTTGATGGTGCGCATCATCACCAGTTTGTCTTGTTCTTGTGTGAGAGATTCCATGAAATCTGCAAGGCTAGGCATCTTCCAGGTTCAAGCTGTCAACTTTGTGGCATAGAAGGTAGAAACAAACACTGAATAGTCAGGGCCAAGCTTCGAGAGTATGGTCAAGACCAGCTGATCATCCTTCTTTTCGATCACACATTGTTTTAGCTGCAAAACAAGTGCTTTGAACTTGGATAAATAGAGTTGCAGGGATTCAAAGCTATTTGGACTCAGGGAGATCAGTTCATTTTCGATTTGATGTCCCCCCATCTCATCTGTCTTTCCAAAAATATCAGTAAGCTTCTCCCATACTTCATCTGGTGATGTCAATCCATCAAGATGGAAAAGGAGATCTCTGGATATGCTCAGACACAAGAGACCATAGGCCTCATCCCTCTTGTTGTGCCATTTTATCTTCTCTGCAGCTGCATTGCACTCTGCTTCTATTTCCATAGTCACTCTATAGAGGCCTTTCGCTCTCAATAGTATCTCCATCTCTGCTTTCCATTCAAAGAAGTTGAAGGGAGTCAAGATGATCTTCTGAGATTGATCCATAGCTCAGAAATTGTCCCGGCTGTCAGTAGAAGGCTCCCAGTCACTGATGTCGAACCTGCAAAACAAATTGGAAGGAGAGAAATCGATCTACAAAGGCTCTCATACCATGTGGAAATTGAACCCAGTGATAGAACAATTACACTCACAACAATTATTAATTGTACATGCAAAGTCACTCACAAAAGAGACTAAATATGGAACTGAACACTAAACTATATTAAATCAATGTACAATATCCAACCCTGTAACATCATAGGATGCCACAATAAATAATTACATAAGGGATTCGAATGCATGAGGAGGCAATTCGAGTCTAGTCAAAAGCAGGCTTATTAAAATTAATCAAATCCCCCATAGGTGTATAAAGTAGTTTCCAAAACAGTCAAGGAGCTCACGAATTGGAAAAAGAACTTGGGCAAGCTAAAAGGTAATGGAAGGAAAACTCATACATGCTTTTCATAGGAGAAAAGAGTGGAGGATGTGGAGGACAAAAAAATAGTTAACCTCACCTAGTCAAACTTTCCCAATTTCCTTAAAGCACTGAAAAAGCAGGCAATAAAGTAGAAAAAGCATAAGGGCGCTAGGAAGGCCAGGAATAAAGCAGATTTGATTCCATGAGGTTTCCCAAGAGCTCCATGAGTTAAAATTAGCAAGTTTGACCACTATGGATGTGTAGATGACAACTTGCATAAGGTGGAACATGGAAACTAGGCAAATAAGACAAAAATGGATTAATTAATGTCTAAGGTGGATAACTATGGGTTGATTATTCTAACAATTTTTTTTCTTGTTTTTATTTATGTTTTTTTTTATAGAATCGTTGTAGTAATGACCTCTATGTGTGTGTGTTCAACAAGATTCTTCATCCATGGTTGCGGCAGAGGGGTATGGCTACTCTTCATGCAAGCAAGGTGTCCATTGCTTCGGTAAGACCTATACCTGTAACCTTTTGGCTCATTGTGGCATTGCGGCTATGGGTGTGGTGACTTTGTGTTATCTGGATGAGAATCCAATCCTGCATTTTCTTGGCATGGGATGGGAACCCATCTCTGCGTTTGTCTTTTGGTATGAAAGTGGTAATTCTCTTTGGTATTCGTGAGGCATTTATATTTGAAAACTGTGAAGAATATTCAACCATGGAGTTGAAATGACTGTGCAATAAAATTTTAGCTTGAAACTTTGATAGGATTTATGTTTTGATTCGAAGGTGTAATGAACAGTTCTATGACTGTCTCTCCACATGTAAATGTTTTCCTTCCTTATTAAGAAACCCATGAGGTCTTTTGTGATGTGCAATCTTCTTTTGTTTAGCAGTTCTATAGCTTCGTTATTTATAAAAAACTATTTGGTCATGAGGCCATTACTCTCTTTTGCTTTGAGAAAGGTCGTGAGGCCACTGTCAAGTCGATTCAAGTTTTTAAATGGATGTTAGTGTTTGTATAGTAATTATTAAGCCATAAGGTTGTGCGATTTATTGCAGGAAATAATACTAAATGGCCTTCACCTTGCAACCAAAGTTATGGCATGTCGATAATCTTGATTTGGTTTTTCTTTTTTATTGAAATAAAAACTTGTATTTTGGCCATGAAGCCCTTGTAATGTAGCTCTATTTTAGTTAATTGAAATCCTTAGCAGGATTTGATCTCTACACCTGGTTTTTTACTACTTACTCTTGATGCTTAGATTGTAATAACCGTAGCTAGGGTTTTTACTGTATATTTTATTTTAATGGAAAACAATATTATAATGTTGTAGGCTTATAACAAGAATTGTGGCCTGCTTATAACTAGATTTAGATTTCTCTCTTGAAGTAAACATTTGCAAAGGGTTTGGCCATAGAGCACTCAGTTGATTTCCCTTTACAAGATTCGACCTGGAGACCCTATTAATTTTAATTTTGAATGCTTTAAGTTATAATAAGTTACGGTTAGAGGTTTTTGGGTCGTAAGGCCAAAGTATGCTAGCTCTGTCGTAGATTGCAATTACGATATATTCAATGCAAATATGAATTGTATGGATTATATTATATAAATACATTGATTGGTTTTTGTTTTTAGTTTAATGTTTTAGTTTTAGTTTTGTAAAACCATATATATATATATATATATATATAAGGCTTAGGTGTATCCTCTATCTCTGGGGGTTACAGATTTGAAACCCTTGATTTGTTTTAAATTTAGTAGTGTTTAGATTATTTAAAAGTAATATAGATATATATGATAATAACCTTTGTACTAAACTTCTGTAGGGTTTTCTCTAGTCTTGATTCGATATATGTTTTATTCTTTAAACCTAAATTAGTGGAAAGTTAACAATGAAAGTAGAATAAGACTAACTAAATTAATATTCAAAGAGAAGGGAAATGCATCATAAAGTTAAAGATTATCCTAACAGTAAAGTTCAATCAATAACCATTAAACGATAACTTCAACTACCTAAATTACATCTTTCCTTTCTCAGAGCAATATAGAACAATTTCCATTAAAACTCTATAGATGCTAAGCCTACTTATAAACAAATTACAGATATAAAGTTTAGATCATAGATAAATAACAAACAATTAGAACCTGGATAATTTGTAGAAGGAGGACAAACACCCAAATGATACTGTTCCACCCAACTGTCTCCTGAAGCAACCAAGATTACTTGCTTAGGACCCCCGAGCCTATTCACTGAACCACTAGGACAAAGATCACTGGATAATGACACACACAGAACTTGCTGCAATTTAACACTCAATAGCAGACTTAACTCAGTAACTCCACTTTAGTTATCCCCTCATCAAATTCCTTGTGTGCTTGACTTTTCAGTTTTGCAGTAGTCACAAGGTCCATTCACTTGGAAAAATAGAATATAGTGAGCCTCCTGCTCAATTTGATGGTATTTATAAGATTTCCTAGGTCTTTGGGCCAGTTTTAGAATTAAATGAGCCACCTGCTCAGATCCCGCTCTTAGGGAACATGACCACAATTTTAGGGATTTTGCTTCAACATCTAGAAAGTGAAATGCTAGTGATGCCGCTTATCAACCATCCTTCTACAGCTGCTCATTCCTCCTAGTGGTTTAGTGAACACTCTTTCAACAGTCTCCTTTGGATAGGTGTCTCTTCTATTTAATTATTAAAATAAATAAATATTCAATTACAGTCATCCTTAACCAAATTGGTCATAAAAACTTTACAATAATTTTAACATAATGTTTTTATCAAATAAATAAAATTATTTATTTTCAGTTCTAGGTGTGTTAGAAACACCCCCCCTTAAGTCCAACATCGTCCTCGATGTTTCTTAAGTTTATTCTGAGTCTTTCTGGAACAGAGTTGGATATGCCTCTCGCATATGACTCTCCAATTCCCGGGTTACTTCATCTGGACTGAGGTGTTTCCATTGCACCTTTACCTATCCAATGGTGCGATTCCAGAGAAAAAATTCTCTCTTGTCAAGAATACAGTTCGGTTCCACCAGAAAATATCCTTCAGGTTCTACCCAAATAACATTCTAGTCGATCACATGAGTATCATTGTGCACATACATTTTCAATATGGAAATATGAAAGACATTATGCATTCTAAGATTAGGTGGAAAAGCTAACTGATATGCCACTGGCCCAACTATTGCAAATATTTCAAATGGTTCGCAATACCTGGGTGCTAAGTTAGCATAGCTCCCCAGTTTAAAGGAGCTCTTTCTGGGTTTTACCTTAACAAATACATGCTCACCTACTCGGAATTATTTCGGAGTTATTTGAAGGTCTACATGACTCTTTTGTCTGTCCTAAGTAGTTTTCAAATTGCTTTGTACCTGTTTCACTGTTAGTTCTAGTTCTTTTAACAAGTCAGTTCCTAACATCAATCTATCAACTGGATTACTCCATGTAATGGGATTATTACATTTCCTACCATATAATATTTCAAAAGGACTAAGTTTAGTTGAAGCTTGATAAGGATTATTATACGCAAATTCAACTAAGTGCAAATAATCTTCCCATTTCTTGGGATAATCTCTAACATACATCTGTAACATGTCTTCCAGTACTTAATTGACTCTTTTTGTTTTTCCATCCATTTGCGGATGATAAGTAGTATTGAAATTCAATTTAGTATCTATCGAGCACCCAATATGCAGATAGATTATTACCAACATACAGAGCATACGAGATTTATTGTCAACCCGAGAAAGTCTTTTATTTCAAAGGATAAATGCACAGTATATGCGTTAAACACCAAATCACTGTAATTGAACACTCTTATCCTCTAACAACTATGTTCATCCCAAGAATCTGTGTAATCCTATTCATCTTATAAATACTACAAATTCAATTACCTGTAATTAAGGAAAATGATCTAAGATTCAAACAACAATTGCAGATGAAAAGAGGAAATCCTATTCACAACCCAGAACGAGAAAACTGTCTATTCAATCTGATTACTCTTGAAATCCATAAACATAAATCAAATATTAATCTAGGAATTCAATTGCAAAGGATTGAGTTTAGCTACTCTAAGGAATTGAATTGCAGGAATGAAAATCAACAATCATAACAGGAAAGATAAATTACAAGGATTCGTGGGATCACAACTTGAAACTACAGGATGAACAAAGCTGCATACAACTACCACTCAAATTGCATAAAGGAAGTTCCCTACCCAGTCGACTGCCACTCTGTACCACTTACCAATATTAAGAAAATGTAATCACAATTATACTGTAAATCGACACTACTATAGCTGTGTACAAAGGAAATAGGATGAACAAAACATCACACAATACTGAATTGAAAAAGTCCTAAATTAACTCAGCAATCTCTGTGGAAGGCGGGCCCAGCCTTCACACAGAGATGCTGGATGAACAACATGCAACTCTCTTAAATCAGAGGTAACTCCTTATATTAAAGAAAGAAAGATTACACAAGTTGCTTCCGCTGCTAATACAATGAATGAATTATCTATTTTCCAACCCCCTGCGTCGAAACAGCTCCCCATATTTATACATGCAGATCATAACATCCGATCCTATTAAAGGGCATCCATGAAGATCTATGATCTTCAGGCACCCTAAATAATACTAGCTATTACAAACATGGCATGATAATGACATGGAAAATGTGAGAAAGCTGTTAATTTTCCCAGGAGTAGCGATCTCTTCAGATCACAATTATACTCGAGCAACAATGTAGCGCATTCTATTACAGCTGCACTGTCACCCCTCGGTCTAGGATATTGCATTAAAACCATGTGCCTTCATTGATGATCGGGGCTGAGGGTCCTTTTGAGCAACGAATGTCCCTTCCTTTGATATTTGTTCAGCCCCCATCCACCTGCAGTCCACTTATCTCAAACTACCTTCATAAATCATAACAAGTTAGCACATTTGAGAGATACACAGCTTTAATTATCACAATCATAAGCATTAATAAGATAAAGCAATGGTCAGTCATACCTTGGTAGTTTGGGGATTAAAGTGAGGACAACAGATCTGATTAACATGCTAAATGATGTAAGACAGGGGAAGAAAAGGTGATTGAAGATGGTTAAAACATCTCCCCCCAACTATCCCGTTGCATGTCCTCATGCAACAACCTGCATCATTCGGAGTCTGAGTCCTGTACTGAGCCATGTTCATGGAGGGAGGAGAAGTTGTAGGGAAACTTGGGCACTTTATCTTCCTTTAAAAATCCTCTGTGAGTAACCCAGTACTTCTAGCATTGTTGCTCCTCTGCCCTAGTCAAGGAAAAATCTATATTATATGGTTTTGTTGGCCACCAAATGAGGGGGAATTTGAATTTCAAACCCAACCAATCAACTCCACACTCCCTCATGCTTCCCACATAGCCCTTGACTTTGGAAAGTGCCTGCTTGAAATTTTTGAAACAGTAAGGATCTCGGCTTCTAAGTGCAGAGGAGGCAACCTGCCATCTATGTTTACTCCCTTCCAATACTACCTACTGATGTCTGGAAATGTAGTTGGTGAAAGTGGAGATCACTTCTTCTTGCAGTCTCATGATATGCTGTGCCTGGGGGGGCCTTGAAAGAAAACTTCTGTACCGTGCCAAAAGAATGCCAGGATTCTGGGGTTCACTTCGAATCCATAAGTTAGTGTGGGCTTCATTATGGGAAAAGGTATGAAAAGACCTTTCCCACTGAGCGTGATTGCTCACAAAAGAGGCAAAGGATCTTAGTTGAACATCCCCTGTGAATGGAACAGGGTTTGAGTGGCGGTCCAGGGGGAAAGCCATCTCATGCAGGTATAACTCACACAGTAGGTTCTGCTCCTCAAAATTGCTTCCAAAGAATGTTTCCAAAAACTTTGATGAGGTTGTGATTTCAAACGATCTCCCCTCCTGTACAGCCTTCAATTTAAACCAGACAAATTGCTCAAATAGGAATACTGGATAAGAGGAAGAGGGTTTCCCAGTGCCCATGATCGAAGTTCTTGAGAGAATGTATACATCTTTTCTTTCTCTTGCTACGTGGATTGAAACTTTTTCAATTCTCTCAACTTGTTCTGCAGCTCTTCTTCCTAAACTCTGTGGCCCATGCGTTCTTCGGCCCACTTCTTTTCCAGTGCTTTAATAATTTTTCTATGCTCACTCAAAGCAATCATGCCCTTCTGGAGTTCTTCCACTTGGATTTTCAATTTGGTCACTTCCAGCCTCAAGGTGGAGGCTTCTGTTGTGAGGTCCAAAATTTCCTTTTTATAATGCTTTTCTTGCTCCGAGTTTAAATCAATGAAATCTTTAAGAGGTAGAAGCACTGGTTCTTGTGGGCCAGTGTCCTCTAGTATATCCAAATTTACTATGAGAGTTGCTAGTTCTTGTGCAACAACAACATCCTTCAGACTCTCTTCAGCAGCTACATTCATAACTTTTAGAGACACTGGTTCTTGTGTGACAGTGTCTTCCTCTTGGTCAACCTGCATTTCTGAATTTGGCTCAAGAGTTGCTGGTTCTTGTGTAGCAGCAAAATCCCTGGATTCTCTTCAAAAGCTGCATTCATGGCTTTTTGAGACACTGGTTCTTGTGTGACAGTGTCTTCCTCTTGGTCAACCTGCATTCCTAAATTTGGCTCAAGAGTTGCTAGTTCTTGTGTAGCAGCAACATCCCCTGGATTCTCTTCAAAAGCTGCATTCATGGATTTTTGAGACACTGGTTCTTGTGTGACAGTGTCTTCCTCTTGGTCAACCTGCATTCCTGAATTTGGTTCAAGAGTTGCTGGTTCTTGTGTAGCAGCAACATCCCCTGGATTTCCTTCAAAAGCTGTATTCATGGCTTTTAGAGACACTGGTTCTTGTGTAACAGTGTCTTCTTCCTCCTTCTGCCTCTGAGATTGGATATCTTCCTCATTGTACAAATCCTCCTCAAGGATTTTGGTGTCACCTGAGGACTGTGTCTGTACATGTTCATCCTTACTCCACTGTATATTGGAAACGATATTCCTTCCAGGGTTATCTTCTAATTGCAATTTAGGAATCCTTGCTGCAGCTTCCAAGGATGTTGGTTCTTGTGTAGCAACATCCTTGCTTACCTCTTCATCCTCCTGTTGTTGCGATTCTTCTTCTATGAGCTCTGTATCATGGGAACATTCTGGAGTTACAGTGCAAAGTTCTTCATTCAGTTCCAGAGTGTCCTCCATCCCAGGTTCTTCTCCCCCTAGCTCAGCCGATTGGACAAGTATATTCAAGTTTGCTGGTTCTTGTGTTGCAGCCCCCTGTTCAAGTTCATCAATGTCCTACCCTTGTGTCTCGGCTTCTACAATTTCTATGTTGTGGGAGAATTCTGGGGTTACAGTACAATCTTTGTCCCCGACATCATGCATGATTTCATCCTTTTTCTCCTCTGCCACTGGATTAGTGGCAACTTCGACAAGGATGTTTAAAGATGCTGGTTCTTGTGTTGCAGCATCTTCTTTTTCTGCATTTTCCTCTGTTGTGGGGGCTGACTATGGTGCTGTGCAGGTGCGCATTATAATCTTGTGGCCTGCCTCTTTGAAGATTTCCCCACAAGTGGGGCAGATCACACACT
The DNA here is from genome assembly GCA_001517045.1 of Pseudotsuga menziesii. Taxonomy (NCBI): domain Eukaryota; kingdom Viridiplantae; phylum Streptophyta; class Pinopsida; order Pinales; family Pinaceae; genus Pseudotsuga; species Pseudotsuga menziesii. The sequence continues at coordinate 25,645 of LPNX011095455.1, read as the reverse complement.
CATCTTCCTTGCCAGGCACGGTAGAGTTCGACCCCTCCAACTGGTCTGCTGCCTCCACTAATGTATACATTTTCCTTTCTCCTAATTTTCTGCAGGTTTCCTTCCATGTCTCCAATTCCCTTCGAAGTACTTGGACTTCTTCTTTTAATAGTGTGTTATCATCCAGAAGTCCTTCAATGCTGGGTTCTTCCTCGACTAGCCTTTGTGGAGCATCCATTGGCCTCGGTACAAGGATTGGGAACTCAACCTATGCTTCTAGGGTTGCCCATCTTTTTCTGGATACCTCTATTGTTGTAGCTATTTTAGTTCTTTTCCTTCTGATAGGTGAGGTTATGTTAAGTTCGTAGATTGATCTTTTCTTTCTCCTTTGTGGTGTTTTCTTTTGTGGAGCTGGGATATTGGGTTTCACAGCCGAGGTCGAAGGAATATTTTCTTTCTCCTCAGGTCGTTCTTCCACAATTAAAGTTCCTCCTTCCCACTCAGATGAGGATTCAATGGTTACTGGCTCGATATTTTCTTTAATTGCCCCGGCTTTGTCACCTTCAGGTTCAACTGTCGCAGCACTTGGTGCTGCTCCAGTTTCACCTTCTGCTGGCAGAGCTGTCCTGTTGTCTATGTTCTCCACAAGGTTTTTATGTACACCCTCCTCCAATTGCTCTGCCTGTGCCTCTGGTTGCGCTTCTTCTGATATAGTTTCATCCGCCCCCCCCCAACTATATTGGAGGAAATCCAGTCCTCCTGCTATGGTTGAACCTGTTCCTGTTCTATCTGGACACCCAACAAGGGAGCTGGTTCCTGAGCTCAAGCTGTGAATTGTTCCCAAGTTATATTATGCTGAGCAAGGGTTCTTAAAATTATTAATTTGATGAGACCATGGTGGGTTAGGGAGGCAAATGGGTGTTTAGCGGCTTGGACGAATGCCGCCATATGACGCAAGTCATGGAGCAAATAGTATGGAATGTTCAATAAAGTGCCATGGCGGAGATGAGAAAGTAAAGGCAGGTCGGAATTATAAACAGTTTGGTACCTACCTTCACAAGTGATGTACTTCTTGAGGAAGACAGCAACCTGATCCCATGGTCGCGGCAATGAGTGTAGTGCAATATCTCTTATGGATAATTGAACTTGCTCCCCCTCTCGTAAAAATTCTTCCTGTGCACTCATTGTGGGAACTCATCGTCCAAACCATGCCTTTCCCACCTGAGGGATAGCAGTAACCTCGGATATAATGGCTTCAGAGACTTCTATGCGCATCCCCCACACTTCAGAGTGAGTTTCTGTGAGGTTTAAGGCAAATTGCAGGGCTGCTTCCCAGTTAAAGCCATCCAGTCGCTCAAAAAATTCGAGCCAGCCAGCGGCTTGAAAGATGGCCAGAACTGTGGGATTTTTCCTAAGTTCCTATGTATCCAAAGGTTCATGGCGAGCTGGAATCCCCATAATCGTGGCTGCAGACTAAGATTGCTACTTCGCAGATTACAAAATCCAAGAATGGAGGTTGCAACGCAGAGGGTGCACGAATCGCTGAGCGGAGATGTTGAGTAAATGGGCAAATTTGGAAAGTTCAGCTCAGAAAAATGTTTGAAATTTTTATTCCAAATTGAGGAAGGTAGCGGTTATTAGTTTTTACGTCGCACGGGGGAAGGAGTTAATTAGGCTATAATGGTGATACAATTAAAGGTATGACTGATATCTCTAAATCATATCAATATTTAATCACGTGAAAATCAAAGCCATACCTCGTGAGATTGTGCGTGAGATATCCTGTGGAGAATGGTGGAATGTGCAGTTGCTGACGCTGTGAAGCCGAACTCATGTGCTGTCATTAAATTGATCATAATGACGAGGATAAGGAAATAATTTCTTCCGTCGGTTAAATACAAACCATCTCATCGCCAGGGTCGGAATTATGAACAAAGCAGTCATCGTATGGCCCAGTTTGCCGGCATAAGTCGGATGAATCAGAGCCATATCTAGCAAGTTGAAGCAATTCTTCTGTTAATACTGGAGTTACCTCTGCAAGTTTCCAAAAAAAGGCCTTTAATGCATGAAAACATCCACCAAATGAAGCGGAATTGCATCTTCCAGGAATGATATCGCAGCCAACGAAAAAGATGTTGCAGCCACCGGGAAAAGTTTACGGCCGCCAGGAAATATGTTGCAGCCACCAGGAAAAGTTTACGGCCACCGGGAAATATGTCGCAGCGGCCGGGAAATGGTTTACGGCTGCTGGGATAAAGGATTTTACGATGATCAGAAAAAAAGTCACGGCTGCCAGGGAAACGTTGCGGCCGCCGGGAAGTATGTTGCAGCCGACATAAAATGGTTCACAGCCGCCAGGAAATATGTTGCAGCTGTTGGAAAATGGTTAAAATCTGCTGGGAAAAAGGATTTTACGGTCATAGGAGAAAGTCACGGCTGCCGGGGAAAAGGCTACGGCCCCTGGAAAATATGTCGCAGTCGCTAAGAAATATGTCGCAGCCGCCGAAAAGTATGTCGCAGCCATCGAGAAATGTATTTTGAAGGAAAAGGAAATGCAGCACAGGAAGGCATAGGAAAACGACTCCACTCGACAGGTCCAATTTGGTCATTCCCCTGGCACTTCCCTGCAAATTTTTGAAAATAACGACAACGAAAAGATCAAATGCAAAAGGAAAAAAAACACAATATAAAATGCAGCAGAGAAAAAAACATTATTTATGTACAGTGATTCAAACACAATTTATAGTCTAAGGATTGGCAAAGGCAGAGAGAAGTTCCTGCTCTGATGTCAGCTGATAATCTGGATCGGCGGCAATTTGCGAAATGAACGCATCTTTCGAAATAGGCTTACGATAAAGTCGCAGCCTGTGGCCATTAGCAAGTAATGGGATGCGGTTTTCATCAATGGTCACCAGATGGATAGTGCTATTGTCAAATACCCTGTCGACCAAATAAGGACCTAGCCACCTTGTACATAATTTACCTTTAAAATCCTTTTTGAACCTGGAGTCATACAGTAACGCCCAGTCCCCTTCACGGAAGATTTTCTTTTTAATAAATCGGTCATGCCAATTGGATCTCTGTTGCTGAAGCAACGCATTCTGATCTAATGCAACCAATCATTTCTCATCTAATTCATTTAATTGATTCAATCTCTCTTCTGGGCCTCCGTTACATCCAAATTCAATTCGGCGGCTGTCTTCAGGGTTTTGATCTCAAACTCAATTGGAAAGATGGCACTCTTCTCATACACTAAATCATAGGGAGAGAAACCTGTGGTGTTGCGCCAAGTCGTAAGATATGCCCACAGTGCTTCCGGAAGCCTGTAAGCCCAATCCTTTCGATGGTTCTTAACTGTTTTAGTAAGGATGGCTTCAATAACCTTATTAGTACTCTCCACCTGACCATTGGCTTGGGGGTGGTAAGGTGAAGCCACCCTATGCTGCACATGATACTTCCGGAGGAAGGATTCAAATTGGTGTGACATGAATTGCAGTCCCCCATCGGTAACTACTTCCTTTGGTACCCCAAAGCGGGTAAAAATTTCACTGTACAGAAAATCCATCACCGCCTGGTCGTTAGCCTTAGCCAAAGCTATAGCCTCTACCCACTTGGTCATATAGTCAGTACAAACCAGAATATAAGCTTTCTGTCTGGAAAGAGGACTGATAGGGCTAACAAATTCTAGTGCCCACCTATCAAATGGTTCAACTACTACTTGAGGTTGTAGAGGCATCTGGTCCATTTTATTGAGCTGACCCATCCTTTGGCAGCTGTCACAGGACTAAACATACCTTTTAGCGTCCCTAAACAGAGTCGGCCAGTAGTAGCCCATCCGCAACACCTTGTGCCTTGTTCTTTTGTCTACAAAGTGTCCCCCACAAGGCTCATCATGACAGGCTTTCAGTATGTGAAAGATCTCATCTTCTCTTACACATCTCCTAATCTCAATATCAGGTCCTGTGTAGAAGAGATGACCATTTAGCCAACAATACCTGGCACTCTGCTGAATGATTTTTCTTTTTTCTCGTTTAGAAATATGTGGTGGGAGATTTCCTGCAACCAAATAATTAGCGACGTCTGCATACTAGGGAGAGAGAGCTGAAAGTGTGAATAGATGTTCATCTGGAAAAGAGTCCTTAATAGGCAAACTATCATCACTGTTAGTAAGACGGGATACGAAATCAGCAATGACATTTTCTTTTCTAGGTTTATCTATAATAGTAATATCAAATTCCTGCAATAACAAGAGACGCCTGGTCACTATGGCATTAGTGACAGGTTTATTCATTAAGTATTTAATGGCAGAGTGGTCAGTGTGCACAAATGTGGGATACCCAGTAATGTAATGTTGAAATTTATTAATAGAGTAAACAATAGCTAGGAATTCTTTTTCAGTAACAGTGTAATTAAGTTCAGTAGGGGCTAAGTTTTTACTAACATAATAGATGGCATAAGGTACTTGACCATCCTGCTGTCCTAGTACTGCTCCAATGGCAGTATCAGAGGCATCTGAGGAAATATGGAAGGGTAGGGTCCAATTAGGTCCCCTTAAAATAGGAGCTGTGGACAGCTTTTCTTTAAGCTTATCAAAAGCTATCTGGCATGCTTCACTCCACACAAACTGTGCATCTTTCATTAACAGAGAGAACAAAGGAGAAGCCAGTTTGGAGAAGTTTTCTATAAATCTTCGATAATATCTAGCATGTCCCAGAAAACTTCGCACCTCTTTCTAAGTTGCAGGGGTAGGTATATTTTTTATCACCCTGATTTTTGAAGGGTCTAGCTGAATGCCATTGGCAGAGATGAAATTCCCTAATACCACCCCCTCACTCATCATCATATGGCACTTTTTGGTGCTTAATGAGAGCTGAGTCTGTTCACAGTGAGTTAAAACCTTCTTTAAATTTTCCAATGCTTCCTCAAAATCCCTACCATAAGGAGTAAAATCGTCCATAAATATTTCCATACTATCATTGACTAATTCAGAGAATATGCCAATTACAACTCTTTGAAACATTGCCGGTGCGTTACATAGACCAAAGGGAAGCACTCTGTAGGCAAACGTTCCCCAGGGACAAGTGAAGGTGGTCTTATCCTGATCCTCAGGAGCAATCTGAATTTGGTTGTACCCAATGAACCCATCTAGGAAGGAGAAGAACTTCTTCCCTGATAGGGTATCAAGTACTTGGTCAATAAAGGGTAGAGGGAAATGATCCTTCTGGGTAGCTTTGTTCAGTTCCCTATAGTCAACACAGACCCTCCATTTACCATTTTTCTTGGGCACAATTACGAGTGGGGAAACCCACTCACTATCCAAAATAGGATATATAAATCCTACTTCCAAGAGTTTCTGGATTTCTTCCTTCACTATATCCCTCAGGTTGGGGTTCATGCGTCGTTGGGGTTGACACACAGGCCGGGAGTCACTTTTAATATAAATGTGATGGGTGCACAAATTAGAGGGAATACCCCTCATGTCTGTGTACTCCCAGGTGAACGCCCCCTTGTGTTCTTTCAAGAGGTTGATCAGGCGCTTCTGTTCTTCTAAGGAGATACTAGGATTGATATTCAAAGTTCTTCCAGGCTCTACCTCAATAGGAATTCTTTTTGAATTTTCTAAAACTAGGATTATGTTTGTGTCACCAACTAGTGCTTCTTCCGTAATATTTTCTTGTTCTTCCTTGCCCAGGGTAATATTCAGGATTTGATAGACCTCTCTATCCACTGAAGCGGGTTCACTAATAAAATTACTAATAGTATCATCTTCTGTTTTGTTTTTAAACATTAAGGCCTTCCCTAGAGTTAATAGGGGATGAACATCCTCCTCCTCCTCCTCCTGCTCTATCCAAAGGGAGGTTTCAGCCTCTAAGCTTGGCCGAGATGGAGGATACAGGGTGAGGCTTTTAGTCTCCGTACCATCAGATATGGTCATGGACCCTGATCGACAGCTGATATAAGCATCAGCTGTGGCCAACCAAGGCCTCCCTAGGATCAATGGGTGTCCCCCCAACTGCGATTTTGGTTGTAATACCAAAAAGTCAGCAGGGTACTCCCATGAATCTACTGAGATGACAAGGTCATCCAAAATTCCTTTGGGTCTAATGGTGGATCTATCCACCAATTATAAAATGGTAGGGGTCGGTCTAACATTAGTGAGCCCAAGATTCTTTACAGTCTCCATTGTTATGACATTTATCGCTGCCCCTAAATCTACTAGCACATTGGGTATCTGTGTCTGTCCTACCTGTACAGTGACAGTAGGATTGCCAGGGTCGTCATACTTTGTCACAGGGGTCTTTCCTATTATCAAGGCAGATAAATTCCCTATGACGTGAACAATGGGAGGGTCTCTAGGTTTCCTTCCTGGTTTCTTAGTGCACAGGTCCCAAACGGTTCTAGCATAAATAGGCACATCTTGAAGAGCTTGAAGAAGGGGGATTTTGACATAAAGGTTTCTTAACTCTCCTAGGAGGTTAAACTGAGGTTGTCCCCCTATTCTTGGTAGCATTAATCTCTCAGGATATGGTGGTTGTCTTATCAGCTGGGTAGGCTGCGTATTGTCAGATTCATCATTTGATATTTCAGCCGTTCCATGCTCAACATCTTCAATGATAGGAACTGTAGCAGATGGATGCTGTGAACTCCTTTCTTCCTTATGCACAGAAGGTGGAGCATCTTCTGTAATTACGGGTTCTACTATTTTCCCAGATCGTAAACGAATATCATTACAAGGTATAGGGGAAAGAGAGTAGGCTGGCATATTGACAGTCTCCAATTGATGGACTGTTTTATTATTTAGGTTAGGATTAGGTTGGGTAGGCAACTGAGGTCGTATCGGTATATTAGGGACAGAATTATTTTGCAACTGCAGCTGCGACTGCTGAGGTGGGTATTGCGGATATTGATGGAATTGAAAGTATTGAGGAGAATATGGTGATTGTTGAGGTGGAGGTGGTTGAGGAAACTGGTTCCCAGGATGGAAATTCCTCCATCCAGGAGACCACGACGTAGGTTGGTGTGGTGGCTGTGTCCAAGGACTCCATGAGTTAAAATTTTGCATTGCAGGTTGAGAGGAATTCCACTGAGCATAATTTGAAGGGAATTGTGTATTCATGTTTTGCATGTTATTATTCCAATTTCCCATATTATTAAAAAATGGAAATGAGTCTAGAGTCATACCTTGATTTCGAGGCTGCCAAGGTTTCTTCTGTGCAATGAAATAGGCCGATTCCACTTCTGGGGTTGATTCCTGCAGGACATCCTTCACTTGGGGAAGTGAGGGACATTCTTTCATGTCATGGTTCAGCTCACACAGCTGACATACTTCTACTTTATCAAGCGGGCATTCTCTCAGCGGATGATTCTTTCTACATCGTGGGTAGAACACTCCTAGTGTGAGATCCTCTACTGCCTGTTTTTGTTTTTCCTTCAGGACATCGATCTCTGAGGAGATGGAACTCATCATCTCTGTCTTGAAATTTTCAAGGAGATTACCTATCTCTGTGCGGGTGGCTCCTCCATTGGACGACTTCAGAGTTCTATCAAAGGCATCACGTTCTAACTTATCCCGTTTGTCCCGCTTATTGTTCCTGGAAGAGCCCCTGGAGTATCTCTTACATAGTTCCACAATCCTTCCAAAAGGTTCCTTAGAGATATCTCCCTTTCCTAGCAGATTTAACATGTCTAAGCAATCATCCCTGATCCCACGAAGCAAGATTGTCTTGAGCACGTCCAGCCCCATGTTCATCTGCCTAGCTCTCTGCACATTGTACAGTAGCCTTTCCACAAAATCCTCCAGACTTTTGTCCTCCTTCTGCACCATTTTGAATAATTCTTCTCTTTTATCCTTGGTGTTGCAATATTCCTGATATTTTTCCAGGAACACCTGTTTCATTTTATCCCAATTAGCAACAGTTCCTCCCCCAAGGCTCATGAACCAACGTAATGTGTTGTCCTTCAGGGTGGCAGGGAAAAGTTTCCGCTTTTGTGCATCAGTGACATAATCATAGCTACGACAGAGAATATTGAATTCAAAAAGGAATTCATTGGGATCTTCTACCGCCTTTCCATGGAAGCGAGGCAGCACCGATGGTGAGATATTCTTCATAGGGGCTGCCCCTGCTGGCTACTGAATTGGGAATTGCAGTGTAGCCATCGTTCCTTCAGGCAGGGAGTGATTTTCATGATGATAGTTTTCCCCCATTGCCTCTTCCTCGTCAGAGTCGTGTCTGTTACTCATCTCCTCTTTTGTTTTCTCCTCCTCTGTTTCCTCCTTTTCATTCGTTCCCACATTCTTTTCCTCGTTCTTCTCTTTGTCTTTCTCCTATTCCTCGTTCTTTCCCTTGTTCCTCCACTGATCAGCAGTGTTCTGGTGAAACTGCGTCCACTCTTCTTCGGTTACAACCTTCCCGAAAATGTGGTATGTTGGACCTCTACCAGAAGGTCCAGTTGTAACAATTGTGTCCTTCTCTGCAGGTATATTCGAGGAATTCGCAGCTGCTCGTGTATTCTCCACCCTGGACCTTGACGCTGGCACCCCAGGATCGACAGGGTTTCTTCTGATAGGAGTTTCTTGCTGGTGAGCCCTGGTAGATGAATCAGTTCTATCAACAAGATCGTCGATAAATGTCCTTCTACCCAATGGTGTTCCTCGACCGCGACCCAAGCCACCTGCACTGTTAGTATCTTGTGGGGTTTCGGGAGTTGGGAGTTGATCGCATTTTACCCTCCTCGTATTCATGCAACCCAAATCATTTCAGAAAAAAGAATAGAAAAGTCTGGCTAGAAATAATTACCAGATGCAACTAATGATAGTGTTTAATTTTATCCTTCCCCGGCAACAGCGCCAAAATGTCGAGCACCCAATATGCAGATAGATTATTACCAACATTAAGAGCATACGAGATTTATTGTCAACCCGAGAAAGTCTTTTATTTCAAAGGATAAATGCATAGTATATGCGTTAAACACCAAATCACTGTAATTGAACACTCTTATCCTCTAACAACTATGTTCATCCCAAGAATTTGTGTAATCCTATTCATCTTCTAAATACTACAAATTCAATTACCTGTAATTAAGGAAAATGATCTAAGATTCAAACAGCAATTGCAGATAAAAAGAGGAAATCCTATTCACAACCCAGAACGAGAAAACTGTCTATTTAATCTGATTACTCTTGAAATCCATAAACATAAATCAAATATTAATCTAGGAATTCAATTGCAAAGGATTGAGTTTAGCTACTCTAAGGAATTGAATTGCAGGAATGAAAATCAACAATCATAACAGGAAAGATAAATTGCAAGGATTCATGGGATCACAACTTGAAACTACAGGATGAACAAAGCTGCATACAACTACCACTCAAATTGCATAAAGGAAGTTCCCTACCCAGTTGACTGCCACTCTGTACCACTTACCAATCTTAAGAAAATGCAATCACAATTATACTGTAAATCGACACTACTACAGCTGTGTACAAAGGAAATAGGATGAACAAAACATCACACAATACTGAATTGAAAAAGTCCTAAATTAACTCAGCAATCTCTGTGGAAGGTGGGCCCAACCTTCACACAGAGATGATTAATGAACAACTTGCAACTCTCTTAAATCAGAGGTAACTCCTTATATTAAAGAAATAAAGATTACACAAGTTGCTTCCGCTGCTAATACAATGAATGAATTATCTGTTTTCCAACCCCCTGGGTCGAAACAACTCCCCATATTTATACATGCAGATCATAACATCCGATCCTATTAAAGGGCAGCCATGAAGATCTCTGATCTTCAGGCGCCCTAAATAATACTAGCTGTTACAAACATGGCATGATAATGACATGGAAAATGCGAGAAAGCTATTAATTTGCCCAGGAGTAGTGATCTCTTCAGATCACAATTATACTCGAGCAACAATGTAGTGCGTTCTGTTACAGCTGCACTATCACTGCTCGGTCTAGGATATTGCATTAAAACCACGTGCCTTCATTGATGATCGGGGCTGAGGGTCCTTTTGAGCAACGAATGTCCCTTCCTTTGATATTTGTTCAGCCCCCATCCACCTGCAGTCCACTTATCTCAAACTACCTTCATAAATCATAACAAGTTAGCACATTTGAGAGATACACAGCTTTAATTATCACAATCATAAGCATTAATAAGATAAAGAAATGATCAGTCATACCTTGGTAGTTTGGGGATTAAAGTGAGGACAATAGGTCTGATTAGCATGCTAAATGATGTAAGACAGGGGAAGAAAAGGTGATTCAAGATGGTTAAAAAGGGCCAAGTTATTTTAACAGGTATAAAGTGTGCTTCCTTGCTTAGTTTTTCCACAACTACCATTATTGAATCATTTTTTTTTCTCAATGTTAGGCAAACCAGTTATAAAATCAAGACTGATGACTTCCCATTTCCAATTTGGAATTGGTAATGGTTGTAAAAGACCTGCTGGGTGTTGATGCTCAACGTTAAATTTCTGACATTCTATACACCTAGCTATATATTCAGCAACTTCACTCTTCATATTAGGCCAACAATACTCTTTTCTCAACATTGTTATCATCATTTGATACCCCGGATGTCCGGAATACGGAATTTTGTGTACTTCATTTAAAATCAACAGTTTTATTTCTGGTATGTTTGGCAGATAAAGTCTGTTTTTATACAGCATTAAGCCTTTTTCATTTAAACTGTAATGTGTATTTACATTTTAAGATACATTATGAGTTTTTCTTTCTCTTAGATTTTGGTATTATGTGTCCAATTTTACCCCTTCTTCCAATTTGTCATCAAATTTTGTTTTATAACTGCTAATGGTAGCTATACAACTCGTTATTGCATTTCTGCTTAATGCATCAACCACTTTATTTTCCTTTCCTTTGATGTGTTTGATTTCAAAATCATATTCGCTAAGGAAAGCTAACCATATAGCTTTCCCTGCGTTCAGATTTTGTTGATTAAACAAATACTTCAAACTTATGTTATCAAACTGTTGCAGCTGCAACTATTCCCAAATTTCTTAAAATTTTGGACCCTCCTTGTTGATTTTGTTGAAGGCCATTTGTTCTTACTCCGCTACATGTTTGGAATGTTTGAGGCCATTTTTTCTTGCTATTCAGGATTTCGTTTGGTTCTGTGCATGTTGTGGACTATAAGGCTCAGCCGGTTTTATGATGTTTTATCTTTGAAGTTTAAAGTGGGTTTTCCAGTTACCATTCTTTCATAATTCAGTTAGACATGGTGCTGACAATTAAAGTCTTTCGCTGAACCCGAGTTCTATTTTGAAAAAGACCTTGCTTTGTGATTTTTTCAGAAAGCATTTTGACTTGGATCGGAGGTCGAAGGCTGATTGAGATCCACCGTTGCAGCCCCAAAATAGGCTAATTTCCCGTCGGACTGTTTGTCTTTTCATTGATGTCCTGTTCTTTGTTTCTCCGACGTTGACTAATCTGCGGGTTTTCTTGACCTTTTAACTTCTGTCGTTGTGGCTGTGTAGATCACTAACTATCTGATGCCTAGAGAGGATCCGACCCCCAATGTTTTATCATGCCAATCTTGGTTCGTGTGCCGAAACCCCTAGAGTGTAGGTTACCCGCCGTTGCGGCTACGTATCCCGCTAATGAACCGATGTCAAGTGTTCTGATCCATCGATGGGGGTTTTTATACGCCCGTTTCTTAATCGTTTTCCCACCGATTGTTATGAGATCGTTTTTGTTTCGTAAGAGACCTGTGTGCCTTGTTTTGGGTCGAAATTTGCACATAAGAACCTAGCTCTGGTTTTCTCTTCTTTAGTATTCATTTTATTAATATTATGGTTTATTTTTATTAAGGATAGTCGGAATAAATGATGAATTCTTGTTTGATCACAGACAGACATGGCAGTTTTTCTTAGATCCCTTTGAAGATTATTGCAGTGAAGAAGATGCAGTTGGAGGACAAAGCATGTTAAAGCATAAGGCGATAGAGTTGTTGCTCAAGGAAAAAAAATTATAAGGATTTGAGGAGGGACCGAGGAATGGTTGAGCGTAATCCTTAGAGAACAAAGGGCCAAGATTGGGCATTTCTTCAGTTACCTAGCTATGCCCATTTTTTTTATAAAATTCTTTATTTGAAACTTAACATGGAATCATGAGCATTCGCTAAATGACAAGACTGGAGATTGAAATGGTCGTGGGGAAACTGAAAAGTTTTGAGCAGTTTCTTGTATAAATATAGAGAGGAAAGAGTGAAGAGGGGATTTTTCCCGGAGAGACTTGTGAACTACTTGTTGTAAGAGGAACTATTTCGTTTTGCAATAATAAAATTACAATTTTTCCTGTTGGAGAAAGTGCTATGTGGAATGTTCAAATGTGATGAAATGAACAATGCTGAAGGGGAACTATTTCATTTTTAGCTATGTTTCATTAACTGTGAGATCGTTCTAACTTTCTAAACCTATTTTCTTATTTGAATGTTCTCTGGTTTATTCTGTGATAATTTCCACTATGAGTAATGAATGTTTTAACAAATGACGAGCTATGTTGTTGTGCATATCTTTATTCATGTTTATGTGTTTTTATTCTAAGAACAACTATCTGTGATTTATCTTAACATATGAACAGTATTACATTACTCATGAATTGATAATCTTGCTCCCTAGGGACAGCTTAGTTAATATTGTTTTTTCAGTTGTCTGTGATTTAGATGCGAGAGAGTCTAAGACGAGAGGTAAGAACCTGTGCATCACATTGTGACCACTCCTCACATTCTTCATCAATATACATCTTAGATAGGAACTTGCATATCATACTTAAAGTCAAAAATACAAAAATATACACAGTGGATCGGGCCGCAACTGATAAAATCCTTTTGTTTTTGTTACTTGACCTACGGTAGCCGGACCACAAACCGGATGGATTCCCTACACCAAACAATCACGGGCTAGTTGGAAACGTTGACTGGGGATAATACCTTGTTGTTGTTGCCTGCAAATTTCCAGGCCTCAACAGTTTCTGGCGCTAGAAGGAGGGCCACCAATGCATGGATGGCCGGGGAAATCCATTTCCTTGAAATTGCTCCACCAGTGATAGTTTTGAAAGTAGTTTATTTCCTAATCCAAATACTGAAGAAAATAGAGAACATTTGTTTTCTGTGGAAAACCAAGTAGTCAATGATCTGAGAAGACACACACGGGATTATGTAAAGATTATTGGAGGATTACCCACTATCCCTGATTTACCCTGAAGAGAATATAAGAAGAAAGATCGTCCCATCTTGGAAGATTTAGTGTTGGTTGGAGATTTGGAAGAGTTAGTAGAAGTAGCATTACAGGAAGTTGTTCAACCTTTGAATTAAGTAGGCCCAAACACACCTTACTGTTCTCCTATGCATACTCCTATTCCTTCACCTCCTCACTCTCCACCCAGACTCATGGTAGGTGTAAATGCAAATCAGCCACTTAACCCACCAAATCCACCACTGGCTTGGAAAGCCAGATCACCCTTGAACTTAACACCTCCGTTGCATGACTTACCTCAAGCTTTTGAAAATATGCTGCCCAAGTTTGATCCAAATGAGAAGATGTTAGTAGATGACCATTTACAAATTTTTTATTTGGCAATAGAAGGATTGAGGGCTGGGGAACATGAGGATGCCGTTTGTAGACTTTTTTCACATACCCTTAAAGGAGCAGTAGCATCATGGTATTTTGGTTTTCTTGCAAACTCTATCCCATACTGGGATACCTTTGAAAGGATTTTTAGAAGTAAATATGCAACGCGGCTCTCATGAAAGGACTGTGCACCTTAAAGAAAGAAAGAAAAGAGAAGGTGCATAGTTTTACCCAAAGATTTTCCACTTATCTTAAGAATTTTCTGAAGCTGACAAACCCTCAGATAAAGTTCTGATTGAGTATTATACTTTAGCTCTAGGACCCGAGTTGGCCATGTTTGCCAAAATGAAAGCCAAACCTACGCTAGCAGAGACTTATGAAGAAGCCGAAAGAGTGGAGGCTGAAAAGGAAAGCATCGAATATTATCCTGAGCAGCCGGGAGAAAAAATTGTTGGGAGGAAAACTTTGTTATTTACTAAGCCTAAAGAGGAGCAATCACCAGACTTTGAAGGAATGGAAAAGATGATGCAAAAGCTCTCTAACGGAATAATAGAATTGGAAAAGGAAAAGGAAGCCCAAAAGTTTTATAAGCCTTATTACAAGAAAAGGGAAGATAACAATCAATCCCAACCCCCTCCACATGGCCCTGCATTGATGGGCTTAATGGAGGTGGGGATGGATAACTTTTGCACTTTTCACCAACAACCCCATTCTGAAAAGAATTGTTCTCAATGGATAAATTCAATGACGTTGGTTATGAATCAGCTGTTGGATTCCAAATTAACCGAGGATAATGAGGAAGAAGTGAAAGACAACAATAAATCAATAGAAAAACAAGAGGATGAGGCCATGGTTTTATGGAACTGTGTATCATTGTTTTATGCTGAGGAAGAAAAGGATCTGAGACATGAAGATATCCTAGAAACAAATGTAACAATGAGAAGCCAGGGGTTGATTAAGGAAAATAGTCTTATGCTCCAAAATATTAAGAAACTTCAAAAGAATGTTAAGAAATTCTAAAAAAGCTCCTCAGCTAATAAAATTCCAGAATTTACCCTCACCAGTCAAAATCCAAGACAGATCAACATGCCTACTAAACCCATTGAAGAGAAAATAAATAATGTTAAAATGAATCTCACAGAACATAAGATGGATTATGACATCGTGGAGGATATAAAAAAGGTAAGGGCAAATATCTCGTTATTTGAGATGTGCAATGTGCCATAGCAGAAAGAAAAGTTATTGAAAACACTTGAAATATCAGAGGAGAAACTTCCCACTGACAATCAGCCCCAAGAAGAAGAAATTGGTGAAGCAAGTGCAGGAGGTAAGCCTAAATGCAAGACTCCACCTTTTCTCCTAACTTTTGAAATTTTCAACCACAACGTGCACAACTGTCTAGTAGACTCAGGGGCATCAGTCAACATTATGCCGCTTTCGATATGCAAAAAGATAAATGGACAACCTAAACCATCTACCTGGAGGGTCATTCAGCTGGATAGAACGAATGTGAAGGTAATTGGGGAAATGGAGGATGTTCTCATTTGCTTATCTTCAAATGATAAGGTATGTCAATTCATTGACATTGTGGTACCTGACATACCTGAAGCTTATCGACTTGTTTTGAGCAGAGATTGGCTAGTAAAGCTGAGTGGATATCTTGCCTCAGACTGGTCACATATGTGGCAATCTTATAAAGGAATCCCAAATCAAATTAAAGTTATAAGAGAACCCCACATGAAACACAATGTTACTCAGTTCGAAGAAAAAAATGAACTAGTGAATTCTATTTTGGGAAATTACTTTATTGAGCTAGAACCGGGAAACTATCAAGCGGAAGAAGCCAGCAATACATCAGATGCTCAGCCTGATCTCCTTTGTTTTTCACATGCTGATGAAATCGATTGTAAAATAGTAGACTTAGCTGTAGATGTAGATGTTGTTTCATGCACAGTAGTGGTAAGCGATTTTTGGACGCTTTTCTTTGATGGGTCTAAAACTTTGGATGGGTCAGGAGCCAGCTGTGTCCTGATTGATCCTAAGAAAAATAAACATTTTCTTTCATGTAGGTTAGAGTTTGAATGCACCAATAACACAGCCGAATATGAAGCACTAGTTCAGGGACTAAGAAAAGCTATTGAATTAAAGGTGGAAAATCTGAAAGTGTATGGGGATTCTGAAATAATTGTAAAACAAATTCGAAGTCAAATACATTGCATTTCTCCTCATTTAAAATATTATCAAAATGAAGTATGGGATCTGCTTAAATATTTTCATGCATTTAACATTGTATCGATTCCTAGACTTAAGAATGCGGCGGTTGACTTGTTGGCCACCTCAGCTGCCAGGCTTGTGCCCTCTAATAACCGGTGTTCTATTGAATTACTTTTCAGGACTTCGATTCTAGATATGATTACCAATTTACGGGTTTTTGATGATGATCGGCAGATTCTAGAATGCTTGACAAATGACGACACCTTCAGAGGGGCAATTATTGACGATGAAGAACATCAGGCCAAGCTAAAATTCGACAATTTTATTCCTAAAGGAGTCAAGACTTTAGAGCGATTGTTTGATCTAAACGAGTAATTCAGAAGGCCAGTGAATGTGAAGACTCATAGCTCATATTTATAGTTCGATTTGATGAATTTAGGGACCAAAGTTGAGCCTAAGTATGTGAACTTGGGAAAGTGTTGCTCTCCAGGTGAAAGGAATAAGTTCGTCAGTTTGTTAAAACAATACAAAGATGTTTTTTCCTAGACGTGTGAAGATCTGAAGACGTATGACACCAATATTATTCAGCATGTTATCCCCATCAGATCTGGAGTCAAGCCTTATCAACAACCTTTAAGGAAAATGCATCCAAAATTGGAGCCTCTGATTTAGAATGAAGTAAAGAAGCTGTTGGACGCTAAAATTATTTTCAAAGTTAGACACTTGGAATGGGTTTCAAATCTGGTACCAGTAAGAAATAAATATGGAGAAATTAGACTATGTGTGGATTTCAGAAACTTAAATCACACTTCGGATAAAGACAATTATCCTGTCCCACCCATGGAACAGATATTGCAAATGGTTTTAGGTTTTGAATTATTGTCTTTATTAGATGGATTCTCAGGCTACAATCAAGTGTTAGTAGTTGAAGAATACAGACTTAAAACTACATTCAGAACCAGATGGGGGACTTTTGCTTATAGAAGGATGCCCTTTGGACTCATAAACACTGGCGCTACTTTCCAGAGGGCTATAGACATAGCTTTCCGTGTTCTGATTGGCCGCAGTGCTGTAGTATACCTCGATGACATCAAAATATTCTCAAAGAAAAGGGAGGAACAAACATTCCATCTAAAATAGATTTTTAAACGCTGCCGAAAATATGGTATCTCATTAAACCCCAAGAAGTGCGTGTTTTCCATTACCGAGGGTAAGTTACTGGGTCACATGGTTTCTAAGAAGGGGATCTCCATAGACCCAAAGAGGATCAAAGCTATCGAACAGATTCCCTTACCCCATAATAAAAAGGGCATGCAATCATTTATGGGGACAATAAATTTTGTGCGAAGGTTTGTACCAGATTTCGCTCAAATTGTTAAACCTTTGCAGCAAATGGTAAAGCAAAGTGTACAATTCAAGTGGATTGATGTAGAGAATAATGCATTTAGTAAAATAAATACAGCTGTTGCACACGCACCCTCCCTCGAAAGTCCAGATTTTGAGAAAGATTTTATTTTGTACACTTTTGCATCTGATGATTCACTAGCAGCGGTGCTTACCCAGAAGGAATATGGGGGAGATGAGTTCCCCATATCATTTATGATCACTGGTCTACAAGGGGCCGAATTGAATTACCCAGCTGTGAATAAACAAGCTTAGGTAGTGTTCAAAGCAGTAAAACAATTCATACCATATATACTTAAGAACCGGACAAAGGTAATAGTTCCACACCCAGCTGTGAGGTCTCTTTTCGTACAAAAGGAGTTAGGAGAAAGAAGAGGCAACTGAGTAACAGCTCTACAGGAGTGTGACCTCGAATTCAAGCCAGCCTCCATAGTTAAAGGGAAAAGATTGTGCAAACTAATGATTGAAAGTAAAGACAATGAAGAACATGACTGGGAAGATGAAGCTGAGTTACATTTGATGGATGTATGTCCTCTTTTCACAGCTCCGGAATCCTGGTATTGAGACCTTGTGTATTACTGTCAGGAGGGATTCTTACCAGAACATTGAAATTCTAAGCAAAGAAGAGCACTGCGTCTTAAATCAGCCTCATACCAAATTGTTGAAGGAATATTATTCAGAAAGAATTATGATGGAGTTCTTCTTAGATGCTTAGAGAAAGAAGATGCGAAGAAGGTCATGATAGACTTACATGACGGGCTTGCTAGAGGACATTTTTTCGGGGATACAGTAACCCATAAATTTCTCAGAGACAGATACTATTGGCCCACACTTTTCAAAAATGCACATGCCCATGTCAGAAAGTGCGACATCTGTCAAAGGTGTGGTGGAAGAAAAGTTAAAGCAGCAGGACCATTAAAGCCTGTGATGATAACAGAACCTTTTGAGTAGTGGGGGATGGATATCATTGGAGAGATAAAGCCAAACTCTTCCTTGCAACACAAGTATATTCTGACGGCAACTGATTACTTCACTCATTGGGTTGAAGCCATTCCGTTGCGTAAAGTGAATGAATATGTGGTCATGGACTTCTTGCAAGATCATATTATGACCAGGTTTGGAGTTCCAAATTTCTCTAGTTTTCGATAATCCTACTTATTTTTATTCTATTAGATTAACTGCATTTTCTCATGAAAAAGGAATTAAGTTGCATTACTCTACAAACTATTATCCACAAGGAAATGGTTTGGCTGAATCAATGAACAAGAATCTGATTATAATCTTAAAAAAGACAGTGATAGAAAACTAGAGAAGTTGGCATTCAACATTACCAAATTCTCTTTGGGCTTATAGGGTCACCCCCAAGACTTCGCTAGGTGTGTCCCCATATACCCTTGTTTATGGAAAAGAGGCCATTCTACCCCCCAATACCATGCTACACTCTTCCATAATAGCTCAAGAATCAAGGGGATCAGATAATGAAGTCTTGCAGATGAGGATACATAATATTTTGAAGGCAGAGGAATCTAGATCCAAGGCCAGAGAACATTTTAAACAACAACAGGAGGTAGTGAAGAGGTGGTTTGATAAGGACAAAGCTGGGACAAAAGAATTTGAAGTAGGATATTTGGTTCTTAAGTGGGATCACCCTCATGATGAGAAGGGAAGGCACACGAAATTTCAACAGTTATGGGTAGGCCCTTTCCATATTGCGGTGAAGCTTGGCCCCTAAACCTATAAGTTGCAGGATTTGTAGGGATGGGAGGAGAACTTTCTAGTAAATGGTTTAGTTCTTAAACCTTATTTTTCTTGATTTTGTTTTATTTTGTTCCATTTTGTACATAAATAATTGACTTGTTTTGCCTTTTTGATTTGTTCTTTTCCTGTTTGTTTGGTGTAGTTTTCTTCTGATTCCAATAAAGGAATCCAACTTTTGGTTGCATTGAGAGCATCAGAACCCTTGATAAACTGAGATTCTTTGGGCATTAAACTGTGTCTTATTGTTTGAATCTGATGGAATTTCTTCTAGTAAGTAGTTTTCCTAAGTGTCTATGAACACATTGAGGTCCAGAGTAATCCCTGAAATAACTCAAAATCAAAAGTCCGGAATACTATTTCGAGGCTCCATCCATTTCACATCTAAAATGTCCTAGGGGGTGATAGCAAAAGACCCATGGAAAGGGGAGCAGGGTCAACAGTATATTATATCTAAATGATCCCATGCCAAAAAATAGAAATTTAAAAGGCTAATAAGAGTCAAAACTCCTAAGAAAGCAATATTCATTGAAACCAAGTACTGAATTATATGAGTATAGATTGCCAAAAGTTCTTCTCCGTCTGTGAGCTGAAAATGAAATGCATCTCTCACACAAAAGGACACTATGGATAGAAGAGCCTAAATAAAATTTAGAAGAAAAGGCATGAGGAGGACTCAAAAGGACATAAAGTCCACAAACGAAAAATGCCAAGTGGCATGGGAATGGGGAACAAACGAATATTTATGTTTACCATGTGTTACAATCCTGTGGCATCTAATTTGGAAGCTACCCAAAGACAAAGTTAAATGAAATCCGCCTACTCAGCCTCATAAGAGTTATCCAGACTTTGAATATTTTGGTGTTCCCTTTTCCAAAAATGGACTATCATTAATGATTACAAGCACATTTGGCATTATGGGAATCCAAACATCTAGAAGAATTTAGCAGGTCGGTTTTACTGCTAAACAGTCTGTTGCTTAAGGAGGAGTTTAGTTAGAGATTTGGGTTCACCAGTGAGCCACCAATTGTTGCAGCTGCAACTATTCCCAAATTTCTTAAAATTTTGGACCCTCCTTGTTGATTTTGTTGAAGGCCATTTGTTCTTACTCCGCTACATGTTTGGATTGTTTGAGGCTAGTTTTTCTTACTATTCGGGATTTCATTTGGGTCTGTGCATGTTGTGGACTATAAGGCTCAACTAGTTTTACGATGTATTATCTTTGAAGTTTAAAGTGGGTTTTTCAGTTTCCATTCTTTCGGAAGTCAGTTAGACATGGTGCTAACAATTAAAGTCTTTCGCTAAACCCGGGTTCTATTTTGAAAAATACCTTTCTTTGCGATTTTTTTGGAAAGTGTTTTGACTTGGATCGGAGGTCGAAGGCTGATTGAGATCTGCCGTTGTGACCCCAAAATAGGCTAACTGCCTGTCGGACTATTTGTCTTTTCGTCGATCTCCTGTTTTTTGTTTCTCCGATGTTGACTAGTCTGCTGGTTTTCTTGACCTTTTAACTTTCGCCATTGCGGCTGTGTAGATCACTAACTATCCGATACCTAGAGAGCATCCAACCCCTGATGTTTTATCATGCCAATCTTGGTTCGTGTTCCGAAACCCCTATATTATAGGTTACCCATCGTTGCGGCTGCATAGCCCGCTAATGAACTGATGTCAAGTGTTCCGATCCGTCGATGGGGGTTTTTATATGCCCGTTTCTTAATCGTTTTCCCGTCGATTGTTATGAGATCGTTTTTGTTTCGTAAGAGACCTGCATGCCTTGTTTTGGGTTGAAATTTGCACATAAGAACCTAGTTCTGGTTTTCTCTTCTTTAGTACTCATTTTATTAATATTATGGTTTATGTTTATTAAGGATAGTCGGAATAAATGTTGAATTCTTGTTTGATCGTAGATAGACATGGCAGTTTTTCTCAAATCCCTTTGAATATTATTGCGGCGAAGAAGATGCAATTGGAGGACAAAGCATGTTAAAGCATAAGGCGACAGAGTCGTTGCTCAAGGAAAAAAAATTATAAGGATCTGAGGAGGGACCGAGCAATGGTAGAGCGTAATCCTTAGAGAACAAAGGCCCAGGCTTGGGAATTTCGTCAGTTACCTAGCTATGCCCATTTTTTTATAAAATTCTTTATTTGAAACATAACTTGGAATCATGAGCATTCGCTAAATGACAAGACTGGATATTGAAATGGTCGTGAGGAAACTGAAAAGTTTTGAGCGGTTTCTTGTATAAATATCGAGAGGAAAGAGTGAAGAGGGGATTTTTCCCGGAGAGACTTGTGAACTACTTGTTGTAAGAGGAACTATTTCATTTTTTAATAATAAAATTACAATTTTTCCTGTTGGAGAAAGTGCTGTGTGGAATGTTCAAATGTGATGAAATGAACAATGTTGAAGGGGAACTATTTCGTTTTTAGCTGTGTTTCATTAACTGTGAGATCGTTCTAACTTTTTGAACCTATGTTCTTATTTGAATGTTCTCTAGTTTATTCTGTGATAATTTGCACTATGAGTAATGAATGTTTTAACAGATGACGAACTATCTTGTTGTGCATATCTTTATTCATGTTTATGTGTTTTGATTCTAAGAACAACTATCTATGATTTATCTTAACATATGAACAGTATTACATTACTCGTGAATTGATAATCTTGCTCCCTAGGGATATCTTAGTTAATATTGTTTTTTCAGTTGTGTGTGATTTAGATGCGAGAGAGTCTAAGACAAGAGGTAAGAACCTGCGCATCACATTGTGACCACTCCTCTCATTCTTCATCAATATGAATCTTAGATAGGCACTTGCATATCATACTTAAAGTCAAAAATACAAAAATATACATGGTGGACTAGGCCGCAACCGGTAAAACCCTTTTGTTTTTGTTACTTGACCTATGGTAGCTGGACCACAAACTGGACGGATTCCCTACACCAAACAGTCACGGACTAGTTGGGAACGTTGACTGGGGAGAATCCCTTGTTGTTGTTTCCTATGAATTTCCAAGCCTCAACACAGACATTAGTAGGAATCTTTTTCCTATTAGATGATGGCACCACATTTTTTGAACATGGATTATGGCAGCAAACTCTAATTCATAAGTTGCATAATTATTTTCTTGTGTTTTTAACTTCCTTGAATCATAAGCAATTACGTGACCTTCTGGTGTCAGTACTCCACCCAAACCTTCATTGCATGCATCAGTGCATACCATGAAATCTTTGTCTGGATCTGCTACTTTTAGTATGGGTGCAGTAGTTAACAATTCTTTTAATCTATTAAAAATTTCTTCACACTTTTGATCCTAGAGAAATATTTTTCCCTTTTTCTGTAATGATGTTATGGGATTCACGATTTTCGAGACTCCTTCTATAAATTTCCTGTAATAACCTGTTATTCCCATGAATGATCATACATTGGTTACATCCTTGGGAACATGCCAATTAATTATTACTTTTATTTTATACGGGTCTACTGATATCCCTTCCTCGGATATCACGTTCCCTAGATACTGTATCTTATCTTTATAAAATTCGCATTTACTAAATTTAGCATACAATTTATGTTCTCTTAAAACCTGTAGTATTATATGTAAGTGTTCATCATGTTCTTCTTTCATTTTAGAATAAATTAATATGTCATCTATGAAGATGACTACAAATTTATCTAAGTATTTTCTTAAGACATTGTTCATTAAGCACATAAAATTGGTTGGATCGTTTGTTAGCCCAAAGGGCATAAACACAAACTCATAGTGCCTATATCTAGTTCTGAAAGCAGTCTTAAAAATATCTTTGTCTTTAATTCTGACTTGATGATATCTAGATATAAAGTCTATTTTTGAAAATATCGTCGTGCCATGTATCTGATCAAACAAATCATCAATGCGATGTAAAGGATGTCTATTTTTAATTGACATTTTGTTCGTTTGACGGTAGTCTATACATAGACGTAGTGTACCGTCTTTATTTTTAACGAATAAGATAGGTTCTCCCCAAGGGGATACACTTGGTCTTGCATAATTTTTGTCTCTCAGTTCGTTCAATTGTAATTGTAACTTGTTAAGTTCTAAAATGTTCATTTGATGAGGAGCCTTGGAATTAGGTACCACTCCTCATTTTACTTCAATCATAAAATACAGATATCTCCTTGGAGGTAATCCTAGAATTTCTTCCGGGAAAACATCTGAGAATTCTTGTAGGATTGGAATATCATCGAATTTAATCTTATCTTCTTTATCCATATGTTTGTATTTATTATATGTATAGCAAATACTTTACAACCTTTCCTTATAGCCTTTTTCATTTGTAAGGATGAGATTTGTCTAACAGAAACTTTCCTAGGTATTCCTTTGACTATATTCATTTCTCCTTTATCATTTAAACAAGTAAATGTTTTCTAAAAACAATTTAAAATTACTTGATGTTTTCTGATCCATTCCATACCCATTAAAACATCATAATATCCTAACGGTAATACATTTAACTTGACTCGGGTTTTGAACTGACACATAAATAAATCACAGTTTTCAACATAATTAACTACTTTCCTTTTAGTCTCTGTAGCTAACTGGACAAGCCAAGAATTTTCAAATTTTTTCAAAGATAAATTGCATTTTTCCACTATGCTAGGTGACACATAGATTAAACTAGCACCTGGGTCAATTAGAATAGAAACATACTGGTTTTGTATCATACCTTGTACTTCCACCATGGAAGTTTGATGATCAGCATGTTGATTTTCCAAGGTTGTATTTATTCTGGGCATTTCATTTGCTACATCTCCAACTGCTTCCTCTTCCTAAATGGTATGCACATTGATGTAGTTCCTCCTTATGTTCGGACATTCCTTTGCATAGTGAGGTCCCTGGCATTCCCAACACTTTACAGGTTCCTTATGTTCATTATTTTTAACATAATTATTAGGAATATCTATGCCTTTTGGTGTTGTAGTATTTTGCTATGTTTTACTTTTCAAATATGTTCCTTGATAATTATTCTTAGAGAAATTTTGAGAATTATTTCCAAAACTTTTATTAGACTTAAAACCTTTTCTCTTCTGATCAAAGTTACTTGTTCTCTTATTCTTCTAGTTAGGTATTCTTTCTCTCTTTTTACTCTATTCATAACAGAAGTAAGCTTTTCTCATTTCCTCTTCAAGGGTCTTCGGGTTATCAAATTCAATTATGTCCTTGAAACTAGTGGGAAGACAACTTAAAAACCTTTGTATTTTAGGTTTTTCGTCAATTATATATGGTATATATCTTAGTAAACTTAGAAATTTTCTACCTAACTCTTTCATTGACATTGAACCAAGTTTTAGTTCATAAAACTCTTTATCTCTTTGTTCATAATACCGTTCAAATAAGAATTTCCTTTTAAAGTACTTTTTAAAGACTCTCCAGGTTAAATACTTTTCCTTAAGGTTTTTTACTCTTTTATGTCCTGCCACCAAATGTCAGCTTTTCCGGTTAGGTTGTAGATAGCCATCCAGACTTTTAGTCTATCGAAGACATAGTTATAAATCTAGAAGTACTTTTTCAACTGTCGACTATTGGGGAAAATCTCCTTCACCATTGTTGCTTCTGTAGTAAGTTTTTTTCTTGTTTTGATTTATGTTTTTTGTTTTTTAGAATCGTTGTAGTAACGAACTGTGTGTGTGTGTGTGTGTGTGTGTTCAACAAGATTCTTCATCCATGGATGTGGCAGATGGGTATGGATACTCTTCATGCAAGCAAAGCATCCATTGCTTCGGTAATACCTATACATGTAACCTTTTGGCTCATTGTGGTATTGTGGGTATGGGTGTGGTGGCTTTGCATTATCTGGATGGGAATCCATTCTTGCATTTTCTTGGCATGGGCAAGGAACCCATCTCTATGTTTTTCTTTTGGTATGAAAGTGGTGATTCTCTTTGGTAGCTGTGAGGCATTTATATTTGAAAACTGTGAAGACTCTTTGACCGTGGAGTCGAAATGAATGTGCAATAAAAGTTTAGATTGAAACTATAATAGGGTTTATGTTTTGATTCAAAGGTCTAATGAACAATTCTATGACTGTCTCTCCACATGTAAATGTTTTCCTTCCTTATTAAGAAACCCGTGAGGGATTTTGTGATGTATTATCATGTTTTGTTTAGCAGTTCTATAGATTTGTTATTTATAAAAAACTATTCGGTTGTGAGTCCATTACCCCGTCTTTCTTTGAGAAAGGTCATGAGGCCACTGTCAAGTCAATTCAAGTTTTTAAATGGATGTTATTGTTTGTATAGTAATTATTAAGCCATAAGGTTGTTGCAATTTAATTTGTATGTTTTAAAATTGCAGATGATAATACTAAATGGCCTTCATCTTGCAACCAGATTTGTGGCCTGTCAATAATATCGATTTGGTATTTCTTTTTTATTGAAATAAAAACTTGTATTTTGGCCATGAAGCCCTTGTAATGTAGCTCTGTTTTAATTAACCAAAATTCTTAGCAGCATTCAATCTCTACACCTGGTTATTTACTACTTACTCTTGATGCTTAGATTGTAATAACCGTAGCTAGGGTTTTTACTGTATATTTTATTTTAATGGAAAAAAATATTATAATGTTGTAGGCTTAGAGCAAGAATTGCGGCCTGCTTATAACGAGAATTAAATTCCTTTGTTGAAGTAAAAATTTACAAAGGGTTCAACCATAGAGC
>LPNX011095448.1:305504-363024 GCA_001517045.1 Pseudotsuga menziesii | reverse complement strand
TCCCCTCGCGGCTCTCGATCTCGATATGGAACTGCTGCTTTGGTGAGCTCCGTTCCGTCTATTGTTAGGAGGTTAAGCTTTGTTATGTTGTGTACAGGCGCTCTGTGACCCGTTCGGTGCGCAACAGTATGCCTTGTGTGGGTCGTCTACACGCGGTCTGCCGTTGGGCTTTTTCTGCTCGACCGCACCTACTAGCTATGGCTTTTAAATTGGATATGAATCTAGCTTGAACTCGAACTGTTAGCACTATATCTGCTTTCACTGATGATGCTTACACTTTGCCATCAATTGGACCTGTTTCCACCTATGCCTCTGTTGTTTCTAATGGATTTATTGGGTCAAGTTCATCAGCTCGGGCAACTGGATCAACAGGTGCTTTCACTGCATCAACTGAGGAGTCAAGGTAAACCACTGAATCAACCTAATACCCTCTCCCTGCTGAGGTTTAGTTCTAGGACTTTGGTAAACAGATCATATATCCACTGTCTGTTGCATATGATCCTCAACAGGCTTCATCATATACGCTTATAGCTTTTAAGTTTATATATTACATTACGCTAGGCTTTACCCCCTTTAACCTTAAACCCCAATAACATTACGTTATGTATAGATTATTTTCCACCCCTTTTATTTATACAACACTATACCTAACCCCTTTAGCCTGATATACACACATAGATAGAGCTATACACTTCAGCAACTAAGGTAAGTGAATAAAATTGGGAAGAACTTAAACTCCTTTGGACTAGCCTTTGTAAACCTATGCCCTAGACCCTACTGCCTAGAACCTCCTATAGTGGGCCCTTTGAAAACAACATACATAACACTTACTTTGGTTACACTTTACTAGGGTTTTATCCGCTTTCGTTTTTTTTTATTGGCCCATGCCATGGTATTTTATTGGTTGAATAACTTACTGCTCGATTAGACGTATTCAGCTCTTTTCGCCCGCCATAAAAAAATTATTAGCCAGCGGCAAGCCCGCTGTCAAGTGAATTGTTGTCAGGTGGCACGAAGAATAGATCTGGGTAGCAAGAGAGCTACGGGTGTAAATTAAGAAATCCCGGTATAAAGATTGATACGGGTTATAGAGACGTCCAGGTATAAGTCTATCTATAAGGCAGTCAGGCCTATATAAATCAGTTTTATGAAGGCAGGTATTTTCAAAAGGTTGGGTCTCCGGTTGAAGGGGTAAGGTCGAGTAGGTATAGATAGAATATATGAGGCAGGGATAGAGATCGAAGATCAGGAGAGAAATCTGCACTTAGCCGTGGTTTTCATCTAGCCGTTGTCTAGCCACACGTTCGTTCTAGCCAGTCTGCGAGCAATCCATCCGTCCGTTTCAAGTTATTCATCTCCAGTTCGCAATAAGAGCTGGGGGTATCGAGACTATCCTTTACCTATCTTGGATATGGATTGAAAGGGTACTTCCTTTACCTCTCTCGGGCATGGAAACCTGGGGGACATCTCTGTCGGGTATGTATTAATGGGTACTTATATCTTTCTCGTTGGATGGGAACATGGTCTCAATGGGCGTGATGTTATCGCTCACATAGTCGTTCGTTGCACATAGCTGTTCACTGCATGCACATAGCCATATTGTTAGCCTGGATAGGATGCTGTAAATTGATTTTTTCCACTTGCTCGTGGTAGAGCGGAGGAAACAAGGAAAGGACAGCGCCAATTAAACAAGTTTTTAACGCGGGCGCTATACGCGAATCATGGCACTATGATTGTTAACAATGGATGCACGCATAATACCAGGGCTAAGCCACAACAAGATAAATCTAATAAAGATTTATCTATTATTCAGTTTTTGAGCATACGACATTCATAGCCCAGAAGCACCAGTAAATAGCCATTTACAAATTACGCCAAAGGAAACAACTACCCAGTATCGTATACCCAACATAGTACTACGGTACGGTACAGTGAACGAGCGAGCGAGTCACAGCCAGAGGTCATCCAGTATTAGCCAATCATTTACAGGTTTAATTACCAGGAGTCATAGTCTTTTCCAGGAGTCTTTTTCAGTCAGAGCTGGGCTTGGAAACCGCTGGGCTACTAAAGGGTGGCCGCTGCATAGACCGGACTAATCGACCTGGATAATCAACTTTGACACACACTCAACTCGCTACTCGACTTTGCTTGGTTACTCAGACTGGGCTACTAAACTGCTGCTATTTACCGCTTGCGGCTGCTGCGCTATTCAAGCTACCGGGGTGCCCCAATGGGCTGGAAACAGTCATTCTATAAGGTCTAACCTGAACAAGCTCAAAGCACTACTGATAGAACTCTAGTCGATGCCAAGTAGTCTTCGATCTTTGCCAATAAGAAGATATGCCCAAAGTAAAGTGCTGATAGTCCGTAGTCATGGAATGAAGTGAATTGATAGCCGCCAGTAATTGCTGGGATGGGATATAAGCTACTTTATGGGGCTTGGTTACTTTTCTTGGGCTCCCCGGATCGGTTGGGCTACTCGGCTGCTACTGTGCTGAGCTGGATACAGTTATAAGTGCCAGGAGATATATTTCTTCTTGGATATTTTGAAATGATGGAAGACCTATTCTTGTTTTAAAGAATTGATGCACATCTTACGGCGCGCCTGAATAAGTTGCTGAGCCCAGTGGTGTGTAATATAGTAGATGCAAGCTTATAAACTGAACCATATTACAGGAAAGGCTTCTCCATTTTGGGTTTCTCAACTGATAAGTTTATGATGAGTTTGGCCGGGAAGGAGCGGCAACTGATGAGTATTCTGGGCAGAGGAGTTACAAATGATACATACCCCTCTCACGTACCGATCATATCCGCTATCTAGTCTCATAATTAACATATAGCGCGAACACCAACCACCTAACACACGTACTCTTCCTACCATACAGCAGCTATCAATTCCCTTATAGCATACTTTTTTTGATCTGTTTAAATTATAGTACAGGCGCACAGCGCATGATGGTTTAAGTGGACAAATAATGGGTTTAACCAATCCTGGAATCTTGATTTACAAATTGACCGTGTATGGAGGGTAAGCACCAGAACTCATTACCGCCTGAGTTTACCTGGTACTAGTTTTTTAACCTCCTATATAGTGCGAAAAGAATCACGAAAGATATTAGTGGATAATGATTAGTAGTAATGCCATGCTCAAAGACTCAGAGTTAGGGTAATAAAGAGAAATAAGGTGATCACAGGCTTTCATACCATTTATGAATAACTTTAGGAAACCGTCTTTGACTTATTTTAACCATAGTCAATAATGGTTGACATTAGCGAGTCAGTTTAACTTTAGTTAACCATGGTTGAATTTGGTTAACCAAGCTTGACTTTATTTTGACCATAGTCAACCGTGGTTGACTTTAGTGAATCACCTGGTCATAGTACATAATGTAACAAGAAATTTTCTAAACATCGAATGTCACATTATTAATCTGTCACATCTTGGACATTGTCACAATGTGACATAACCCTTAATGAATAAATGCAACATAACCCTTAATGAATGTCAAATGTGACATAATTAATGTGTCACATATTAGGTTGTGTCGATATACATCAGACGCTGTAGCAAACCATAATTGACTTTGGTCAACCATGTTTGACTTTAGTGAGAGAGTTTGACTTTAATTAACCATGGTTGACTTTAGTGAACTACGTGGCCATAGTACAAAATGCAACATGAAATTTTCTAAACATCAAATGCCACATTATTAATCTGTCACATATTAAGAATTATTGTAATGCAACATAACCCTTGACCAATGTCGCAGTGTGACATAAACCTTAACCAATGTCGCAATGTAACATAACCCTTGGTGAATTCCAAATGAAACGTGACATGAACCGTAATGAATGTCAAATGTCACATTATTAATGTGTCACATCTTACGTTCTATCGGCATACACCACACACTGTAACAAACCATGACTGGTTTTTTTCAACCATGTTTGACTTTAGTTTGACGATAGTCAACAATGGTTGACTTTAGCAATTCAGTTTGACTTTGGTTAACCATGGTTGAATTTAGTGAACCACGTGGGTATAGTTCACAATGGAACATGAAATTTTATTAACATTGAATGCCACATTATTAATCAGTCACATCTCTGGGATTATCAAGATGCAGCATAACCCCTGGCCAATGTTGCAATGTGACATAACACTTGATGAACATTGAATGAAACATAACACTTGATAACCATCACAATGTGACATAACCCTTGATAACATCGAATGTCACATTATTAATGTCATAATGTGACAATAAACTTTGATAAATGCCACACAGTATAGGGAAAACCATTATTTATGTCCCTAATATATGTTTATCCGTGTATTCAGACACATTATTTATATTAATGTGGTTATTGCTAGTAACGAGTGGGTGGGTAGACATATCTCCAAAATATTAAAAAATTAACATTGTTTAATTATTTAATGTTTAATTATTTATTAAAAATAATATGGTTTTATTATAATATTATATTATAATATATTGATGAGATATATGAATATGTAATATATTTAAAAAACAGTTAAAAACATTAGTAAAAACCATTTTAAAATTAATTATAATATAATAATTTATTAAAAAAAATATCATTAAATTATAATAATGTACTATACTTTTATTAATGAAATAATATTAATTTATTAATAATTTGGAGATAGATCATGAAAAATGTTTTTTTATGTAGTTAGAGATATTTCCAAAATATTAATAAAATAATATTATTAATAAATTATAATACAAATATAAATATTTATAATATAATGTTTTTTTGTTTGTAAGAAATTCTCATCACTCATGGCGAGTGCATTTCCACCATTGACTATGTAACAACAACCTAGGGACATCTAATTTGTCAAAAATCACTTTGGGTTCGCACCTAGACTAGGCCACACCAACCTTCATCAGTTGGATTTTTGGTTGTTTCCTCTCAACTAACTCACCCAAAGAGGATTTGAACCTGGGTCTCCCTTGGAGAATACATGTCTATTGACCAAGTGAGCTAGCAATATTTGAATTATTTAAAGGAGGGCCTGGGGGTGGGATTTGGTCGACTTATGTGTCCACATGAGGAAATAGGGGTGGGATTTGATCCACTTATGTGTCGATGGGTTAGGAGATCATTTAGTATAATCTCTCTAGGTAGAACCACACATTCAACCACTACCTCAAGGTTCTCCATGGATCCAGGTTAGGTCCTCATAGAAATTGAACCTTGATAAACATCACAATGCGACATAACCCTTGATGAACATTGAATGCCACATTTTTTATTGTATCATCATATAATGGACAATGTAGCGAAACATGACTGAACTTAGTCAACCATGTTTGACTTTAATCTGATCATAGTCAACCATGGTTGAGCGAATCAGTTTGGATTTAGTTAACCATGGTTGACTTTAATGATTCAAGTTTGACTTAAATATTGGAGGTATGAATGTTGTAATTGAACATAATCCTTGCTGAATGTCACAATGCAACAAAACCATTAAGGAGTGTACAATGGAGGAATGTCAGAATCTAACATAAGGCTCGATGAATGTTGTAATCCAACATAGCCCTTTATCAATCTCATAATGTGACAAAAAAGTTAAAGAATGTACCAAACATAACTAAACCATTGCGGAAGATTCTAAATATGAATGCCATAATTTATGTGACATAAACATGTCACAATGTCACAATCTAACGTAACCATTTTAAGGAATATAACCATAATGAACCATAACCACAGAGAAATGTCACAATCCAACTTAACATTTGATGAAAATCATAATCCAACATGACCTAAGTATTTTTCCTTATAATATTTCATCATTTTCTTTTTCAATGATCATATAAAAGAACAAAACATTTCAAATACTTTAAAATCAATTATAACAAAATATTATCATTTTCCTTTTTTAATTATCATACAATAAAGTTTCCATGTACTTTAAAATCATTGTATCCAAACTTTATCATTTTCTTTTTCATTTTTGTATCCAACCTAACCCTTTATAAATATCACAATGGTACATAACCTTTGATTAACGTCAAATGTGACATTGTTAATTTTTCACATCTTCGGTTGTGTTGCCATATACCAGACACTATACCATCGCAATGTTACAAAACTCTTGATGAATGTTGAATGTCGCATTATTAATCCATCTCATATTTGGTTATGTCATCATATACCAAAAATTGTAACAAACCATGCGTGACTTTGGTAACCCATGCTTGAATTTAGTTTGACCATAGTCAACGATGGTTGACTTTAGCATGTCATGTTTGACATTAGTTTACCATGGTTGACTTTCATTAACCATGCTTGAATTTAGTTTGACCATATTTAACCACGGTTGACTTTAGTGAACCACTTGGCCATAGTTCACAATGCAACATGAAATTTTGTTAACATCAAATGTTACATTATTAATCCGTCACATCTTGGGCATTATCACAATGCATCATAATCTTGGATCAATATCGCAATGTAACATAAACCTTAATGAATGTATCAATGTGTTACAGTTGCAACTTTTTCCCAAATTTCTGGAAATTTTGGACCCTCCTTTTTTATTTTGTTTGCCCCACTCTGCAACGTGCTTAGATTATTTGAGGCCTTTTTTTGCTATTCAAGATTTTGTTTGGGTCTATGCATGGTTTTTGGACTGTAAGGCTTAGCAGTTACTATGTTTATCATTGTGGTATGAGAAGGAATTGTTATTTTCCATTTTTCGAAGGTCAGCCCACATTTCATTATTGGAAAATAGACCTTATTTTTTATCTTTCCGGAAAGAGTTATGATTTTGATTGGAGGCTGCAGGATGATTGAGTTCCACCATTGCGGTCAATGAATAGACTAATCACCCATCGAAATGTTTGTCCTGTCGCCGATATTCTGTTCATTGTTTCTTCGATGTTGACTAGCCTGCGTATTTTCTTAACTGTAAGACTTCCATCGTTGTGGCTATACAACGCTCTAACTATCCGATGCCTCAATAAGTCATGCCTGATGTTTTATCGTGCCGAGTTTTGATGTGTATTCTGGAACCCCTAGACTGTTAGACTTCTGCCGTTGTGGTTATACAACGCACTAATCGTCTGATGTCTAGTGTTCCGGTCCACCGATGGGGGTTTTTATATGCACGTTTCTAAATCATTTTCTTGCCAATTTTCATGAGCTCGTTACTTTTTTTCATAGAGAACCTTCATGCTTCATCTTTTTAGGTTGATGTTTACATGAGAAGGCCCGCTCTGTTTTCCTTTCTGTCAGTTTTCATTTGATTGGTATTATGTTAATATTTATTGAAGATAGTTAGAATAAATGATGAATTTTCATTTGATCGCAAACAGACATGGGATTTTTTCTCAGATTCCTTTGAATATTATTGCGGTGAAAAATACGCAGTTGGAGGACAAAGCAGGATAAAAAAAGCATAAGGCAGTAGAATTGTTGCTCGAGGAAAATAAAATAATAATGGTCTGATGAGGGACCGATGAATGGTAGAATGTAATCATTAAAGAGCAAGGGCCCTGGCTTGGGCATTTCATCGGTTACCTAGTAGTATCCATTTTTTATTAAAGCCTTTATTTAAAACGTAACGTGGAATCATGAGCATTGGCAATACGACAAGGCTGGAGATTGAAACGTTGGTGGGGCAACCAAAAGGTTGAGCTGATTCTTGTATAAATGGTAAAAGAGAGAAAGAAAGGGGGATTTTTCTTGGAGAAACTTGTGAACCACTTGTTGTAAGAGGAACTACTTCATTTTACAATAATAAATTACAAATTTTTACTTGTTGGAGAATGTGCTATGTGGAATGTTCAAATGTGATAAAATGAACAATGTTGAAGGGGAACTATTTCCTTTTCAGCCGTGTTTCATTAACTGTGAGAGCGTTCTAACTTTCTGAACCTATGTTCTTATTTGAATGTTCTCTGGTTTATTCTGTGATAATTTCCACTATGAGTAATGGATGTTTTAATGGTTGACGAGCTATCTTGTCGTGTATATCTTTATTCATGTTTATTTGTTTTGATTCTAAGAACAACTATGTATGATTTATTCTAACATGTGAACAGTATTACATTACTCATGAATTAATAATCTCGCTCCCTAGGGATAGCTTAGTTAGCTTTTGTTTTTCCAGTTGTGTGTGATTTAGATGCAAGAGAGTTTAAGACGAGAGGTAAGAAAATGCGCATCACATTGTGACCACTCCTTGCATTCTTCATCAATATGCATCTTAGATAGGCACTTGCATATCATTCTTAAAGTCAAAAATACAAAAATATATATGGTGGACCGGGCTGCAACTGGTAAAGCCCTTTGTTTTTGTTACTTGACCTACGGTTTCTGGAGCACAAACCAGATGGATTCCCTACACCAAACAGTCACGAGCTAGTTGGGAATGTTGACTAGGGACAATCCCTTTCTATTGTTGCCTATGAATTTCCAGGCCTCAATAGTTTCTGGCGCTAGAAATAGGCCTCCAGTGCACAGATGTTCGGGGAAATACATTTCCTTGAAATTACTCCACCAGTGATAGTTTTGAAAGTAGTTTATTTCCTGACCCAAATACTGAAGAGAATAGAGAACATTTGTTCACTATGGACAACCAAGTAGTAAGTGATCTTATAAGACACACATGGGCTTATGTAAAGAGTATTGGAGAATTACCCACTATCCGTGATTTTCCTCGAAGAGAATACAAGAAGAAAGATCGTCCCATCTTGGAATATTCAGTGTTGGTTGGATATTTGGAAGAGTTAGTAGAAGTAGCATTACAGGAAGTTGTTCAGCCTTTGAATCAAGTAGGCCCAAACACCCTTTACTATTCTCCTACGCATACTTATGTTCCTTCACCTCATCACTCTCCGCCCAGACTCATGGAAAGTGTAAATGCAAACTAGCTACCTAACCCGCCAAATCCACCACCGGCTTGGAAAACCAGATCACCCTTGAACTTAACGCCTCCATTGCATGACTTACCTCAATCTTTTTAAAAGATGCTGCCCAAGTTTGATCCAAATTAGAAGATGTTTGTAGATGACCATTTACAAAGTTTCTATTTGTC
The DNA here is from genome assembly GCA_001517045.1 of Pseudotsuga menziesii. Classification (NCBI taxonomy): domain Eukaryota; kingdom Viridiplantae; phylum Streptophyta; class Pinopsida; order Pinales; family Pinaceae; genus Pseudotsuga; species Pseudotsuga menziesii. The sequence goes on along the minus strand of LPNX011095448.1, from coordinate 353,945 downwards.
AATAGAAGGATTGAGGGCTGGAGAAAATGACGATGTAGTTTGTAGACTCTTTCCGCATATCCTTATAGGAGCAGTAGCTTCATGGTATTTTGGTTTTCCAGAAAACTCTATCCTTGATTGGGACACCTTTGAAAGGATTTTTAGAAGTAAATATGCAACCCAAAAAACTCATGCGGCTCTCATGAAAGGGCTGTGTGCCTTAAAGAAAGAAAGAAAAGAGAAGGTCCATAGTTTCACCCAAATATTTGCAGCTTATCTTAAGAATTTTTCTGAAGCTAACAAACCCTAGAATAAAGTTTTGATTGAGTATTATACTTTAGCTCTAGGACCCAAGTTGGCCATGTTTACGAAAATGAAAGCCAAACCAACGCTAGTAGAGAATTATGAAGAATTGGAAAGAGTCAAGGCTTTAAAGGAAAGTATCGAATACTATCCTGAACAGTCGGGAGAGAAAAATGCTGGAAGGAAAGCTTTGTTATTTACTAATCCTAAAGAGGAGCAATCACCAGATTTTGAAGGAATGGCAAAGATGATGCAGAAGCTCTCTAACAGGATAATAGACTTGGAAAAAAAAAAGGAAACCCAGAAGTTTTATAAACCTTATTACAAGAAAAGAGAAGATAACAATCAATCTCAACCCCCTCCGCACGGCCCTGCATCTATGAACTTAATGGAGGTAGGGATGGATAACTTTTGTACTTTTCACCAACAACCCCATTCTGAGAATAATTTTCCTCAATGGATAAATTCAATGATGTTGGTTATGAATCAGCTGTTGGATTCGAAATTAACTGAGGATAATGATGAAGAAGGGAAACAAAACAATAAATCAACAAAAAAATAGGAGGATGAGGCCATGGTTTTATGGGACTCTGTATCATTGTTTGATGCCGAGGAAGAAATGGATGTGAGACATGAAAATATCCTGGAAACGAATGTAACGACGAGAATCCAGGGGTTCATTAAGGAAAACAGTCTTATGCTCCCAAAAATTAAGAGACTTCAAAATAATGTTAAGAAATTTCAAAAAAACTCCTTAGCTAATAAAATTTCAGAATTTACCATCACCAGTCAAAATCCTAGGCAGATCAACATGCCTACTAATCCCAATGAAGAAAAGATAAATAATGTTAAACTGAATCTCACAGAACATAATATGGATTATGACATTGTGGAGGATATCAAAAAGGTAAGGGTGAACATCTCATTATTTTAGATGTGCAATGTGCCGCAACAGAAAGAAAAGCTATTGAAAGCACTTGAAATATCATAGGAGAAGCTTCCCACTGACAATCAACCCCAAGAAGAAGAAATTGGTGAAGTCAGTGTGGGAAGTAAGCCTAAGTGCAAGACTCCACCTTTTCTCCTTACTTTTGAAATTTTCAACTACAACGTGCATAACTGCCTAGTAGACTTAGGGGCATCAGTAAATGTTATGCCGCTGTCAGTATGCAAAAAGATAAATGGGAAACCTAAACCTTCTACCTGGAGGGTTATTCAGTTGGATAGAATGAATGTGAAGGTAATTGAGGAAATGGAGGATGTTCTCATTCGCTTATCTTCTAATGATAAAGTATGTCAATTCATTGACATCGTGGTGGCTGACATACCAGAAGCTTATGGACTTGTTTTGAGCAGAGATTGGTCGGCAAAGCTGAGTGGATATTTTTCCTCAAACTGGTCACATCTATGGCTACCTTATAAAGGAAGCCCAAATCAAATTAAAGTTTTAAGGGAGCCACACATGAAACACAATGCTACTCAGTTCGAAGAAAAAAATGAACCAGTGAATTCTGTTTTGGGAAATTACTTTATTAAACTAGAACCAGGAAATTATCAAGCAGAAGAAGCTAGTGATATGTTAGACACTCAGCCTGATCTCGTTTGGTTCTCATAGGATGATGAAATTGATTGTAAAATAGTAGACTTAACTATATATGTAGGTATTGATTCACGCACAGTAGTGGTAAGCGATTGTTGGACACTTTTCTTTGATGGTTCTAAAACTTTGGAGGGGTCAAGAGCTAGATGTGTCCTGATTGATCCTAAGAAACATAAACATTTTCTTTCATGTAGGTTAGAGTTTGAGTGCACCAATAACATAGTTGAATATGAAGCACTAGTTCAGGGACTAAGAAAAGCAATTGAATTAAAGGTAGAAAATCTAAAACTATATGGGGATTTCGAAATAATTGTAAAACAATTTCGAAATCAAATACATTGCATTTCACCTCATTTAAAAGCTTGTCAAAATGAAGTATGGAATTTGCTTAAATATTTTCATGCATTTAACATTGTATCAATTCCTAGACTTAAGAATGCGGCGGTTGACCTGTTGGCCACCTCAGCAGCAAGGCTTGTGCCCTCTAATAATCGATGCTCTGTTGAATTGCTTTTTAGGCCTTCAGTTCCGGATATGATCACCAATCTATGGGTTTTTCATGATGATCAAAAAATTATAGAATGCCTGACAAATGACGAGACCTTCAAAGGGGTGATTATTGATGATGAATAACATCAAGCCGAGCTAAAATTCAATAATTTTATTCCTAAAGGAGTCAGGACTTTGGAGCAAATGTTTGATCTAAATGAGAAATTCAGAAGGCCAGTGAATGTGAAGACTCATAGCTCATCTCTACAGTTTGAGTTAATTAGTTTGGGGATTGGAACTGAGCCTAAATACGTGAATTTGGGAAAGTGTTGCTCTCCTGGTGAAAGGAATAGGTTCATTAGTTTGTTCAAACAATACAAAGATGTTTTTTCTTGGAGATATGACACCAATATTATTCAACATGTTATCCCCATCAGATCTGGAATCAAACCTTATCAGCAGCCTTTAAGGAAAATGCATCCAAAATTAGAACCTTTGATTCAAAATGAAGTAAAGAAGCTATTGGATGCTAGAATTATCTTCAAGGTTAGACACTTGGAATGGGTTTCAAATTTGGTACCAGTAAGGAAGAAATCCAGAGAAATTAGACTATGTGTGGATTTCAGAAACTTAAATTGCGCTTCGGATAAAGACAACTATCCTGTCCTGCCCATGGAATAGATATTGCAAATGGTTTCAGGTTCTGAATTATTCTCTTTATTAGATGGATTCTAGGGCTACAATCAAGTGTTAGTAGCTGAAGAAGATAGACTTAAAAATACATTCAAAACCAGATGGGGAACTTTTGCTTACAGAAGGATGCCCTTTGGACTTATAAACGCTGGAGATACTTTCCAGAGGGCTATGGACATATCTTTTCATGGTTTGATTGGCCACAGTGCTATAGTATACCTCGATGACATTACAATATTCTCAAAGAAAAGGGAGGAACACGCATTTCATCTAAAACAGATTTTTGAACGCTGCCGAAAATATGGTATCTCACTAAAACCCAAGAAGTGCATGTTTTCCGTTACTGAAGGTAAGTTGTTGGGTCATGTAGTTTGTAAGAACATGATCTCCATAGACCCAGAGAGGATCAAAGCTATCGAACAGATTCCCTTACCCCATAATAAAAAAGGTATCCAATCATTTATGGGGACAATAAATTTCATGCGAAGGTTTGCACCAGATTTCGCTCAAATTGTTAAACCTTTGCAACAAATGGTAAAAAAAAGTGTGCAATTCAAGTGGAATGACGTAGAGAAGAATGCATTTAGTAAAATAAAGACAGCGGTGGCACACGCACCCTCCCTCAAGAGTTCATATTTTGAGAAAGATTTTATTTTTTACACTTTTGCATCTGACGATTCACTAGCAGCGATGCTTACCCAGAAGGAAGATGGGGGACACAAGTTCCCCATATCATTTATGAGCACTAGTCTGCAAGGGGCCAAATTGAATTACACAGCTATGGATAAACAAGCTTATGCAATGTTCAAGGCGATAAAACAATTCAGATGATGTATACTTAAGAACTGGACAAAGGTAATCATTCCACACCCAGTTGTGAGGTCTCTTTTCGTACAAAAAGAGTTAGGAGAAAAAAGAGGCAACTGGGTAATAGCTCTACAGGAGTATGAACTCGAATTCAAGCCAGCCTCCATAGTCAAAGGGCAAGGATTGTGCAAACTAATGACTGAAAGTAAAGACAATGAAGAACATGAATGGGAAGACGAAGTTGAGTTACATTTGATGGATGTATGTCCTCTTTTCAGAGCTCCGTAATCCTGGTATGGAGACCCTGTGCATTACCTTCAAGCAGGATTGTTACCGGAACATTGGAATTCTAAGCAAAGAAGAGCACTGCGTCTAAAATCAGCCTCATATCAGATTATTGAAGGAATATTATTCAGAAAGAATTATGATGGAGTTCTTCTTAGATGCTGAGAGAAACAAGATGTGAAGAAGGTCATGATAGATTTACATGATGGGCCTACTGGAGGACATTTCTCCGGAGATACTACAGCTCATAAAATTCTCAGAGCCAGATACTATTGGCCCACACTGTTCAAATATGCACACGCCCATGTCAGAAAGTGTGACATTTGTCAAAGGTGTGGTGGAAGACAAGTTAAAGCAGCAGGACCATTAAAGCCTATGATAATAACAGAACCTTTTGAGTAGTGGGGGATGGATATCATTGGAGAGATAAAGCCAAAATATTCTTTGCAACAAAATTATATTCTGATGGCAATTGATTACTTCACTCGTTGGGTCGAAGCCATTCCGTTGTGCAAAGTGAATGAAGACGCGGTCATGGACTTCTTGCAAGATCATATTATGACCAGGTTTGGAGTTCCAATTTCTCTAGTTTTTGATAACGCTACTTATTTTTCCTCTATTAGATTAACTGCATTTTCTTATGAAAAGGGAATTAATTTGCATTACTCTACAAATTATTATCCGTCAGGAAATTCTTTGGCTGAATATTCGAACAAGAATCTGATTAGAATCTTAAAGAAGACTGTGATAGAAAACCAGAGAAGTTGGCATTCAGCATTACCAAATGCTCTTTGGGCTGACAGGGTCACCCCCAAGACTTCATTAGGTGTGTCCCCATATACTCTTGTTTATGGAAAAGAGGCCATTCTCCCCCCCAATATCATGCTACCCTCTTCCATAATCGCTCAAGAATCTAGAGGATCAGATAATGAAGTCTTGCAGATGAGGATACATAATATTTTTAAGGTAGAGGAATCTAGATCCAAGGCTAGAGAACATTTTAAACAACAATAGGAGGTAGTGAAGAGGTGGTTTAATAAGCACAATGATGGAAAAAAAGAATTTGAGGTGAGATATTTGGTTCTCAAGTGGGATCACCCTCATGATGAGAAAGGAAAACACACAAAATTTCAACAGTTATGGGTAGGCCCTTTCCAGATTGCAGCAAAGCTTGGCCACTCAACCTATAAGTTGCGGGATTTATAGGGATGGGAAGAGAAATTACCAGTAAATGGTTTAGTTCTTAAGCCTTATTTTTCTTGATTTGGTTTTATTTTGTTTCGTTTTGTATATAAATAATTGACTTGTTTTGCCATTTTGATTTGTTCTTTTCCTTTTTGTTTAGAGTGTTTTTCTCCTGATTCCAATAAAATAAGCAAACTCTTGGTTGCATGGAGAGCATCAGAATCCTTGATAAACTTAGATGCTTTGGGCGTTAGAATGTTTTGAATCTGTTGGAGTTTCTTCTATTAAATAGTTTTCCTAAAATGTCTATGAACACATTAAGGTCCAACGTAACCCCTGAAATAAATCAGAATTGAAAGGCCTGGAATAATTTTTCATGGCTCCATCCATTTCACATCTAAAACATCCTAGGGGGTGACAGCAAAAGATCCATGGAAAGGAGAGCATGGTAAACAATCCATTATATCTAAATGATCCCATGCCAGGAATTGAAATCTAAATGGCTAATAAGAGTCAGAAATCCTAAGAAAGCAAGTATTCATCAAAACAAAGTACTGAATTATATGAGTACAATCTACCTAAAGCTCTTCTTCATATGTGAGCTGAAAAGTAAATATGTCTCTCACACAAAAGGACACTATGGATAGAAGAGCCTGAATAAAATTCAGAGAGAAAGGCACTTGGAGGACTCAAAAGAACAAAAAATTCAAAAGGAACAAAAGTGCAATTGGCATGGGAATGGGGAACGAACGAATATTTATGTTCGCCATGCGTTCCAATCCTATGGTGTCTAAGCTGGAAGCTACCCAAAGATAAATTTAAAATGAAATCCTCCTACTTAAGCCTCGAAAGAGTTATCCTGACCTTGAGGTTTTGGTTTCCATTCCCAAAATTGGATTATCATCAATGATTATGGGTTCATATATGTGACATTATGGGACTCTAGACATCTAGAAGAATTCAGCATGTCGATTTCACTACTAAACAGTCTATTTCTCAAGGAGGGGTTTATTCAGAGATATGGATTCACCAGTGAGCCGCCAATTGTTGCAGCTGCAACTTTTTCCCAAATTTTTGGAAATTTTGGACCCTCCTTTTTTATTTTGTTTGCCCCACTCTGCTACATGTTTGGATTATTTGAGGCCTTTTTTTTTCTATTCGAGATTTCCTTTGGGTCTGTGCATGGTTTTTGGATTGTAAGGCTTAGCAGTTACTATGTTTATCATTGTGGTATGAGATGGAATTGTTATTTTCCATTTTTCAAAGGTCAGCTCGCGTTTCATTATTGGAAAATAGACCTCGTTTTTTATCTTTCTGGAAAGAGTTGTGATTTTGATCGGAGGCTGCAGGCTGATTGAGTTCCGCCACTGTGGCCCACGAATAGACTAATCGCCCATCGAAAAGTTTGTCCTCTCGTCGATATCCTATTCATTGTTTCTTCGATGTTGACTAGCCTGCGGATTTTATTGACTGTAAGACTTCCACCATTGTGGTTGTACAACGCTCTAACTATCCGATGCCTCACTAAGTCCCGCCCCAATGTTTTATCGCACCGAGTTTTGATGTTTATTATGGAACCCCTAGATTGTTAGACTTCCACTGTTGCAGCTTTACAACGCACTAATCGTCCAATGTCTAGTGTTCTGATTCGTCGATGGGGGTTTTTATATGCGCATTTCTAAATCATTTTTTCATCGGTTGTCATGAGCTCGTCACTTTTTTTTCATAGAGAACCTTTGTGCTTCATCTTTTTAGGTCGATGTTTACACGAGAAGGCCCGCTCCATTTTCCTTTCTGTCAGTTTTCATTTGATTGGTATTACGTTTATATTTATTGAAGATAGTTAGAATAAATGATGAATTTCCATTTGATCGCAGACACGCATGGGATTTTTTCTCAGATTCCTTTGAAGATTATTGTGGCGAAGAAGATGCAGTTGGAGGACAAAGTAGGATAAAAAAAACATAAGGTAACATAATTGTTGCTCGAGGAAAACAAAATAATAATGGTCTGATGACGGACCGATGAATGGTAGAATGTAATCATTAAAGAGCAAGGGACTTGGCTTGGGCGTTTTGTCGGTTACCTAGTGGTATCCATTTTTTATTAAAGTGTTTATTTAAAACGTAACGTGGAATCATGAGCATTGGAAATACAACAAGGTTGGAGATTGAAACGTTGGTGGGGCAACCAAAAGGTTGAGATGATTCTTGTATAAATGGGAAAAGAGAGAAAGAAAGGGGGATTTTTCCTAGAGAAACTTGTGAACCACTTGTTGTAAGAGGAACTACTTTGTTTTACAATAATAAATTACAAATTTTTGCCTATTAGAGAAAGTGTTGTGTGGACTGTTCAAATGTGATAAAATGAACAATGTTGAAGGGGAACTATTTCATTTTCAGCTGTGTTTCATTAACTGTGAGAGCGTTCTAACTTTCTGAACCTATTTTCTTATTTGAATGTTCTCTGGTTTATTCTGTGATAATTTCCACTATGAGTAATGGATGTTTTAACGGTTGATGAGCTATCTTGTCGTGTATATCTTTATTCATGTTTATTTGTTTTGATTCTAAGAACAACTATCTGTGATTTATCTTAACATGTGAACAGTATTACATTACTCATGAATTAATAATCTCGCTCCCTAGGGATAGCTTAGTTAGCTTTTGTTTTTCTAGTTGCGTGTGATTTAGATGCGAGAGAGTCTAAGATGAGAGGTAAGAACCTACACATCACATTCTGACCACTCGCATTCTTCATCAATCTGCATCTTAGATAGGCACTTGCATATCATTCTTAAAGTCAAAAATACAAAAATATATATGGTGGATCAGGCTACAACCAGTAAATCCCTTTGTTTTTGTTACTTCACCTACGGTAGCTGAACCACAAACTGGACGGATTCCCTACATGAAATAGTCACGGGCTAGTTGGGAATGTTGACTGAGGAGAATCCCTTGTTGTTGTTTCCTGCGAATTTCTAGGCCTCAACATAATGCAACATAACACTTGATAAACATCATAATGCGACATAACCTTTGATGAACATCGAATGTCACATTGTTAATCTATTGCATCTTTGGTTTTTTCGACATATACCAGACACTATACCTAACCATGGATGACTTTGGTCAACAATGTTTGACTTTAGTTTGAGCATAATAAACCATTGTTTACTTTAGCGTGTCATGTTTTACTTTAGTTAACCATGATTGACTTTGATTAACCATGCTTGACTTTAGTTAGCCACGGTTTACTTTGGTTAACCATGGTTGACTTTAATGAACCATGTGGGTTCATAATGCAACATGAAATTTTCTGAAAAATTGAATGTCAAATTATTAATGTGTCACATCTTGGGAGTTATTGCATTGTGGCATATCCCTTGACCAATGTAACAATGTGACATAACCCTTGATGAACATCGCAATGCAACATAACCCTTGATAAACATCACAATGGGACATAACCCTTGATAAACGTCGAATGTCATATTCTTAATGTGTCACATCTTTGGTTTCATATACCAGACACTGTAGTGAACCATGACTGACTTATATTAACCATGTTTGACATTAGTTCAACCATAGTCAATCATCGTTGACTATAGAGAGTTGTGTTTGACTTTAGATAGCCATGTTTAACTTGGTTTGAGCAAAGTTAACAACTAAACCATGGTTGACATTAGTGAATGATATGGCGATAGTTGACAATGCAAAATGAAAATTTTTGAATATTGAATCTCACATTTTTAGTGTGACATCTTGGGCATGGTCACAATGTAGCATAACCCTTGACCAATGTCACAATGTGATATAACCCTTGATGAATGTCACAATGTAGCGTAACCCTTGAAAACATAACAAAGTGACATAACACTTGTTGAACGCTAAATGTCACATTATTAATGAGTCACATCTCAAGTTCTTTCATACCGAACACTATAGTTAAACATGGCTAACTTTGGTAAACCATATTTGACTTTAGCATTACAATAGTAAACCATGCTTGCCTTTAGCGAGTCATGTTTGAATTAGTTAACAATGGTTGACTTTCATTAACCATGTTGAATTTGTTTTAGACACTGTAGTGTACCATGGATGAATTTGGTAAACCATGTTTGACTTTAGTTTAACCATAGTCAATAATGGTTGACTTTAGCGAGTCGGTTTGACTTTTGTTAACAATGGTTAACTTTGGTTAGCCATGCTTGACTTTAGTTTGACCATAGTTAACCATGGTTGACTTTTTTTAAACAATAGTTAACCATGGTTCACTTTAATGAACCACATTGGTTCATAATGCAACATGAACTTTTCTAAAAATTGAATTTCAAATTATTAATGTATCGCATCTTGGGAATTATCACATTCCAACATATCCCTTAACCAATTTCACAATGTGACATAACCCTTGATCAACCTCACAATGCAACATAAGTACCCTTGATAAACATCTCAATGGGACATAACCCTTAACAAACATCAAATGTCACATTCTTAATGTTTGACATCTTTGGTTGCATATACTAGACACTATAGTGAACCATGAATCACCTATATTAACCACGTTTGACTTTAGTTTGACCATAGTCAACCATGGTTGAATTTAGTGAGTCATGTTTGAATTTAGTTAACCATGTTTAACTTTGGTTTGGGCATAGTTAAACTCTTCACCATGGTTGACATTAGTGAACGATGTGGTGATAGTTGACAATGCAAAATGACAATCATTGAATATTAACTCTCACAATATTAATGTGTCACATCTTGGGCATAGTCACAATGTCACCTTGACCAATGTCATAATGTGACATGACCCTTGATGAATGTCATAATGCAATGTAACCCTTGATAGACATCACAATACAACATAACCCTTGTTGAATGCTAAATCTCACATTATTAATGTGTCGCATCTTGAATTCTTTCAACATATACTGAACACTATAATTAACCATTGATGACTTTGTTAAATGATGTTTGACTTTAGCGTTACCATAGTCAACCATGCTTGACTTTAACGAGCCATGTTTGGATTTAGTTAACAATGGTTGAATTTTGTAAACCATTCTTGGATTTGTTCTAGACACTATAGTGTATCATGGATGACTTTGGTAAACCATGTTTGACTTTAGTTTAACCATAGTCAACAATGGTTGATGTTAGCTAGTCGGTTTGAATTTTGGTAACAATGGTTAACTTTGGTTAGCTATGCTTGACTTTATTTTGATCATAGTTAGCCATGGTTGAATCTTTTTAAACTATAGTTCACCATGGTCGACTTTAATGAACCATGTGGGTTCACAATGCAACATGAAATTTTCTGAAAAATTGAATGTCAAATTATTAATGTGTCAGATCTTGAGAATTATTGCATTCCGACATATCCCTTGACCAATGTCACAATGTGACATAACTCTTGATGAATGTCGCAATGCAGCATAACCCTTAATAAACATCACAATGGGACATAACCCTTAATAAACGTTGAATGTCACATTCATAATGTGTCACATATTTGGTTGTATGTACCACAGACACTGTAGTGAACCATGACTGACTTATATTAACCATGTTTAACCTTAGTTTGACCATAATCAACCATGGTTAACTTTAGTGAGTCATGTTTCACATTAGTTAACCATGTTTAACTTTGTTTTGAGCATAGTTAACAACTTAACCATTATTGACATTGGTGAACGATGTGGACATAGTTGATAATGCAAAATGAAATTTTTCGAATATTGAATCTCACATTATTAATGTGTCACATCTTGGACATGGGTACAATGCAACATAACCCTTGACTAATGTCACAATGTAACATAATACTTGATGAGCATCACAATGCAACGTAACCCTTGATAAACATCACAATGCCACATAACCCTTGTTGAACTCCAAATGTCACATTATTAATGTGTCGCATCTTGAGTTCTTTCAGCATATACCGAACACTATAGTTAACCATGGTTGACTTTGGTAAACCGTGCTTGAATTTAGTGTTACCATAGTCAACCATGCTTGAATTTAGCAAGCCATGCTTGACTTTAGTTAATAATGGTTGACTTTCATTAACCATTCTTGAATTTGTTTCATATATTTTAGTGTACCATGGATGACTTTGGTCAACCATATTTGACTTTAGTTTAACCATAGTTAACAATGCTTGACTTTAGCAAGTTGGTTTGACTTTTGTTAACAATGGTTAACTTTGGTTATCCATACTTGACTTTAGTTTGACAGTAGTTAACCATGGTTGACTTTATTTTTAACCATAGTTAACCATGGTTGACTTTAGTTAACCATGTGGGTTCACAATGCAACATGATTTTTTTTGAAAATTGAATGTGAAATTATTAATATGTCACATATTGGGAATTATCGCATTATGTCATGTCCCTTGACCAATGTCACAATGTGACATAACCCTTGATGAACGTCACAATGTAACATAACCCTTGATAAACATCACAATGGGACATAACCATTGATAAATGTCGAATGTCACATTCTTAATGTGTCACATCTTTGGTTGCATATACCAGACACTATAGTGAACTGTGATTGACTTATATTAACCATGTTTGACTTTATTTTGACCATAGTCAACCATGGTTGACTTAAGTGAGTCATGTTTGACTTCAGTTAACCATGTTTAACTTTGGTTTGAGCATAGTTAACAACTTAACCATGGTTGACATTAGTAAATGATGTGTTGATAATTGACATTGCAAAATAATTTTTTTTGAATATTGAATCTCACATTATTAATGTGTCACATCTTAGGCATGGTCACAACTGCAAAACTGCAATAGATTTCTTGGTGGCGGTAGTTAAGCTACCTCATATATTTTTCGATGTATTAATTTTATGATCTAAACTTATATTGTATTACTGAATAATTAACCATGATATTGACCATAAACTATATTTTTATTTTGACTATAAGCTTTCCATCATCTCCATTGAGATTAAGCATGTAACTTCACCCAAAGCATAGGTCCAAAATCAGATGTTCTTTGAAGAAGATGAAAGAATTCAACCAACTTTTCTTCAATAGAAATGGTCGGAATGAATCAAAATTATTAAATGGACCACAAAAATGAAAGGATGGATCTAATTCTTGTTTTTTACTTTGAAAAAAAATTCCATTCTAACTCTGAAAATTTGTTTTTTTATGATCAAGAATTTGTCCATTAATTCATATTTGATTACCAATATGATTTTCATCATGCCATCAAGCACACTACATGGATGAAAAATTGTTGTAGGGAACAATTTCTAGGTCATAACCTTACTCATGAGGCTTTCTAGATAGAACTATAATTATTCATTAAAATCCATTACAAATTCTTGTTTACTATGTGTTGGTTTAATAGAGAACACAGACACAAGGTCATGCACACAAGAGAAGGAGAATTTTTTCTTCCATTTGATGATATTGTATTGCACAATAACATTTATTTATAATAAAAAAATGTTTCAAAATTGGGTGCCAAGATAAGGATAGATCTTCAAATCAAAATAGATATTTCAAAATTGCTTACCCTCATTTTAAAATAATGTTTTAGCTTCTACTTTCTCATGCATTTGTAAGTTTAAACCCTATAACTATTTTTGTGGCTAGACTACCTATAAAATATTAGCTTTAGTTGTTTAAAGAGTCCCTTAATGAACATTTAATTTTCTTTTATACCTGGATTCTCCCTAAACCTTTCAAATTATTCTTACTGAGTAAATGTGTGAATGTTTTGTTAGATAATCTTCAGTCTTACAGTCTCAATAATCTTGATTTTGGCAAGAAATAATGGAAATTTTGTGAGTTGTATAGCTCTCTATAAAAAAATAGAGGTGTGGCTTGAGTTTGACCCATATTGCTTCGCAAATTGGACTGATTGTTTCCATGTACTCTCCTTAACAGAAGATAGTGTAGTGGTTGGTTCTTTCTTACTTATCCACACAATTACTCCTGAATCCATGTTGAAAGGGTAGCTTATAGTAGATTTTCCTCATCGATACAAACTGCATAATTGTTTTTACCCAACTAACTTGAAGTTTCACTATAGATATATTCAACACCATAATCCATTTTTTCCTTCACATACCTTGGGATTATTTATGATGTAATCTAGTGAGTGTCTCTCGGGCATGCCATTAATAATGAAACAATCCTTACAACATAGTTCAAATATGGTCTTAGTAGTAAGGTATATTAGACTCCCTACCAGACACATTAACTTAAAAATACAACAATAAGTTCATCCTAAGGTATGTCGAGGGAACAATGCAGTGCAAGTGATAACCACCTGCATAATGTAGTATGCATTTGGTTTTAGTCTTCACAAGATCATAACCTCACGGATAAACTCATCCTTGTTTCATAGGAGCTATCATTGTTGTAGAACTATCCATATTAACACGCATTAGTATCCCCTATGCATATTTAATTTGACCCTTGGAACACGAAAATGTCATTATTTAGTTTTCATACTTGCATTCCTAAACAGCAATGAAACATACCTAAATTTATCATTTCAAATTCTCTATGCAGCTCATGTTTTAGGTCCCCTATCACCTATGTATCCTTACCTATAATGACGAGTTTGTCAACTTCTAAAACCACATTCACAATACCATTTTCACTGTTCATTTTTATATACAAATTTGGATCTTTTGGATTTATTTTATATCCATCTACTAGGAAGTGATCATTTATGTTTGCACACCAATCAAGGATTGTGATTGAGCAAAAATAGTTCCATTTTCAATGTGCACACTAGATTTTTTCTGTTCTTTGAGACAAAGTGAGAAACTATGGCTAGTACCAATTTGAATATATTTATCTTAGCCATAGGTAAAGTTTCTTCAATATAAATTCCTTCTTTTTGAGAAAAGCATTTATCCACTTACCTTAGGTTTTGCAAAGTTTATTCCATGTTGATTTTCAATAATGGTTATGAATTCTTTGAACATTTTAAAATGCCTCCATACTTTTTGGTAGAGAAAATACATCCAAACTTTCCTTAAAAAGGATTGTTATCAGCTTCATATTAATTAGTTTAAGAAATGTTTTCTTTCAGAGTTAAAGGTGATAGAGATGAAGCAAGGACAAGGAATACAAGGTGGAAATACAATTTAACATCAATTTGATGGGTAATCATGATCCCAAAGCACTAAGTAGACCACAAGATTGGATCTGGACAGAGTGCAGAGAAAGCCGCTAACTTATATTTGCATAGTTCTCAACTTGATCCAAGTGTAACCTGCAAGGATACATCACTTAAACACAAGGTGAAATCATATATAAAGCATCAAACGATACTAGAATATACTATAACTCTAACAAGATAATACTATGTTCTTATATTTTTATTCATTCATAAGAATTCGAAAACCCATCCAATAAACTAAACACAAAAAAATTACCCTTTTCCCTTACATGTCTAGTCCAAAATACTCCCTTCCTCCCTACCTCAAGAGTCATTACAAACTTTTTTTCCCATGTAAGAAATCCTGTAAATCCCTCAACATGTTCTAATATCCAAAAAAGTTTCCTCAACTCTTAATTAACATGAACTAGACCTCAATTGTAGGTTACGACAAATCCACACACTTACAAAGTTGTAATTCATTATCATCCCCATATTTCAAACTTATGAACCTTTTAAGTTTTAAGCAAAATAGATATTACACCATAACATTCACACATAAAAACAAAGATTTACCCTATAAACCCTTAACCGAGAAAACCAACAAACCTTGGAGCCACCCCTCCTATTATCTCATTATCTCTATGAATCCCTCACAATACAAAATATAGGTATTCAACAACCTCCAATACCTTAATACGTTAACCCAGATTAGAAAATAGACTACAATCCCTTAACCAATATTAAATTACATATTTTTAGAAAATTCTCTAAAATAGCAAAAAACAACCCTTAACTGATATCAAATTACAGTCTTCTTCGTTACAGGATTCCAAAGATTATAACTTTTCATACTATATTTATAGGCAATAAAGATAAAATTTTCATCTCTTTTATCCAAATTTCTCCTTTTCTCCTTTGGAGCATGTACCTAAGCATCACAACCAAAACATTTTAGATGCTTAATATAGGGTTTCTTACTAGTCCATACCTCTTGTGAAGTTTCGTCAACCAATGATGATGTGGGTGATCGATTTACCAAGTAACATGTTGTATCCAGTGCGTTGTCCCATAATTTTTGTCCTATCCTAGTAGTGCTTAGCATGATCATTACCATTTCCATTAACATCCTATTGATCATTTCAACAACTCCATTATATTTAGGTGTGTATTGAGTAGTCTTTTTCCTTACTATACCGCACTCCTTACAGAATTTCTTGAATTCATTTCCGTAGAACTCTCCACCATTATCTGTCCTCAACAACTCTACTTACTTTTATGTCTAGTTCTCTACAAGATCCTTAAATGAAACATAATACACACATCTACCTAATGATGGAACAAATATACATCAATGTGTACTAACTACAAAATTCCTTTTTTAATTGTAGTATCAGATGCGAATCTTACTCGATTTTGTTTTCTATATATATAATGTTCACAGATTCAATCAAAATCTAGATTGCAATCTATCCTACCTTAAAGAACACCTTTACCTTTTAATGCTCGAATTCCCTTTTCTCCAATATGCCCCAATCTTTGATTCCATAACATCTTTCCTCTTAGAGTAGTTAGGGTACGGTCATCTTTACCTCCTTCCTCAGGCACAACAGAACTGTTACATTCATCGATGACGGTGATTCCCAATAATTTGTACAAAGTTCCATACCAAAATCCCCTAATTAGTACAATTGATCCTTGAACCATTTTGCAACCACCATCTTCACTCACTTTTTTTACACATGCAACATCCATCTTTCCAACATATATCTAGTTTCTCGCTAGATTTGGAATGTGTAGCACTCAAAATAGATTTCTAATACTTGAGTTTCATCTTGAATCTACCATGTACAACAATATTGGCCAGTGAGTCATATCCCAAGTACACATCTCCTCCATTATACTTTTCATATTCACAAAACCACTCCCTATGACAGGTCATATGAAATGACACACCAGATTCAATTAGCCATATATCACATTGTAAATGATTACCCATGGAAGGTACAAATCTCCTCCTTATTCTGAGGAAGTATTCGCCTCTATGGAAGGGGTATCCTTAGATCCCTTTGCTTTCTCAACATTCTTAGATATGCAATCCTTTTTATGGTACCCATCTTTACTACATTTGCAACACTTCCTTATTCCTTTTCCTAGGGTTTTGGATATACCATTAGATTTAGATCTCCTTGTAGATCCTTTATTTTTGTTTCTCTCCTAAGGGAGTCCTCTCATAGAAAAGGCATCCATGCTATGATTATCCATGGTTTTTTGCCTCATTTCTTCTAATTGTAGGGATGATACTATTTCATCAAATTTTAAGGTCACTTGGCTAACACTACATAGTGAAACTATTAGGTTGTCCCATGAATCTAGAAAAGAACATAATAATACAATACATTTATCTTCTTCAGCCATTTTAGTTCTAACATAGGTTACCTAACTTACCAGAGTATTGTAGACATTTAAATGCTCTGTTATAGTGTCATTTTCATCCATTATGAGGTGAAACTATTTTTTTATAGAAACAACTTCTTCACAAGGGATTTTGATTGATACAAACTCCTTAGTTCTCCCCAAATATTTATTGCACTATATTCATCAAATATGTTCAACAACACAAACTTTGATAATCATAATCGTATTGTACACCTCTCCCATATTTTTAATTTATCCCAATCATCTTGTGACTTTCTAGTGGGTTTCGTACCATGATCCACAACAATCCATTGTTCCCGGTCTACAAGAAGATCCTGCATTTTGAGCTTCCATAGCTAAAAATTATTGTCTTTAAATTTCTTGATCTCAATTCTTGAATTGCGTGTCATTATTTTTCAATTCACAAATCAATTCTATAAAGCTCTCATCAAGCCATACTTTATCGCAAACCTAAGATCTATTAGCCATGACAAACCCTTAGTGACAGGGGAAACCCCTTGATGCCAATAATCAAGATCTGATACCACGTGTAAGTTTTAAAACTATACACAGAAAAAAAGAATACAAATTATTTTAAGATAAAAATATATTACACCACAACATTCACACATAAACACAAAGATTTATCTTGAAAACCCTTAATTGAGAAAACCGACAAACCTTAGATCCACACTTCATATTATCTCATTATCTCTATGAATTGCTTGTAATACAAAATATAAGTATTAAACAACATCCAATACCCTAATACGTTAACGAGGATTATAAAATAGAATCCAATCCCTTAATTGGGATTAAATAACATATTTTTAGAAAATTCACAAAAATAGTAAAAAACAACCCTTAGTCGGGATTAAATTACAATCTTCTTTGTTACAGGATTCCAAAGATTATAAAATTTCATACCATCTTTATAGACAATAAATATACATTTTTTAGCTTTGTTATCCAACTTGCTCGTTTTCTCCTTTGGAACATGTACACTAAGGATCACATCTAAAAACTTTCAGATGCTTAATAGAGGATTTCTTACAAGTCCATACTTCTTGTGGAGTTTTGTCAACCAATGCTGATGTGGGTGACCGATTTACCAAGAGACATGTTGTCTCCACTTCCTTTTTCCATAATTCTTGTCATATCCTAGCACTGCTTTGCATGTTCCTTTCCTTTTCCATCAATATCCTATTCATCCTTTCAACAACTCCATTATTTTGAGTTGTGTACGGAGTAGTCTTCTACCTTGCTATACCACACTTATTACAAAAATTTCTTGAATTCATTACCACAGAACTCTCGTCCATTATCTATCCTCAACACCTTTATTTCATTTCTGTCTGGTTCTCTACAAGAGCCTTAAATTATTTCATGGGGGGTTCACTGGGTGAACTCGTTACCTAGCACGATCATTCACGAGATATTAAAGAATATCCATAACTTCACTAAATATTGGAAAATCCCTCCTAAAATTTTATTGTTGAACCCCCCCTCCCAATATTCCTTTCCAATTAAGAAAACCCTTATTTTCATTGGATATTGTATGTATCCATTTTTATCAACCTGTTTTTATGAACTCATTTTTATCAAATTATCAAGTTGTAACAAATAGGATCCCTAACACATATTAGTATAAGCAAAAAATTTGTTAAATAAAATAATATTATAATGCTAATATGATCCCACCAGGATTGCATAGGCGAATAATCAATTTGTAGCATTGTATAGTGGAAAGAAAAATCTGTAAAAGGAAACCGAGTCAGGAGATCAATGTAATAAAGAATGTAAAAACCTGATAGTCCAATAGTTAGTACAATGCTTAGAAAATATGAGAATTCAAGATCTTTCACACCACAACCTACTAATCTACCAATTTAAATCATGTAAATGCAAGTATAGACATAGATATATCATTTTTTCTATAAGCTTAATAAATTAAACTCCATAAAAATGAAAAATTGAAACCCTTTCATGGATGAACTTCCCTACCTTCCTACCATTGAAACAGGCATCATTGATGTTTGAAACCGGGTGAACATAGAATTTCCCGCACTTCCTCTATGTTTATTCTTGCAATCATGTGAATTAACAACATTTAGTTACCTTTTCTTGGGTTATATCTAATTTTTTGTATCTCTACAAAACAGGTAAAAATATCATCATTAATTTTCAAGCATGCAATAGTTATAAATATACACAGATGGTGAAACTAATATGATACCATTTCATGGTAATGATAACACATAGGGTATGTGAATAAGGATTTATATTTTCACTTATGTTCATGTCAGTTCCAATACAATATTAAGACAAATTCCTTGCATATAAGAATTGAAGTTACAATTATGAATGTAATTTTGAGGCTTGAATGCAAGCAATGATTAATACAAGAAACACATCAATAACTCAACATGCAAAGGAAGGAAAACTAGTTCTAGTGTTTATGCCAACATAAAAAAATGCATGAACTACTACTTTGTGAATTGAATACTTCTTTGATATTTCTCCAATAACACAAATTTAGATAGCTAATAATAGTTGAGCACTCAAGAAACAATGACTAATATGAATCCAGTCCCTTATTTGGAGGTATAAATCCATACCACAACTTGGACGTTATTCCTTAGCAATATTTAGGATTGATATGAATCCATCTTGGGATTTGGAGGTATGAATCTAGCCCATGATCTAGAGGTTATTCCTTAGAAAAAACTAGGATTGATATGAATCCAACATACAATTTGGAATTATAGATTGATCCCGTTATTTGGAGGTATGGATCCATCACATGATTTGGAGGTTGTACCTTGTCCTACCTTGAATAAAATAATACCCAATATTTATATTCCTATTTCTAATCAAAACCCCCTTGAACCCTTAATATGGGGAATATGTTTTTAAGGTTTTCAAGAGTATTCAAACCCCCAATATGAATGGACGTGATATGATATTGCCTCAATAGTGAATCCCCCGTAAAATTATTTAATCTTAGAAAATACTTCATATTTCTTTCAGAGGAAATAAATCCATGTGCTCCTTCAGAAAACATTTATAAATGAAACACAATACACATATATACCTAATGATGGAACATACACAAGTCCAAACACATCATTTTGTAGTAAGTCTAAAATTCCCTTTTCTATTGTAGCACTAGATGCAAATCTTACTCAATTTTGTTTTCCATATATGCATTGTTCAATCATATCTTCAACCATACCTTTAGCTTGTAATGATCGAAGTCCTTTTTCTTTGATATTCCACACTATTTTATGCCATAACATCATATTTCCTCATGATTCATAACTATTACATTCATCAATGATGGTGCTTCCCAATATTTTGTACAAAGCTCCATACTGAACTCCCCTCATCAATACAATTTATCCTTAAACCATTTTGCAACTAATATATCCACACACAATATTTATACCTGTAACAACCCTCCTTCTGACATATATCAGGTTTCTCGCTAGATTTGGAATGTGTAGCACTCTAGGTAGAGTTCTAATTCTTACATCTATGGAAATTGAACCCAGGATATAGAACAATTACACTCACAAAATTGTTAATCAAACATGGAAAATTAACATCAAAGGAGACTGAAATTGGAGCATAACACTAATATATATTGAATAAGTGTAGATAGCCAACCTTGTGAAGTAATAAGCTGCTGCAATATATAATTATATGAGATATTTGAATGCAATATAGGCTTACTAAATCTAGTCAAATCCCCCATATGTGCATAAAGCAGTTTCCAAATCCACTAAGATGCTCACAAATTGGCTAAGTCAAGTAGGAAAGATAATGAGGGATGGAAAGGCAACTCATACATGCTTTTATTAGGAGAAAAGGAGGGAGGATGATGTGGGAAAAGAAACAAGTCAACTACACCTAGTCTAGCTTTTCATTTGTCCTTAATTCTCAATAAAACGGACAGCTTTTCAGAAAAATAAGATATGCACTTTGGAGGAGTTGGAATAAAGAAGACATGGTAAATATGGTTGCTAGGAGGTTTCCCAAGTGCTCCATGACTCATTTTTAGAAAGGGTTGACTTCTAAGACATGTAGAAGGCGGCTAGCATAGAGTGGAATCTAGGAGACTAGGTAATAAGACAAAAATGATTTAACTAATGTCTAAGGTAGGTAACTATGGGTTGATTATTATAACACCCCACTTTAAGACTGAATTTATGAGTAAATATCAGGAAAATATAGGGCCTAGCAACAAGGCTTAGTCACCCTTTACATACTGCTTGTCCATACAACCAAGGAGAGAGGAAAAAACCCAATGGGAAAATCCTCCCTTAAACATGGATAGGAAAAACAAAATTTGGAAATATTGTCATCAATCATGCTTCACAGCATCATCAGAAATCCCCAGCAGTGATTTGAGATTTTTGAATGTCTTCTCACAAAAAACTTTGGTGAAGATGTCTGCTACTTGTTCTGAAGATACACATAAGAGTAGATGAATGGTACCATCATGCACAAGCTGTCTGATGTAGTGCATATGGATCTCAATGTGTTTGGTTCACTGTCTCTGAACTGGATCATTACAAATTCAAATGGTGCTCTGATTATCACAATAGATAATAGTTGAAAACTCTGATTCGAAGCCACATTCTCCAAGTATTCCCTGCAACCACAAACATTGAATTACTACATTTACAACTCCTCTATACTCTGCTTCTATAGATGAGAGTGCTATGGAACTCTGCCTTTTTCTTAACAAGCTTATTGGTCCTTCTACAAGCATGAAAACATATCTGGATGTTGACTTTCGATCTGTGTTGTCACCTTCCCAATCATTGTCAGTAAACCCAATCAAATCAAGATCAGATTTTGCTTTGTAGAAGATCCCATGAGTTCTAGTTCCTTGAACAAAGTTAAGGATCCTTTTGGATGCCCTCCAATAGATCCCATGAGGTTGATCCATGTATCTTGAAGCCACACTAACTACATAAGATAGATCAGGTCGAGTGTGTGTAAGATAAAGAAAACACCCAATCAACTGTCTATACAGTGTATTATTTACCATAGGAGAAGAACCTGCTTCTTCAAGCTTAACTCCTAAAAGGAAGGGAGTCTTGCTTGGCTTGCAATATTTCATGTTGAAATTTTTAAACAAATCTAAGGCATACTTGGACTGATGTACTTTTATTCCATGTTGTTATTGAGCAATTTCGAGACCCAAGAATTGGCTCAACAATCCCAAATATGTCATAGAAAATGCATGGTTCATTGCATCCTTCAAGGAGGCAATCTCTTTCTTTGAACTTCCTATAATTAGCAGGCCATCCACATACAAGACAGTAATCATCAAAGAACCATGAATCAGCTTCAAATAAACATTGGGATCAGACTTGCACCAAACAAAACTCAATGACAGTAGAAAGCCATAAATATTGGCATACCAAGCCCTGGTGGCTTGCTTGATCCCATACAATGATTTCTTTAACCTACAAACTAAAGATGGATTAGAAAAAATACCTTCATGTTGCTGCATATAAATATCTTCAGTGAGATCTCCATTTATTAAAGTACACTTCACATCCATGTGATGTACCTCCCATTGCGTTGAAGCTGCAATGGCTAAAGCTAGCCTTATGGAGTCCATGTTTGCCACTGGTGCAAAGGTTTCATTGTAGTCAATACCATGTACTTGTTAGTAGCCCTTGGATACAATATTGCCTTATATTTCAAAGGTGAACCATCAGCAGAAAACTTAGTCTTGAAAACCCACTTACATTGAACTAGCTTCCTCCCTGGGGGAAGATCAACTAGTTCCCAAGTGTTGTTCTTTAGGAGTGAGATGAATTCTTATTTCATGGCTGTTTGCCATATTGGATTATTTGTTACATATTCATATGTATGTGGATCTGATTCAACCATTATATAGCATTTCTCAGCAAATAAAGGATCTTTCATACAAAGGGCTCTCTCAAACTGAGATATAGTCGTCCTAGTGTCACTAGGATTTCCAGCAAGTTCCCCAGCTGCATGAATGGTATTTGATTCCCATTTTGGTGTTGTAGGACTGTCAAGATCTGCAATCAAATCATCATTATCAAGCATATCAGAATCAGCAAACTCATTAGTCTCTCCACTTACGATCAATGGATCTGGTGGTGAATAAGACTCTCCAATTTCAACTGCTACTAAAGGCTCTTCTTGGAATTGAACACTTATTTCAATGAAATATTTGATAGTGCTCAAGTTGATCAGCTTGCACCCTTTTGAATCTTCAGGATACCCAACAAATAGGCACTCTTGTCTTTGGGGCTACAAATCCTTTCTCTTTTTAGTTGGAATTCTAACCCAATCCTTTGAGCCAAAAATCTTAAAATGGGTCACATCTGGCTTGTGCCTAGTCCAAGATTTGAAAGGAGTCATACCATCAAGCTGATTATGAGGCACCCTATTCTGGATGTAGGATGCACATTTTATAGCCTTGGACCAAAAATTTGGTGGCAAATTCTTAGCCTCCATCATGCAGGTTGCCATCTCCTTTAGTGACCTATTGTTTCTCTCAGCAACACCATTTTGCTATGGTGTGTAAGGGATTGAATGCTACATCTAAATACCTACATCTTTACAATACTAAATGAACTCATACTTGACATACTCACCACCATTGTCAGATCTAAGGATGTTGAGTTTCCTCCCAGACTGGTTTTCAACCAAGGCTTTAAAGACTTTGAAGATGTCAAAAACTTCAAACTTATGCTTTAGGAAGTAAGCCCAAGAATACCTGAAAAATTCATCTATGAAGGTCAGTGCATATTTGGCTTGACTCATGGACATATGAGGAAATGGACCAACAATGTCACTGTGGATCAAATCAAGAGATGTAGAGGTTCTCTCATGACTAGCTCTCTCAAATTTGTGCTTTGGGTGTTTTCCTAGGATACAACCTTAACAAACTCCCTTCGAAAACTTGATCTTTGGTAACCCTATGACCATATATTTTTCACTCAAATCAGAAAGATACTTGTAGTTAAGATGGCCAAATATTTCATGCCAAATCTTGCTTGCCTCATTAGCATGAATCAGAAGAGCAGAGGGGTTTGAGTAGGGTAGAAAATGGGAAAACATGTATACCTTCGAAGTTTGATCAACAACACCATTTTCTATGACTTTACCATTCGAAATATCAGTCATTTAAATGTCATTAGGGGAGGAGATGACCTTATTTGGAGACCTATTGTGAGTGATCTGATACACTGACAAGATATTAGAGGCAAGACCTGGAACATACAACACATTATTGAACTTACCATGGTCAAGATCAATCCTTCCTTTCCCCAAACTGTCAGTGAGAGAGACATCTCCCAAAACTATTGGTGGACCTTTCAACATGTTAAGAGAGGAGAATTCCTCTTTTGTCAAAACCATATGTCTAGAAGCTCTAGAGTCTATGATGAAGCTAGGCGAGCTTGATGTGCCAGCAACCAAGGCATGTACTCTCTCTATGTCCTATTAATTTGATCCTCCTTCTCTCTTCTTTGAGAAATCAGGAAGGGAGATGATATTCTTCTCCAAGAGTTGGGTCAAAATGTTGATTTTATTCTTCATACAAGACCTCTCAGGATGATATCCCTTATTGCAGTATGTGCACTTGCTCATTTCTCTTTTGTTCTTCTTCTTCTGGAAGTTCTTCTTGGAACCTTGGGGCTCCTCTTGAGACTTGTTCTTGTCTCTCTTTTTCTTAGGTGGATTTTTATATTTTTTTCTTGCAACCAGATCTTGGTCTTTGGAAGTTTTGATGGTTCCTATCATCATCGACTTATCTTGCTCCTGTGTGAGGGATTCCATGAACTCTGCAAGCTTAGGCATCTTCTGGGCTTGAGATGTCAACTTGGTGGAATGGAAGGTATAAAAAAACATTGAATAGTTAGGGCCAAGCTTCAAGAGTATGGCCAAAACTAGTTTCTCTTCCTTCTTGTTGATCCCACTCTGTTTTAGCTGCAAAACAAGGGCTTTAAACTTGAAAAAATAGAGTTGTAAGGATTCGAAGCTACTGGGACTCAAGGAGATCAGCTCATTCTTGATTTGATGTCCTCTCATCTCATCTATCTTACCAAAAATATCTACAATCTTCTCTCACACTTCATTCGGTGATGTCAATCCATCAAGATGGAAGAAGAGGTCTCTTGAAATGTTTAGACACAAAAGACCAAAGGCCTCATCCCTCCTGTTGTGCCATTTGATTTTCTCTGCAGTTGCATTGGGATCTACCTCAGTTGCCATAGTAACTCTGTAGAGACCTTTCACTCTCAACAGTATCTCCATCTTAGCTTTCCACTCAAAGAAATTAAATGTAGTCAAGATGATCTTTTGAGATTGGTCCATAGCTCAGAAATTGGGCCCTTTAGTCAGCAGAATGTGCTCCCAGTCAAGATTTCGAACTTGTAATAGAAATATGGAAGGAGAAAAATTGATATACAAAGGCTCTAATACCATGTGGAAATTGAACCCAATAGATAGAACAATTACACTCACAAAATTGCTAATCAAACATGCAAAATTAACAGCAAAGAAGACTGAAATTGGAGCATAACACTAATCTGTATTGAATAAGTGTAGATATCCAACCTTGTGAAGTAATAGGCTGCTTCAATATATAATTACATGAGATATTTTAATGCATAAGGATGCCATTCGAAAAGGGTCATAAAGTAGGCTTACTAAATCTAGTCAAATCCCCCATAGGTGCATAAAGCAGTTTCCAAATCCACTAAGATGCCCACGAATTGGCTAAGTCGAGTAGGTAAGATAATAAGGGATGGAAAGAAAACTCATACACACTTTTATTAGGAGAAAAGGGGGGAGGATGATGTGGGAAACAAAATAAGTCAACTACACCTAGTCTAGCTTTTCCTTTTTGCCTTAATTCTATATAAAACAGGCAGCTTTTCGGAAAAAGTAGATATGCGCTTTGGAGGACTTGGAATAAAGTAGACATGCTAAATATGGTTTCCAGGAGGTTTCCTAAGTGCTCCAATGACTTAGTTTTAGCAAGTGTTGACTTCTAAGACATTGTTGAGGCCTGGAAATTCACAGGAAACAACAGGAAGGGATTCTCCCCAGTCAACGTTCCCAACTAGCCCGTGACTGTTTGGTATAGGGAATCCATCCGATTTGCGGTCCGGCTACCGTAGGTCAAATAACAAAAAGGGTTTACCAGTTGCGGCCCAGTCCACCGTATATTTTTGTATTTTGACTTAAGATATGATATGCACGTGCCTAATTAACAATGCGGGGTGATAAGGATGCAAGGATTAGTCACAAAGTGAAGCGTAGGTTCTTACCTCTCATATTAGAACTCACAAGCATCTAAATCATGCAACAGTAATAAAGTCAACTAACTAAGCTATCTCTAGAGAGCTGGATATTAATTCATGAGTAATGCACTACTGTCCATATGTTATAGCAAATCGCAGATAGTTGTTCTTGTAGCCAAACATATAAACATGGATAAAAGTATACATGATAAGATAGCTCATCAACAGTTAAAACTCCCATTACTCATAGTGGAAAACATCATAAAGAAACTGAAGAACATTCAGACAAGAACATAGGTTCAGGAAGTTACTAACGCTCTCACTTTTAATGAAACACAGTTGAAAATGAAATAGTTCCCATTCAACATCGCTCATTTAAGCACATTGATACATTCCACATAGCACTTTCTCCAACAAGCAAAATTTGCAATTTCTGATTTGTAAAACAAAATAGTTCCTCTTACAAGCAATAGTTTACAAGTCTTTCCAAGGAAGAAGCTCCTCTGAGTTCTCACTTTCTAATATTTAAACTAAAACCATTTGACCGCTTGGGCTCCTCCCAAATGTGTGACCTTTCAATCCCCCAAAACACTTCATGTCCTTATTTTATCTTTTCTGTGTGCACTCACGATCCGGTGAGTAACTGAGAGACCTTTCAAGTCTGCGCCTTTGTCATTATTGGCTTCACCATGGTAGTCGGAATAGTCTCTTGGACGCTCCTGCAATTCAATGACAACTAGCATACGTTGGGACTGTATTGTCAAGAAAATCAAAACACGTTAAATTATATCAACCACAATGGCTAAGCAGCAAGAAAGGCCATGCGATGCACTATCGTTATGAAGCTTAACAAATGCTGACACCATTATCTTTTCCACCTATGGGTTCGAAAGAAATCACCAGTGACACGGAACAAAGAGCCCATTGGCGGCTCAGAATGCTAACATTGGCAAGGTAGACCTATTCACAGCCGCGTAGGTGAGCCTTAACAGGCAATGGGTATTGCAAAAACACTTAAGCACATGGGAGTCGAAAGAGTTAAGACCTAAGCTGTGGGTGGGAAAACTTCCAATCGGATGTCAGAAAGACATTGACATCGGAAGATGAGTGCTTTGCACAACCGCAATGGTGGAAGAGAAAAGACTATGGTCATGCGATTAAAATACCAACATGCATCGGTGCATGGAGCGCTTTACATTTTGGGTTCTTAGCTGATTTGGGAGCCGCAACGGTGGAAGGGAAATAGACAACAACCTCTGATCTAAGTGTTTAAAAACTTTAAAATTTGGCAACGATTGAAATTGTTTCACCTCCGAAACAAAGTTTTTCAAAAACACATGATCCGATTCATCCTTAACTAACAAAAACCAGACTCTAACATTTGCGACCCGCAACAATCTCCAACACAAGCAATTTCTGAAAACAAGACGAGAGTCCATCTTCGAAAATCACCCAAAAATAAAGCATGACCAAAATTTACGGATCCAATTGATTCAACGTAGCATTAAAATCATAAAGGGGGGTCCAAAATTTGAAAAAATTTGGGGGAAACAGTTGCAACTGGAACAACTGGCAATTACCTGGTGAACCTAGATCTCTGGACGATTATTCCTTGAGTAACAGACTATTTAACAACAAACCCATCTATTGAATTCTTCCAGATATTTGGATTTCTCAAGTGGAAAAAGTGTGTACCTTTATTCATTGATGATAGTCCAATTTGGGAGAGTGGAAACCAAGATTTTGAAGTCCATATAACTCTGTTGAGGCCGAAGGATGAGTTTCATTGTTACTTTGTCTTCAGGTAGCTCGCAGCTTGGGAACCACAGGATTGTAGCATATGGTAAACAAAAATATTCATTTGTTCCTCATTCCCATGCCACTTTAGCACTTTTGTCCTTTTCATATGAGTCCTCCCACATGCCTTTCTTTCTGAATTTTAATTCAGGCTCCTCTATCCCAAGTGTCCTTTTGTGTGAGAGGTGTATTTCACGCTTCAGCTCACGGACGGAGAGGAACTTTTGGCAATTTAGTAGTTATGGTTCAGCATTTGTTTTGATATATAATGCTTTCATAGGAGTTTTTTTACTCTTATCTGCCGTTTTGGCATTCGTTTCTTGGCATGGGATCATTTGTATTTAATATACTGTTTACCTTGCTTCTTTCCATGGTCCCTTTGCTGTCACTCCCTAGGACATTTTAAATGTGACATGGATGGAGCCTCAAAATAGTATTCCAGACCCTTTGATTCTGGTTTATTTCACAGGGGTTAAGCAAGACTTCAATGCGCACATAGCTATTTGAGAAAACTGCTAAAATGGAAGAAGTTCTTTTTAGATAAACAGCAACATACAGTCTTATACCCAAGAATGTTAATCATTCTAAAAATTCTAATTTTCCCTATGCAACCGCGAGTTCATTTACTTTTATTGAAATCAGTAAAACTTACACTAAAACAAACTAAACATCATGACTCAAAGATGACGGCCATGCCAGATTATTTATATACAAGATCAAAGAACACAACAAAACTTAGGAAAAGTAAGGCTTTAGAACTAAGCCATTTACTGGTAAGTTCTCTTCCCACCCTTGTAGATCCTGCAACTTATAAGTGGAAGGGCCAAGCTTTGCCACAATTTGGAAAGGACCTACCCACAACTGCTGGAATTTTGTGTGTTTTACCTTCTCATCATGGGGGTGTTCCCACTTGAGAACCAAATCTCCCACTTCAAAGTCTTTTGTTCCTACCTTATGTTTGTCGAACCATCTCTTTATTTCCTCTTGTTGCTGCTTAAAGAACTCTCTGGATTTAGATCGAGCCTCTTCTGCTTTCAGGAGATTATATATCCTCATTTGCAAAACTTCATCATCTGACCCTCTAGATTCTTGAGCTATTATAGAAGAGGGTAGCATGATATTGGGGGGAATAATGGATTCTTTATGATACACAAGGGTATACAGAGATACTCCTATTGAATACTTGGGGGTGACCCTATCAGCCCAAAGGGCGTTTGGTAGCACTAAGTGCCAACTCCTCTGGTTTTCTATCATAGTTTTTTTTTTAAATTCTAATCAGATTTTTGTTAATAGATTCAGCCAGGCCATTTCCTTATGGATAGTAATTAGAAAAATAATGCAACTTTATTCCTTTTTCATGAGAAAAATCACTCAATTTAATCAAAGAAAAATAAGTAGCATTGTCAAAAACTACCGAAACTGGAACTTTAAACCTAGTCATAATATGGTCCTGTAGGAAGCTGATGACCGTGTCCTCATTTATCTTGCACAGTGGGATGGCTTCGACCTAGCGAGTGAAGTAATCTGTCACCGTTATAATATACTTGTGTTGTAGGGAAGATTTCGGCTTTATCCCCTCAATAATGTCCAACCCCCGTTGCTCAAACGGCTCTGCGATCATCACAGGCTTCAGTGGTGCGGCTGCTTTAGATTGTCTTCCACTACACCTTTGACAAATGTCGCACTTCCTAACATGGGCGTGTGCATTTTTTAAGAGCATGGGCCAATAGTAACCGGCTCTGAGAATTTTGTGAGCTGTAGTATCTCCTGAAAAATGTCCCCCAACAGGCCCGTCATGCAAATCTGTCATTACTTTCTTTGCATCTTCTTTCTCTAAACATCTAAGAAGGACTCCATCATAGTTTTTTCTAAATAATATCCCTTGAATAATTTTATAGGAGGATGATTTGAGACGTAGTGCTCTTCTTTGCTTAGAATACCAATGTTCTGGCAATAATCCTGCCTGAAGGTAATGCACGAGGTCTCTATACCAAGACTCGGGGGCTGTGAACAAAGGACATACATCCATTAATTGTAATTCAGCCTTGTTTTCCTAGGTGTGTTCGTCATTGTTTCTATTTTCAGTAATTAGTTTGCACAACCCCTGTCCTTTAACTATAGAATCTGGCTTGAATTCGAGGTCATACTATTGAAGAGTTGTAACCCAATTACCCCTTCTTTCTCCCAACTCCTTCTATACAAAAAGGGACCTCACAGCTGGATATGGGACGATCACCTTGGTTTGATTTTTTAATATGTAGGGCCTGAATTGTTTCACTGCTTTGAATACTGCGTAAGCTTGTTTATCAATAGACGGGTAATTTAATTCGGCCCCTTGTATACCAGTGCTTATGAAAGATATTGGGAATTCATCCCCCCCATCTTCCTTTTGAGTAAGCATAGCTGCTAGCGAATCATCAGATGCAAAAGTATACAGAATAAAATCTTTATTGAAATCTGGGCTTTTTAGGGAGGGTGCGTGTGCAACAGCAGTTTTAATCTTTCTGAATGCATTCTTCTCAATCTCAGTCCATTTGAATTGTGCACTTTGCTTCACCATTTGCTGTAGAGGTTTGACAATCTGGGCAAAATCTGGCACAAATCTCTGTACGAAGTTTATTTTTCCCATAAAAGATTGCATCCCCTTTTTATTATGAGGCAAGGGAATATGTTCAATGGCCTTGATCCTTTCCGGATCTATAGAGATTCCCTCCTTTGAAACTACATGACCCAGCAACTTACCCTCCATAACAGCGAACACACACTTTTTGGGATTGAGTGAGATGCCATATTTTTGACAGCGTTCAAAAATCTGCCTTAAATGAAATGCGTTCTCTTCTCTCCTCTTTAATAATATCGTAATATCATCAAGGTACACTATAGAACTACGGCCAATAAATCCACAAAAATATATGTCCATAGCCCTATGGAATGTGGCTCCAGCGTTTATAAGCCCAAAGGGCATTCTTTTGTAAGTGAAGGTTCCCCATCTGGTCCTGAATGTTGTCTTCAATCTGTCTTCTTCGGCTACTAATACTTGATTGTAGCCTGAGAAACTGTCTAATAACTAAAATAGTTCAGAACCTGAGACCATTTGTAGTAGTTTCTCCACGGGTGGCACAGGATAGTTATATTTATTTGAAGCGCGGTTTAAATTCCTAAAATCCACACATAGCCTGATTTCTCTAGACTTTTTCCTCACTGGCACTAGATTTGAGACCCATTCAGAGTGTCTGACCTTAAAAATGATCCTAGCATTTAATAATTTCTTAACTTCACTCTAGATGAGAGGTTCCAATTTGGGGTGCATTTTCCTTAAAGGCTGTTGATAAGGTTTGACGCCAGATTTGATGGGGATAACATGCTGGATGATGCTGGTGTCATATGTCTTCAAGTCTTTGTATGTCTAGGAGAAAACATCTTTATGTTGATTAAAAAGACTGATGAACTTATCTCTTTCTGCTGGTGAACAACATTTTCCAAGATTCACATATTTAGGATTTGTCTTAGTCCCTAAATTTATCAGTTCGAACTATAGAGATGAGCTATGAGTCTTCACGTTTGCTGGTATTCTAAACTTTTCATTTAAATCGAATATTCTTTCTAAGGTTCTGACTCCTTTAGGGATGAAATTATCATACTTCAGCTCGATTTGATGTTCTTCATCATCTATAATCACCCCTTTAAATACCTCGTCATTAGTTAAGCATTCTATAATCTGCTGGTCATCGTTGAACACTCGCAGGTTGGTGATCATATCAGGGACCAAGGGCCTGAAAAGCAATTCAACAGAGCATCGATTATTAGTAGGTACAAGCCTAGCAGCTGATGTGGCCAACAAGTCAGCTGCTGCATTTTTAAGTCTTGGAATTGAAACAATATTAAATGCGTTAAAACATTTGAGTAGATCCCATACCTCGTTTTGATAAGCCTTTAAGTGAGGAGAAACACAATGTATTTGATTTTGAATCTGTTTTACAATTATTTCAAAATATCCAAATTTTTTTAGATTACTTACCTTTAATTCGATTGCTTTCCTTAAACCCTGCACCAGTGCTTCATACTCAACCGTGTTATTTGTACATTCAAAATCTAATCTACATGAAAGAAAATATTTATTATTCTTGGGGTGGATTAGGACACAGCCAGCCCCTGATCCTTCTAACGTCTTAGAGCCATCAAAAAACAATGTCT
The DNA here is from genome assembly GCA_001517045.1 of Pseudotsuga menziesii. Taxonomy (NCBI): domain Eukaryota; kingdom Viridiplantae; phylum Streptophyta; class Pinopsida; order Pinales; family Pinaceae; genus Pseudotsuga; species Pseudotsuga menziesii. The sequence continues at coordinate 321,736 of LPNX011095448.1, read as the reverse complement.
AGAAATTTCTAACCACTACACGTGAATCTACTCCTATTGCTAAGTTTACTATGTTACTTCGATTTCATCATCCTGTGAAAATTGAAGCAGGTCAGGCTGATCGTCTGATGAGTTGATGGCTTCTTCTGCTTGGTAATTTCTTGGTTCCAATTCAAGAAAGCAATTTCCCAACACAGAATCCACTGGCTCGTTCTTTTCCTCAAGCTGAGTGACGTTGTATTTCATGTGAGGCTCCCTAAAGATTTTAATTTGGTTCGGGCTTCCTTTATATGGAAGCCACAGATGTGACCAATCTGAGGCAAAATATCCATTTAGTTTTTCCGACCAGTCTCTGCTCAGAACAAGACCATAAGTGTCTGGTATGTCGGCCACCACGATATTAATGACTTGGCACACTTTATCATTTGACGACATGCGGACTAGGACATCCTCCATCTCACCAATTACCTTTACATTAGTCCTGTCCAACTGAACAACCCTCCACATGGATGGCTTAGGCTGTCCATTTATCCTTTTATAGACTGATATTGGCATGACATTAACCAACGCCCCCGAGTCTACCAGGCAATTATGTACATTGTGATTAAAAATTTCAAAAGTGAGGAGGAAAGGTGGATGTTTGTTCTTAGACTTGCCTCCAATGCTGGCTTCTCTGATTTATTCCTCTTCTTTAGGTCAACTGTCAGTGGGCATCCTCTCATCCAATGCTTCAAGTGCCTTCAATAGTATTTCTTTTTGCTGCGGCACTTTACACATTCCGAATAGTGAAACGTTGGCCTTTACCTTCTTTATATCTTCCACAATGTTATAATCCATCTGCGGTTCGATGGGGTGCAACTTATTAACATTCATTTTTTCTTCATTTGGCTTGGCAAACATATCATTCTGCCTAGGATCTTGGCTGGTAATATTGAATTTGGGAATTTTATCAGCTGAGGGATTATTTTGAAATTTCTTAACATTTTTCTGAATCCTTTTAATCTTTGGGAGCATGAGACTGTTTCCTTTAGCTGGCCCTTGGCTCCTTGTTGTTACATTGGTTTCCATGATGTCCTCGTATCCCCAATTCTTTTCTTCTTCAGCATCAAATAACAAAATAGAATTCCATAGAACCATGGTTTCCTCTTCTTGTTCCTTTGTTGAAGTGGTACTCTCTTTTCTTTCTTCATCTCCATCTTCTGTTAATTTAGAATCCAGCAGCTGATTCATAACCAATGTCATTCATTTTATCCATTGAGGACAATTCTTTTCAGAGTGGGGTTGTTGGTGGAAAGTGCAAAAATTCTCCATCCCTACCTCTGTTAAATTCATAGATGCTGAATTGTGCGGAGGGGGTTGGGAATGATTGTTATCCTCTCTTTTCTTGTAATAGGGTTTGTAGAAATTTTGAGCTTCCTTTTCTTTTTCCAAGTCTATGATTCTTTTAGAAATCTTCTGCATCATCTTTGCGATACTTTCAAAATATGGTGATTGTTCTTCCTTAGGCTTAGTAAACAACAAGGATTTCCTTCCCACACTTTTCTCTCCGTTCGGGATAATCTTCGATACTTTCTCTTTCAACCTCTACCTTTTCTGCCTCCTCATAAGTTTCTACTAATGTGGGCTTGGCCTTCATTTTGGCAAACATGGCCAACTCAAGGCCTAAAGATGAGGTATAATATTCAATCAAGACCTTGTCCGAAGGTCTGTCAGCTTCAGAAAAATTCTTGAGATATGCTGCAAACCTTTGGGTGAAACTGTGCACCTTTTCCTTTCTCTCTTTCTTCAAGGCGCATAGTCCTTTCATAAGAGCTGCATGAGTCTTCCGGGTTGCATACTTACTTCTAAAAATCCTTTCAAAGGTATCCCAATCAGGGATAGAGTTTGCCGGCAAACCAAAGTACCATGATGCCGCAGCTCCTTTAAGGGTGTGCAAAAAAATTCTGGAAACTACATGCTCATACTTCCCAGCCCTTAACCCTTCTATTGCCAAATAAGAACTTTGCAAGTGGTTGTTTACTAGTATCTTTTCACTTGGGTCGAATTTGGGCAGCATCTTTTCAAAGGCTTGAGGTAAATCATGTAATGGAGGTGTCAAGTTTAAAGGTGATCTGGCTCTCCAAGTAGGTGGTGGATTCGGTGGGTTGGGTGGTTGATTGGCGTTTACGCCTGCCATGAGTCTAGGTGGAGAGTGAGGAAGTGAGCAAATAGGAGTGTGAGTAGGAGAACTGTGAGGAGTATCTAGGCCTTCTTGATTCAAAGGCAGTACAACCTCCTGTAGGGTTGTTTATACAAGCTCTTCCCAATCTTCAACCAGCACTGAGACTTCCAATATGGTACGATCTTTCCTTTTATATTCTCTTCTGGGAAATTCAGGGATGATCGGAAATCCTCTGATCTTTTGCACGTATTCTGTAGTGTGTCTTCTCAGATTATTAACAACCTCATTGTCAACAGAAAACAAATGTTCTCTACTCCTTTCTTCCAAAATTGGATTATGACGCCCACTGCTTTTAGAACTGTTACCGGTGGAATAGTCTTGGGAAAACGGGTTTCCTCACTGAGCCATGCACTGGTGACCCTCTGTCAAGCACCAGAAACTATTCAGGCCTGGAAATTCACAGGCAACAACAACAAGGGATTCTCCCCAGTCAATGTTCCCAACTAGCCCATGACTGTTTGGTATAGGGAATCCGTCCGATTTGCAGTCTGGCTACCGTAGGTCAAATAACAAAAAGGGTTTACCAGTTGCGGCCCGGTCCATCGTATATTTTTGTATTTTGACTTAAGATATGATATGCACCTACCTAATTAATAATGTAATGTGATAAGGATGCAAGGAGTAGTCACAAAGTGAAGCGCATATTCTTACCTCTCATCTTAGAACTCACAAGCATCTAAATCATGCAACAGTAATAAAGTCAACTAAGTAAGCTATCTCTAGAGAGATGGATATTAATTCATGAGTAATGCACTACTATCCATATGTTATATCAAATCGTAGATAGCTGTTCTTGTAGCCAAACATATAAACATGGATAAAAGTATACATGATAAGATAGCTCATCAACACTTAAAACTCCCATTACTCATAGTGGAAAACATCATAAAGAAACTGAAGAACATTCAGACAAGAACATAGGTTCAGGAAGTTAGAATGCTCTCACAATTAATGAAACAAAGTTGAAAATGAAATAGTTCCCATTCAACATCACTCATTTAAGCACATTGATACATTCCACATAACACTTTCTCCAACAGGCAAATTTTGCAATTTATGATTTGTAAAATGAAATAGTTCCTCTTACAAGCAATAGTTTACAAGTATTTCTAGGGAAGAAGCCCCTATGATTTCTCACTTTCAAATATTTAAACTAAAACAATTTGACCACTTGGGCTCCTCCCAAATGTGTGACCTTTCAGTCCCCCAAAACGGTTCATATCCTTATTTTATCTTTTCTATGCGCACGCATGATCCACTGAGTAACTGACAGACCTTTCAGGTCTGCACCTTTGTCGTTATTGGATTTTCCTTCGACTTTGCTTTCCCTCCTTGTGATCCAGTCAGTTTCAGTTTGATCTTCACTCTGTGGTAGTCGAAACAGTCTCTTGGACGCTCCTGCAATTAAACGACAACTAGCATTCATTGGGACTGTATTGTCAAGAAAATCAAAACATGTTAAATTATATCAACCACAATGGCTAAGCAGCAAGAAAGGCCATGCAATGCATTATCCTTATGAAGCTTAAGAAATACCGACACCATTATCTCATCCACCTACGGGTTCAAAAGAAATCACCAGCAACAGGGAACAAAGAGCCCATCGGTAGCTCAGAATGCTAACATCGACATGGTAGACCTATTCACAGCCACATAGGTGGGCCTTAATAGGAAATGGGTACTACTAAAACACTTAAGCACATCAAATTCGAAAGAGTTAATACCTAAGCTGTGGGCAGGAAAACTTCCAATCGAAAGTCAGAAAGACATTGACATCGGAAGATGAGTGCTTTGCACAGCCGCAACGGTGGAAGAGAAAATACTATGGTCATGCGATTAAAATACCAACATGCATCGGTGGGTAGAGTGCTTTACATTTTGGGTGCTTAGATGATTTGGGAGCCACAACGGTGGAAGGGAAACAGACAATAGCCTCCAATCTGAGTGTTTAAAAACTTTAAAATTTAGCAACGATTGAAACGGTTTCACCTCCGAAACAACATTTTTCAAAAACACGTGATCCGATTCATCCTTGACTAACAAAACCCAGACTCTAACATCTGTGACCCACAACAATTTCCAACACAAGCAATTTCTAAAAACATGATGAGAGTCTATCTTCGAAAATCACCCAAAAATAAAGCATGACCAAAATTTACGGATCCAGTTGATTCAACGCAGCATTAAATCATAAAGGGGGGTCCAAAATTTGAAATTTTTTTGGGGAAACAGTTGCAGCTGCAACAGACATGTAGAAGGAAACTAGTAGAGAGTGGAATCTAGGAGACTAGGTAATAAGACAAAAATGATTTAATTAATGTCTAAGGTAGGTAACTATGGGTTGATTATTCTAACAACATTCTTGATTTTTAGCTTGACTCTACCATGTCATATCATACTAGAAGGTGAATCATTTCCCAAGTACACATATCCTCCATTATACATTTCATATTCACAAAAAACTCGCTATGAGGGTTTATATGACATGACGCACCTAAGTCAATCAACCTTATATCATATTCTGAATGATTTCCTGTGGAAGCTAGGTAAACATCCCCTCCTTCTAAGGAGGTCTTCTCCTCTCTATAAGGGGTATCCTTAGATCGCTTTGCTTTCTGAACATTCTGAGATCTACAATAGTTTTTATAGTTCCCATCTTTATCTCGTTCACAATACTTCCTTATTCATTTTCCTAGGTATTTAGATCTACCCTTATATTTAGATATCCCCTAGATCCTTTATTTTTGTTTCTCTCCCAGGGGTGAAATCTCACAGCAAGGAATCCATGCTATTATTATCCCTGGTTTTCCACCTCATCTCTTCTAATAGTATAGATGATACTATTTCATCAAAGTTAAAGGTCGCTTAGCTAACACTATATGTTGCAACAATTAGGCTGTCTTAGGAATATGGAAAAGAACACGATAATGTAATACATTTATCTTCATCCATTTTAATGCCAAAAGAGATCATCTAACTTACAAGAGTATTGTAGACATTCAGATGCTTTGTTACAATGGAATTTTCATCCATTCTGAAGTGAAACCATTTCTTTTGCAGAAACAACTTGTTTAAAAGGGATTTTGATTGATACAATATCCCTAGTTTCCCCAAATATTTACCGCACTATCTTAACCAGATACATTAAACAACATAGATTCTGATAAGCAGAATCATAGTATACTTCTCTACCTTCTTCTAATCTATCCCAATAATCTAGTGATGTTTAAATGGGTTTCGTACACGAATCCACCACAATCCACTATTCCCAAACTATAAGAAGATCTTCCATAGCTCAAAATTATGGCGGTTAAATTTATCGATCTCAACTCTTGAACTGCTCGCCATTCTCTTTCAATGCACAAATAAATGTTGCAAATATGCCACTGAAAATAGGTTTATCATAGAACCAAGATCTATCAACTACGGCAAACCCTCAACAACAAAGGTGTCTACTTTATTCGAATAATCAAGCTCCGATGCTACATGTTAGTTTTAAACCTATGTAGAGAATCAAATCATACAGATTCATTTAAGAAAAATAGAGATTACACCACAACATTCGCACATAAACACAAATATTTACACTGGAAACTCTTAATTGGGAAAACCAACAAACCTTTCATCCACACCTCCTATTATCTCATTATCTCTATGAATTCCTCAAATTAAAAAATATAGGCATCAGTAACATCCAATACCCTAATCCGTTAACCCAGATTATAAAATAGACCCCAATCCATACACATGGATTAAATCACATATTTTAAAAAAATTCCTACAAATATCCAAAAACATCCATCAACGATGATTAAATTACAATACTCTTAGTTACATGATTCCAAAGCTTATATCCTTTCATACCTTCTTTATATCCAATAAAGATACATTTTTCATCTTTGTTATCCAACTTTCTCTTTTTCTCCTTTGGAACATGTACATAAGAATCACATCCAAAAAGTTTCAGATGCTTAATAGAGGGTTTCTTACCAGTTTGTACCTTTTTTGGAGTTTTGTCAACCAATGCTGATGTTGGTGACTGATTTACCAAGTAACATGTCATCTCCATTGCCTCTTCCCAGAAGCCTTGTCCTATCCCAACACAACATAGGATGCTCCTTTCCTTTTCCATTAGCATCATATTTTTTCTTTCGACAAATCCATTATGTTGAGGTGTGTATGGAGTAGTATTTTGTCTTTATATACCACACTTCTTATAGAAGTTCTTGAATTCATTCCAAGGAACTCTCAACAATTATCTGTCCTCAACACCTTTATTTTCTTTTACGTTTGGTTCTCTATAAGAACTTTCATTTTTTTAAACTTAGAAAATACTTCATAGTTCTTTGAAAGGAAAAAAATCCATGTGTTCCTTGAGAAATCATCTATAAATGAAACATAATACACAAATCTACCTAATTATGGAATATACATAGGTCCAAACACATCATTGTATACTAACTCTAAAATTCCCTTTTCTCTTGTATCATCATGCAAATCTTACTCAACTCTGTTTTCCATATATGCGATGATCACAGAAATCAAAATCCAGAGTGCAATCAATCATACCTTCAACCATACATTTATCTTTTAATTCTCGAAGCAACCTTTCATCGATATGCCCTAATATTTGATGCCATAGCATCGTCTTTCCTCCTAATTAAATTAGTGTACTATCATCTTTACCTCCTTCCTCAGGCACAACAAAAATGTTACATTAATCAATGATGATGCTTCCCAATAGTTAGTACAGAGTTCCATACCGAACTCCCATCTTCAATACCATTTATCCTTGAACCATTTTGCAACCACCATCTTCGTACATAGTCTTTAGAGATACACCATCTCCAGGAAGACTTCTAACCCTTCCTTCCTTGAGTTTCATCTTGACTCTACCAGACTCTACCTTGCCCAACAATACTAGTTGGTTACTCATATCCCAATTACACATCTCCTCCATTTTACTTTTCCTATTTGTAGAACCACTCACTATGAGGGTTCATATGACATGATGCACCTGATTCATTAATACATATATCACATTTTTAATGATTACCCATGAAAGATAGGTACACATCCCCTCCTTCTTCTAAGGAGTTCTTCACCTCTATGGAAGGGGTATCCTCATATCCCTTTGTTTCTCAACATTATTATATCTGCAATCCTTTTTTATAGTGTCCAACTTTACCACATTTCCTCAACTTCCTTATTCCATTTCCTAGGGATTTATATCTACCCTTAGATTTAGATCTCCACCTAGATACTTTATTTGTGTTTGTCTTTTGGGGGTGACATATCACATACAAGGCATCCATGATATGCCTATCCATGGTTTTCCACCTAATCTCTTCTAATAGTAGGGATGATATTATTTCATCAAATTTTGAGGTCACTTCACTAGCACTACCTATTGAAACAATTAGGTTGTCCCATGAATATGACAAAGAACACAATAATGTAATACATTTACCTTCTTCATCCATTTTAATATCAATAGAGGTCATCTGACTTAACAGAGTATTGCAAACATTTAAATTCTATGTTACAGTGTCATTTTCATCCATTTAGAAGCGAAACAATTTCTTTTGCAGAAACAACTTGTTCATAAGGGATTTTTATTCATACAAACTCCCTAGTTTCCCCCAAATATTTACTGCACTATCTTCACCAAACACGTTCAACAACATATATTTTGATAAGCATAATCATATTGTACTCCTCTATTTTCTTTCTAATTTACCTCAATCACCTAGTGACGTTCCAATGTGTTTCATACCCAGATCTAGGGAAATCCATTATTCCCAGTCTCCAAGAAGATCCTCCATTTTGAGATTCCATAGCTCAAAATTATGGTTGTTAAATTTCTCGATATCATTTCTCAACCTGATCAATATTCTCTTTCAGTGCACAAATCAACGCTACACATCTCCCATTGAAAACAAGTTTATCACAGACCCAAGATCTATCAATTACATCGAACCCATAGCAACAAAGGTTTCCGCCTCATGCCAATAATAGATCCCTGCTACCAAATGTAACCTATGTAGAGAAGTAAAGCATACAAATTATTTTAAGAAAAACATAGATTACACCACAACATTCACACATAAACACATATAATTACCATGGAAACCTTTAATCGTGAAACCAACAAACCTTGGAGCCACTCCTCATATTATATCATTATCTCTATGAATCACTCACAATACAAAATAGAGGTATTCAGATGCATCCAATACCCTAATTCATTAACCCAGATTAGAAAATAGACTTCAATCCCTTAACTAGGATTAAAATACATATTTTTAGAAAATTACCAAAAATAACCAAAACATCCCTTAATCTGAATTAAATTACAATCTTCTTAGCTATAGGATTCCAAAGCTTATAACCTTTCATACCATCTTTATACCCAATACAGATACAGTTTCCATCTTTCTTATCCAACTAGGCTTCTTTTCTCCTTTGGAAAATGTACATAAGCATCACATCCAAAAACTTTCATATGCTTAATATAGGTTTTCTCACCATCCCATACCTCTTGTGGAGTTGTTTCAACCAATGTTGAGGTGGGTGACTAATTTACAAAGTGACATGTTGTCTCCACTTCCTCTACCCATAATTCTTGACCTATCCCAACACTGCTTAGAATGCACCTTGTATTTTCGATCAATGTCCTATTCATCCTTTCGACAACTCCATTATGTTAAGGTGTGTATGTAGTATTCTTATGCCTTTCTATACCACACTTCTAACATAAGTTTTCGAATTCAATCTGACATATCTCTCCACCATTATCTCTGCTCAACACCTTTATTTTATTTTTTGTTTGGTTCTCTACAAGAGACCTATTTTTTTTAATTTAGAAAACACTTCATATTTCTTTCAAAGAAAATAAATCCATGTGTTCCTTGAGAAATCTTATATAAATGAAATATAATATGCAAATCTACCTAATGGTGGAATAGGAAAAGATCCAAACACATCATTGTGTACTAAATCTAAAATTCTCTTTGTTCTTATAGCATCATATGCAGATATTTTTTTATTATGTTTTCCATATAGGAAATGTTCACATAAATCAAAATCCAAAGTGAAATCGGTCATACCTTCAACCATAAATTTAGCTTGTAACGATAGAATTCCCTTTTCTCTGATAAGCCTGAATATTTGATGCAATAACATCGTCTTTCCTCTTGATGCAATTAGGGTACTGTCATCTTTATCGCCTTTCTTAGGAACAACAAAATTTTTGCATTCATCAAGGTTGGTGCTTCCCAATAGTTTGTACAAAGTTCCAAAGATAACTCCCCTCTTCAATACCATTGACCCTCGAACCAGTTTGCAACCACCATATCCACACACAGTCTTTAGACCTGCAACATCCATCTTTTTTATGAATATCAAATTTATCGCAAGATTCAGAATGTGTAGCACTCCAGATAGAGTTCTAATCCTTCCATCCTTGATTTTTAGCTTGACTCTACCAGTCCCAACAATACTAGTTGATGAATTATCTCCCAAGTACTTATCTCCTCCATTGTAATTTTCATATTCACATAAACACTCCCTATGAGGGGTCATATGACATGACACACTTGATACAATCAACCATATATCACATTATGAATGATAACCCATGGAATCTAGGTACACATCCCTTCCTTCTTCTAAGGAGGTCTTCTCCTCTATGGAAGGGGTATTCGAAGATCCATTTTCTTTCTCAACATTCTTAGATCTGCAATTCTTTTTATAGTTCCCAAATTTACCACATTTCCAACACTTCCTTATTCCTTTTCCTAGAAATTTAGATTTCCCCACATATCCTTTATTTTTGTTTCTCTCTTACTCACTACCTCTCATAGACAATCCATCCATGCTATGATTATCCATGGTTTTACACCTCATCTCTTCTAATAGTAGGTATGGTATTATTTCATCAACTTTTAAGGTTGCTTGTCTAGCAATATGTATTGCAACAATTATGTTGTCCCAAAAATCTAGCAAAGAACACAATAATGTAATGCATTTGTCTTCTTCATCCATTCTAATTCCAATAGAGGTTATCTAAGTTACCAAAGTATTGTAAACATTTAGATTCTCTATTATAGTGTCATTTTCATCCATTTTTAGGTGAAACCGTTTCTTTTACAAAAATATCTTGTTCACAAGGTATTTTCATTGATACAAACTTCCTAGTTTCCTGCAAATATCTACCACACTATATTCACCAAATACGTTCAACAAAACAGAGTCTGATAATCACAATCATATTGTACTCCTCACCCTTCTTTATAATTTACCCCAATCATCTTTCGATGTTCCAGTGGGATTCGTACCTGAATCCATAACAATCCACTAATATTCTCGATCTACAAGAAGATCCTTTATTTTGATATTCCATTGCTCAAATTTTTGGCCGTTAAATTTCTTGAGCTCAATTCTTGAACTTCTCCCCATTTTCTTTAAATGCATGAATCAACACTACAAAGATCCCACTAAACCTAGGTTTATCACAAACCGAATATTTATCAACCACATCAAACCCTCAACAACAAAGGTGTCTCTCTAATGCTAATAATTGAGGTGTGATACCACATGTAAGTTTTAAACCTATGCAAAAAGCAAACCATACAATTATTTTAAGCAAAATAGATATTACACTAAACCACTCACACATAAACACAAAGATTTACCCAAGAAACCCTTAACCGAGACAACTGACAAACCTTGGAGCAACACCTCCTATCATCTCATTATCTCTATTGATCCCTTACAATACAAAATATGGGAATTTGAACAACATCCAATACCCTAATCCGTTAACACAAATTAGGAAACAAATTCCAGTCCCTTAACCGGTATTGAATTACATAATTTTTTAAAAATCCAAAAAATAGCCAAAAACAACCCAAAAAAATTGGCTTGTTCTGCTTGTGTTGGAAATGACCTAACAATTGTTTCTGTATCAGAAATTTCCTAATGATCATTTTGTTAAATTCTATGAAGCATAGGATCATCAAACTGCATGAATTCAAAGGAGAAGTGAATACTATAGAAGAGAGATAATAATTCAATTAATTGTGCTCAATAATTCATGGAGAATTATCACACATGAGACCAATAATTGGTATAATTAATCATAATCCATTAATCTATAAATATTATGGAATACATTGGTTGTACATATAGGAGAATTCAAATGCCTAAGATAGGATTCGAATATACCAACTCAGACTGACTTTGGAACTAAATCAGTGTGGGAAAATCACCACAAGAGCTCACTAATGCAAATCCATATAACTAACTTAGTCTACAATCAAATATTTGATGAGGGTAGGTGAATAAAGGTGCCCACACTCCCTTCAATCATGCAAACTAGCACTAGGCTAACTGATTGTGAGATTGTGATATAACTAATAGTAACTAGAGAATATCTTAACATGACTGATTACCTACCAAGGTCAACTTAAGGATATTGTTGGTGGCACTTAGAGTGGGTTTCTAAATTATAGGGGTTTTTCCATGGGGCACCTAAACTCATGAAATCAGGTGGAGTAAGTGGCATATGTCCCCTAGGTGTGTCCCCCATGTACTGGTGGTGTGATGAAGACCTACTAAGCTACGAAATAGAAAAGTAGATCATGGTCAAAGGGAGGATTAATAATAATCCTCACTTTGGACTATCTAGGCCCTGGAAACTAATGCCAAAAAGTCACCCATACAATCTAAATGAAAAATAATAACTACTAAAAACCGAGGAAATGGGGAAAACCTCATGGGAACCCCCCCCCCCCTCAAAATAAGCAAGAAAATCAGGATTAAGCTTTCATATCAAGATAAAATTTCTTCTTGAATAAGAAACTTGTGAAAGTATTTCTACAACCTGCATCTCTGTGGTGTAGTGAAGCAGTAAGATGGTCCTTGTGTGTACTAGTATCTTGGGAATGTGCTTGCAAACCTCTCTATCTTATTCCAATCTAATGATACACAAGAGGAATGTTTCCATTTTATCTTGTTTCTATAGGAAGAGTGACGTGATCCACTTTGCTCTTCTGTGAGTAGGGTTGTTTATCAGTCATTACCACTAACTGGGAGGTTATTTCACCTCTCTGAAGGAAGTGAACTTGCTCAACATAGTGCATGGTTTTATTTTTGAAACTAGGATCTTGCTCTCCTCATGTCAGATGGCTCTCTATTCATGTTCCCAACTGCCTCAATAACCTTTTATGCCCATTTAATCCTAGGATTGGGAGTAGCGACTAGATTTCGATCTGGATCACTATGAAACTCATCTTCAATTTCATCAACTAATTCAACTGGGTCCTATACTTCGAATTTTGAATCTGAAACACTAATGGAAAGTTTATCATATGTAAAAGGTGTAGATAGAATGGTTTTACCTTACCTTTTAAGTGGAAGATGAGACTGTACTGGATATGAGTATGGTAGAAAGTGTGATAATTCATATGCCTCATAGGCATGGTTTGCAACACCCTTATGTATAATATTTCCAGCTGACATATTTGTGGTCTCCACTAAGTCAGGACCAAATACAACTCGCTTTGGTGGGCCAGTATGTGTCATTTGGTATACAAATAACAAATTTGTAGCTAAATAGGGAACACATAGTACATCTTTGAGCACTCCATGTTTCAACTTGATTGAACCCTTTCCTTCAGCTTCAATTTGAGTGTAATCACTGATATGAATACTCGGACCATTAATAAGTTGTAGTGAATAGAATGATTATCTAGATGCAACCATATGATTGGAGGCTCTTGAATCAATGAGGAAGGAATGTAATTTTGAATAGCTAGCCTTCAATGCATGGCATATCTCATCATGATATTCAGTATTTTTTCTAGATTCGGTCTTCCTTGCACCTTCAAGGAGGGAAATGTTGTGCTTCTCAAGGTGTTTTTCCATTTGATCAATTGTATTCTTCATACAATACTTCTATGTGTGGTTTCCTTTCTTATAGTAACAGCACTTACCCTTATTATATCTTTGATGTGTGTTCTTCCTAGAGCTCAAGGCTTCATCTGATAGATCAAACTCATATTTAGGTTCAATTTCAGTGTTTCATTTTCCTTTTCCTTTCAGCTTTGTTCTTTCTTGTGCATTCCTTCTCTCACTAACTAAGAGAGATTGATTTGGAGAGGCTTTGAGAGCTCCCATATGTATCAGCTTGTCTTGTTCCTGGATTAGAGACTAGGTGAAGGCATTAAGGGATGACATTCTCCAATTAGGAGTAGTCAGTATCCCAAACTAAGAGGTAGAAACAAACACTGGGAATTATGAGCTAAGTTTGCTCAGTATGGAGAGCACGAATCGATCATCCTTCTTCTCAATCCCACATTGCTTGCATTACATGACCAGTGATTTGAATTTTGTAAGAAAATGTTGTATATTTTAGATGTTAATGTGTTGTGGTGCTATCAGCTCATTTTCCATGATGAGGCCCCTCAACTCATCCAGTTTTCCAAACAAGGATTCAAGCTTATCCCATACTTTTTTGGAGTCCTAAGTCCATTAAGATGGAACAATGACCCTCTAGATATGTGGATGCACATGAATCCAAAAGTTTCATTAAGCCTATTCATATGCTTCGACTTTTCAATATACTGCTAGGGTGCAGCTTCTTTTCCCATGGTGATCCTATACAGTCCTTTGTTGCAAAAGACAACTTACATATCTACCCTCCAATATGCAAGGTAATTGAAGAGTGTAAGGATCCTAGGAGTGATTGTTGTTGGATTTTCCATTTCACAACAATATTGATCAACAATTCTTCAAAAATTCTTTGAATATACCTGCAAAAACACTGCAAAACAACTTAATTCAAATCAATTTAGCTCAAACAATCTCCACTTCAACATGTGCACATTCTCTAAGTACATCACACCTGGATAGACTTCTTTGGACAGAATCCAGAGGGAGAAATGCAATTATTCCAAGAATTATTTGGAAACTCAATAGCTTTTGGTGCATTAATGGAAGTTTCTAAGGTTATAGGAAGGCATGGATAGCTGCTCTAATGCAATGTTAAATTCTATGAACCATAGGATCATCAACCTACATGAAATCAAATGAGAAGAGAAGGTTGCAAAAGAGAGAGAAGAATTCAGTAAATTGTGCTCAATAATTCATGGAGAATAATCACACATGAGACCAATAATTGGAATAATTAATCATAATCCATTAATCAGTAAATAATATGGATTAAACTACTTGTACATATAGGATAATTTGAATTCCTAAGATGGGATTCGAATCTACCAACTCAGCTTGAATCCAGAGCTAACTTAGTGTGGAAAAATCACCACCGAAGCTCACTAATGCAACTATGGATAACTAAATTAGTCTAAAATCAGTTAACTAATGAGGGTAGGTGAGAAATGGCACACACATTCCCTTCAATAATGCAAAATGGTGCTATACTAACTGATTGTGATCTAACTAATAGTATCTGGAACATAATTGAACATGATTGATTAACTACCAAGGTCAACTAAAGGAGACTGTTGGTAGCACTCAGAGTGGGTTCCTAAATTATAGGAATTTGTTCCCGGGGAACCTAAACTCATGCAATCAGGTGCATTAAGTGGAATATGTCCCTTAGGTGTTTTCCCCATGCACTAGTGGTGTGATAAAGACCTCCTAATCTAGGAAAATAGATAATTACACTATGTGGCCAGGGGAGGATTAATAATTATCCCAACACATTTTTGAATGGAAACAACCTACTAGCTTGTTTATGTGAAGCTTCCAAAATGGATCATCTCATGCATAATTGAAAGGCACACCTCCCCACCAATGTGCACATGCAAATAATATAACATATACCCAACATTCTCCCACTTATTGTTTTCTTTGCATAGAAATGAGTCATGTACTCATAAATTCACATGTTCAAGGCATCAATTCCCATCAATTCTCGACACGAAGAGAACTAGTTTGTACTATCAAAATTTTTTAATGAGTCTACAATATTCTTGGAGGTGTCAACCTTCTCCAACAACACCTTCTTTTCTTCAACCATATCTCTCACAAAGTGATATTTCATATCAATATGATTTGTCTTGTTATGATAATAAGGTTTCGTTTCCATGCAGATTGCACTTTCGCTATCACAATCTAACCTTACAACTATTTGTACAAACCTAAAACTTGAACACAATCTCTGCAACCATGTTGTTTCTTTGTTGGCATGTGTCGCTGCCATGTATTCAACTTCTATAGTTGAGATTGAAACTACATATTGTCTCTTGCTCATCCAAATGATTGTAGAAATTTAGGCCTGCAATAGATTGAATACACTCACAGCAAATTACAATTGATCATGCAAAATTATCAACAATGGAGACTGAATATGGAGCTGTAACACAAAATTATATTAACTCAGTGTACAATAGCCAACCCTGTAATAACATAGGTTTCTGAATATATAGAATACATCAATAGGTCGAATGAACAAGGAGGCATCCAAAGCTAGCATAAAGCAGGCTTACTCAAAATAGGCGAATCCCCCATAGGTGTAAAAAGCTGATCCCAAATATGTCATGAAGCTCACGAATTGGCAAGGGCGCATAGGCAAGCTAATGAGTGGTGGAATGTCAGCTCAAACATGCTTTTGCATGGAGGAAAGAGTGGAGGAGAAAGAGGCAACAAAGCTGATTCACCTCACCTAGTCTTGCTTTCCTATATGCCTTAAAACACTGAAAAAGCAGGGAATAAAGCAGAAAAAGCAGATGGGCATCTAGGAGGCCAGGAATAAATAAGATTTGATTCCCAAGGCTTCCCAAGGTGCTACATGAGTCAAAGATGGCAATTTTGACCTCTATGGATAGGCAATTAGCAACTTGCACATGGTGGGACTCATGAACTAGGAAAATAAGACAAAATAAATGAAATAATGTCTAAGTGGGTAAATACTATGGGTTGATTATTCTAACAGCCCCCCTTAAGCCTAACTTTATGAGTAATAAATCAAAATATAGGGCCTAGAAACAAGGCTTAGTCACCCTTG
>LPNX011095448.1:228334-289215 GCA_001517045.1 Pseudotsuga menziesii | reverse complement strand
GGTTAGGTTCACCACCGTTTGCATTTTGCATGAACTTATGACCATGTCACCATGACCTTAGGTACGAACCCACTCTATTATGTCACGGAACCTTCTTGCTGATTTAGAAGTGGCATGATACGAGTGGTAGATCTTTCCCTTACATGGGTACCCTAGTTAGCGCCTTATTTGGATTTGGTGCCCATGCTGATGTTTCCTCCTTTAGGGTGTGGGAGTCCGTTGTATAGTACCACCATGACATTTTGCAAGAGCCTCATACTCCTCTTGATCTTATGGTGGCATATTTCCCTCTGGACTCCCCTTATGTCAAGTTGTGAATGCATTATCATGAGCTTTGCCTGCCTTATTGAGCTTTATGTCGGCTCCCCTGACATTGCATTTCAGCCATATAGCCCGAGCTTGTCTCATGTCTAGCCATGCAGAGCCATTTTTTATATCCTTCGCAGCTTGATTTCCCTTTTTACTGGGAGGGGATTTTCCCCCGAGTGTCGATATCCTACACATGTTTCCTTGCATTGAGCATAGGTATGTTCCACTGCTTGGAACTAGTTTGTTTGCCTCGATGACACTAGTCTCCTCCTAGTTTGTAACTATAAAGCTAGTTTATTCTTTTTTCAAGCTTTTCAAATGACTGAAAAAGACCAAAAAAAAAAATTAAAATTAAAAAACCAAAAAGCCGGACGGGAAAAGATGTTATCTTTGGCAGCTGTCGAGTCATGTCGCCTTCGAACAGAGCACTGTATATCACATCCATTGGTTGGGTTATAGTTTGACTTTAGGAAGCTGTACTTGTTTATATCTGTTTATCTCCACTGACTGGTTATGATTCCAGTCCCTATGAAGCCTCTATTGATGCCTCCTACATCATAGAGATGGCCCAGTTTGTATATCGAGTCTATGTTGCCTTTATTCAGTCACCATACACCGTTATGCTCTTGTTAGAAGGAAGTTGAAACCTGAGTCGGCCATTCCTCAGTTATCTTGACTTTGCATGTCGGCCATTCCTGGTACAGTTACTGGTTCGTGCACCTTATGATCGAATTCTTCCACATTAGACAGCTTTGCTGAGTACCTTGTGTTGGATGATGGGGGATGCCTTAATGCCCTCCTTCCAGTGGATTTCATCCCATCGACTTCATATCATTTATTCTGGGATTGGAGTCTAGAGTCATTATGAGTGCCTTGAGACTTGCAGTCATCAGTGGCAGGTTCTCTCGCCATAGACAGTTTTGGGAATACACCAATCTCCCCTAATCGATGGACTCTCTCAAGTGTTCGACCTCAACACATTTATTCACACTTGTTAGTTTTCACTCTAGTACCTTGATTCCCATTTTCATTATCGGTGGGTAATCTCGCGTCTGTTAACGGTATACATCAATGACCGGTAATCAGACGATGGACTACTATGTTCGACCTCGACACCTCTATTCGCATAGTAGGACATGTACTCGTAGCGGTTTGTGTAGAAGACCTTCCAGATTGGTGGCATCTCTTATATGCTATCTCCTTGATCGTGCCAGTGTTCATGAGATTTTATCTCTCGTGACTTGTTCCAGTATATGTCAGATATTTCCAGCCACTATGGAGATCAGCCCTATTGTATATCTTCATCCTTTGTGGAGATCATAGTCCTTTGTATATCTTCCTCATGGAGATTCTGAGCTATGTATATTGTACGTGGTGATGACCACATATGTGATATCATGTTGTATGCCTATTCATGGCCATTGTACTCTTATGTATCCGGGACTGCTATATGTACTTGCAGTTATATGCAGAGTTGTATCATGGTGCTATGCTGATTAGGTGGTTGGTCTTCCATTTGGGTACCTTCATCACTCCACTTCTGGGATGGACTTATAATGTATTTCGGCCATCGCACAACCCCTCTGATCTCATACATTAAGGGGCATCTATTATAGCGGATTTCACCTCACTAGGTGATTCACACTTTGTATGGCCTTCCCCTGTTCCGCTGCAGACTCTTTGGACCCCATGGACCACATTTTATCCTTTGATATTACCTTGACCATCCCTAAAACCATATAAAAGATGATATACGTGGCTTTTACCCTGATAACCACGTACATATGCAGATATATCCCCGATAACCGCATACATCGGGATGTGTACATAAATCCAAATCCTTTTGGAGTTTTCCTTGACTTGGATCTGACTCATTCGACTCCTGGCCTTCCATATGCCTTGAGATCGCTCGGATTCGACCCTTTAGTATCCCTTGTGAAGCTATATAATGAACCCCTTGGTACATTGAAGGGGGGGGAAGATATAGAGAGATTGAAGCAAAGAAACTATAGTCCATTGTTGCCAGGATTTATAATTGAGTCTGCATCCCTTTGTCCCTTGGAGCACTGTTGTGCTCTTCCCAAGCTTGCCTTGTACTAGTGAGCTTGCTATCGAGAGATGGAGGATTGAGGTGGTGGAGGTCCAAGTGGGGGATTCAGTTTCTTCGATTCGCAGACGTGCCATCAGAGGTTGTATCTATCTTGTAATCTCTGATTTATATTAATAAGAAACATCTTTTATTGTCCAATGATGTGTATTTGATTGAATATTGTATCCATTGGAATATGTCAAATGCTTTTACATTATTGATTATATATTCTAGAATAGATCTAACACCATGAAATATAGTATTCTTGTATTGTTTACTTGTTGTTGAGGACGTGCTATAACAATTCAAGCTGAAGATTGGAAAGCTCAACGGGGATCTACTTCAACCGTCCGGAATAAGGTACGAGGTTCGATCCTTTAGTGTTAGATTGTTTATTTCTATTGCATATTGGGAAAGATTGATTTCTGGAGTTTAGCTGTCTGTTGTGGTACCCCAAGCCATAGGAATTTCTCTCCGTAACAATGGCCGACTGTCCCTACCAAGCTTCCTTCGGATATACCTAAATTCAAAGGCAAACCAGGAGAGGATCCGAGTGAACATGTTACGACATTCCACCTATGGTGCTCTTCCAATTCATTACATCAGGACTCAGTCCATCTGAGACTATTTCAACGCACCCTCACAGGGCCTGCGGCGAAATGGTACATAGAGTTATCTAGGGGTGCCTTTACCTTGTTCGATGATTTAGCGATGACTTTCCTTAATCACTTTCAGCTACCAGTGCGATATGATGTTGGCACTGAACTCTTGTCGACATTTCAGCAAGATAAAGCCACCCATATTTCTGATCATATTCAGGAGTGGTGTAGACAAAAGAGATTAATCAAAGCCTTTATACCACCGAAATTCCTCCTTGAGTGGTTCCTCAAATCTTTATTGCCGTACATAGCGAAGGATGTGTCCACATCCAGAGTTCAGAATGAGGAACAAGCCATCTTTAGGGCGCAGGAACTAGGCTTGATCTATGCTCAGTCTGGTTTGTTATATGAGATTATACCTAATGCTCCTCATTCGAGTTTTGATCCCAAGGTTAAACCTGGACCACATGCTGATGGAATTGTGGGTTGTGCAAGTAAAAAGCCTGTAGGTTCGGTTGTGAAACAAGTAGCTCAGTCGTCTACCAACCAATCTGCTTCGGGACAAGCTACGGCTTCATCTCATCCTCCCCAAACGACGAATGTACATGCTGTACAAATGTCGGACCAGAAGGGTAACCAGCAACCCAGAAGGAATCGTAAGAAGGGTAAAAATAATAAGGGTGGGAATAAGAATGAAAATGCCAATAATAATGACAAGAACAATAAAAATGATGGGGGGACAAGTAGAATAAACGTAAGGTTAGGTTTACTTGCAAGATATGTAAGGATGATCACCTCACATACTTGTGCCCTAGGATGGAAGAAGATTCGAAGTTCATAGCACAGGGCCCAGCTGTGTTGACAAACCCTTTACCGCATAACCAGAATATGAACTCGAAGTCCCAGGACCAATCTAGTGATGATGATCCACCTGAGACTAGTGGTCGTGGGTGCATTAATATGGTCCGTGCTGCTAAAGTTGTGACGCATGCGAAAGATTATACTACGTCACAACCCAGCCCAGGTAAAGAACCTGATCCACCAAGAACTCCTTTGCGCATTGAGAAACTAGCCAGTAAATCGGTGGATAAACTGGTGGATAAACCTGCGGATAATACTGAAGCTGCACCTTGCATTCCTAAGGGGGTAATTAAGCGCTCAGGGCATAATCCAAATGCTTGAGCCACCCAGAACTATTCAGTTGTCAAGGACTTGGGTCATACTCCTTGTACGATGTCTGCATTGGAGGTGCTTTAGAGTTGTCCGTCGCAAAGGAAGGCTTTGCTTTCCGCTCTTGGTGTGAATGGTGATGACTCTCCAACAATGATCAAATTTGAAACCATAGGACATCATCCTCGCTTGCCCTACTATGTGTCCCTTTTGATACATGTAGAATGCCTTAATATGACTGTCAAGCAGACTATGATTGACGAGGGTGCTGCTGCCTCTGTGATGTCTTTGTCTTGTTGGAAGGGTCTTGGTTCTCCTGAGCTATCGAAATCTACGACCATGTTAACTAATTTTGATGGGAGATCATTTAGGCCGCATGGTATTCTTCCTTCTCTTAAAGTCCGTTTGGGGGGGAAGACCGTTGCGATAGAGGTTGAGGTGGTTGATGCGCCCCTTGACTATAATCTCTTACTGGGAAGGAATTGGATGTATAGTATGCAAGCCATTGCATCTTCTGTGTTTCACATTGTCAGCTTTCCTCACAATGGGAAGATTGTGACGATTGATCAGATGTCATTCAAGAATCCGCCTGTTACTTCATTGTCAGGAGCTTCGGTTCCGAAGGTTGAGCATTCCCAGCCGGCAACTGGGAGTGTGGGTGTAGGAATGTATCCATCCCTTATGGGGACCTTTAGTTGTTCTGCACCCATTCTTATGATAGGATCGAGTATCGGTGGTGCTTCCACATCTACAAAGTCAGTGTCCTTTCGCACAAGTCATATGGGAGATCCTTGGATTCTTCCCTCACCGAGTCCTTTGAGTGAGTCCATCGAGTCGAGTGTGCTGCTGCCTGCAGTTATGATTGCTTACCAAGATAATCTTAAGTCTGCTGCAGAGCCTTGTTCTTCCTCTTCATGGATAGAGGAGGAAGACCCCTATGTGTTTCCCGCATGGGCAGTACAGTCTTCTCATGCCCACGATTGCCTTGATACGGTTTTCCCTTCAGATGAAGCGATTATCGAGGCCATGTCGGGAGTTGAGCCACCATGGGAGGAAATTCATCATAGATCTTATTTCCTTCCAGAGCTTGACCTTTTGGAGCATGAGGATTACAGGGAGATTCTTAGCCAGAAAGTTGGTAGACCTATGGTTCCATTAAGCTCTCTTGGTCAGATGGCTGATGGAAACATGGCGAACATATCGTCAAATATTCCTATCAACATTTCTCACAATCCTGGTACGATTGAGAATGTCTACATTGGGGCAGATTGTTCCCAAGATGAGATTCATGAGTATACCGAGCTATTCAAGGAATTCCGCGATGTTTTTGCTTGGTCATACGATGAGATGCCAGGGATTGACCCTCGGATTGTTGAGCATGAAATTAAAACTTACCCCAACGCTAAACCTGTTCGACAATGTTTACGCGCCGTGAATCCTAGAAAAGAACCCGCCATAAAGGCAGAGATAGAGAAATTATTGAAAGCTGGTTTCATCTATCCCATTCCCTTGACGGAGTGGGTTTCAAACCCCGTTCCAGTGGATAAGAAGCAGGGAGCGATCCGTATATGCACTGATTTCTATGATTTAAATCATGCCTGTCCTAAGGATAACTTCCCCACACCATTTATAGATCATATTTTGGATGAGTGTGTGGGTAGCGAGGTGTTCTCCTTCATGGACGGATTTTCCGGATATAATCAGATTCAAATTAAATCCGAGGACCAACACAAGAACGCATTCATTTTTCCTTGGGGAACTTTTGCATATCGAAAAATGCCTTTTGGCCTTAAAAATGCCAGAGCTACATTTCAGCGGGCGATGACCTTGATTTTCCATGATCTCAAGTCCATTATTGAAGTATTTTTGGATGACCTCGCTGCTCATTCTTGCATGAGGATGCGTCATTCTTATCACTTGAGATTGGTTTTCGAAAGATGCCGGCATTATGTTGTTAGATTAAACCCTCATAAGTGCATCTTTTGCGTGAAATCAGGTCGTCTGTTAGGATTCATCATTTCGAAAGAGGGTATAAGAGTCGACCCCTTGAAGGTGGAGGCAATACTTCAGTTGTCTCCCCCGCGTAATATTCGCCATCTTCAGTGTTTGCAAGGCATGGAAAACTTCCTACGAACATTTGTGGTCAATTTCACCAATTTGACTAGAGGCTTTATGCGTCTCTTGAAGAAGGATACTCCCTTTGAATGGGATGAGCGAGCCCAGGAGTCCTTCGATGCACTTAAGCGAGCCCTAGCATCGGCCCTGGTGATTAGTCCTCCGGATTATAGCCGTGATTTCATAGTATATGTGGCCATGTCTTTAGAGACGATTGGGATGGTTTTGGTTAAGGAGGATGAGGAGCTTCAGGAGCATGTCATTTATTATCTGAGCCGAAACCTTATTGATGTAGAGATTCGATATTCTCATGTTGAGAAGCTTGCCTTAGCTACTGTACATGCGGTGCAGTGTTTGAGACATTATATTATCCTTCGCCAGACCTTGGTTGTGGCGCATGTCAATCCATTTCAGTTCGTCCTCACACGTAGGATGATAGGGGGAAAATACAATAAATGGATTGTCATCCTGCAAGAGTTTGATCTTGAATTTGTTTCGGCAAAATCGAAGAAATCTTTAATATTTACAGAGCTCATATCGGATTTTTCGAGCGAGGCTAAGGAGTTGGTATGTGAAGATATGTTTGTTGATGAACACATTTTATTAATCTCAACGGCTGACCCATGGTATGGGGATATCATAGTATATCTACAAACACAGAGGACCCCTACTCACCTCTCGCGAGATGAGCAACGTCGATTACGTCACGTTTCCAAGAACTACCTCATAGTGGACAATACTTTGTACCACCATGGAGTAGATTCCCTTTTACGACGTTGTTTAACTCATGATGAGGCTGAAGTAGTCTTGAATGATTGCCATGGAGGGGCGTGTGGTGGTCATTTGTCTGGGCTTGCTACAGCTCAGAAGATTCTTAGAGCTAGTTATTTTTGGCCGTCGATCTTCAAGGATTGTATTGAAGCGGTCAAGAGGTGCCACCCTTGCCAGGTGTTTGCACGGAATATGCGCTCTAAGACGGCCCCATTGCACCCTATTATCACCGTCGGTCCCTTCACCAAGTGGGGGTTGGATTTTATGGATTGTAACCCAGCTTCGGCTGGGGGGCATCATCACATCATAGTAGCTGTCGATTATTTCACTAAATGGGCAGAGGCAATGCCTACTGTAAAATACGACGATGAGATAGCTGTGCATTTCGTATTCAACCAAATTATTACTCGGTTCGGGATTCCAAGAGAGCTTGTCACTGACCATGGCTCGCACTTTCAGAACCGTATGATGGAAGAGTTGGCATCCAAGCTAGGGTATAAGCAAGAGCACTCCTCTTCTTACTATCCTCAAGCGAATGGATAGGTTGAAGCAGTGAATAAGTCACTTAAGTCCATTCTCCAACGAACCATTGCACAAAGCAAGACGAACTGGCATATTATGTTATACCCTGCTTTGTGGGCTTATCGAACCGCGGTTAAGACTGCCACTGGTTTTTCTCCATATCAGCTTGTTCATGGAGTGGATTCGATCTTGCCGGTTGAATGCGAAATTCCTTCGTTCAAGTTAGCTGTAGAACTCTTACCAGACACTTCACCTTTGGAGGAGCATTTGGTTCACCTTGAGCAACTCGATGAGCAGCGTAGAGATGCCTTGGTGACTCTAGAGGTTAATAAGCATTACGTGAAGGCCCAATACGATAAGTCTATCTGTCCAAGAGTGTTTAGTGAGGGAGATTTGGTCCTTTTGTGGGATCAAGCGAAAGAACCCTTGGGGGTAGGGAAGTTCAATCCTATGTGGCGTGGTCCTTACATGGTTAAACATGTCTTAGAGAAGGGTGCCTACGAGTTAGTGGATTACGAGGGGACAGCCTTGGCGGAGCCTAGAAATGGGCTCTATCTTAAAAAATACTATGCATGATCTTTAGCCAAGGTTGCTTGTTGTATATTATTGTACAACTTTTTTGCATAGTTAGGTTTGCTTATCGTGATTGGGTTGGTGATTAGTTTCCATTTCTTGTGGCAGATGTCAATGGAGTCTTCCACTTTCATAGGATTCGCGGATGGTGCAAGCCGTCACACTCAACACTCAGCCTCAGCTACTTGGGTGATTTTTACTCCTATGGGTCAGGAATTGTCTTCAGGAGGTGTATGTCTACGGCCATCTTCCAACAATGTTGCTGAATATAGCGCCATTATTGAGCTTCTATGGGATGTGATCTCGCATGGTGTTCTCTCTCTTGAGGTACGTCTTGATTCAGAGTTGGTAGTGTCACAGCTAAATGGTTTGTACCAGGTTAGAGATCCAACGTTATTGAGGAGATTCTTATGGGTCAGATTGTTAGAACGGTGGTTTGAGAGTATCACATATACACACATTCCAAGAAATTATAATCAAATTGCTGATTCATATGCTAACTACGTGTTGGATTGGAATTTGTTTCATTCATTATAAATTAATCATAAACACAATTTTTACACATGTAAATAAATAAACCGATCACCATAAAATTTTATATATATATATATATATAAAATGTGGTAATACATAGTGTCATAATACAAAAAGTGGAGCTTCAAAGCTTCCATCATATACACAGTAGTACACTCCTAGGTGTCTAGTCCTGTGGAGGAGGGTTGTGATCATGATATGTCACCACGACTCTAGCTAGCCGCTGGAATAAACGCAACCATGCACGTGGCACACCCACCACCTGTCGCCGCATGGCCTCAGGCAAGTCCTCGACTTGTGCCATGGGAACCCTGTGAGTCAGTCGCATGAAGTTGGTATGGATGTTTTGGAGCATTCGCTTTGCATCCACACCGATGACACTCATCTCCTCCTAGCTTGTAACTATAAAGCTAGTTTATTCTTTTTTCAAGCTTTTCAAATAACTGAAAAAGACCAAAAAAAAATTAAAAAACCAAAAAGCCGGACGGGAAAAGATGTTACCTTTGGCAGCTGTCGAGTCATGTCGCCTTCGAACAGAGCACTATATATCACATCCATTGGTTGGGTTATAGTTTGACTTTAGGAAGCTGTACTCGTTTATATCTGTTTATCTCCACCAACTGGTTATGCTTCCAGTCCCTATGGAGCCTCTATTGATGCCTCCTGCATCATAGAGATGGCCTAGTTTGTATATCGAGTCTATGCTGCCTTCATTCAGTCAGCATACGCTGTTATGCTCTTGTTCAAAGGAAGTTGAAACCTGAGTCGGCCATTCCTCAGTTATCTTGACTTTGCATGTCGGCCATTCCTGGTACAATTACTGGTTCGTGCACCTTATGATCGAGTTCTTCCACATTAGACAGCTTTACTGAGTACCTCGTGTTGGATGATGGGGGATGCCCTAATTCCCTCCTTCCAGCGGATTTCATCCCATCGACTTCAGATCATTTATTCTGGGATTGGAGTCTAGAGTAATTATGAGTGCCTTGAGACTTGCAGTCATCAGTGGCAGGTTCTCTCGCCATCGACAGTTTTGGGAATACATCAATGTCCCCTGATCGATGGACTCTCTCAAGTGTTCAACCTCAACACATTTATTCACACTTGTTAGTTTGCACTCTAGTACCTTGATTCCCATTTTCATTATCGATGGGTAATCTCGCGTTTTTTTAACGGTATACATCAATGACCGGTAATCATACGATGGACTACTATGTTCGACCTCGACACCTCTATTCGCATAGTAGGACATGTACTCATAGCGGTTTGTGTAGAAGACCTTCCATATTGGTGAAATCTCTTATATGCTACCTCCTTGATCGTGCCAGTGTTCATGAGATTTCAGCCCTCGTGACTTCTTCCAGTATATGTCAGATATTTCCAGCCACTATACAGATCAGCTCTATTGTATAGCTTCAGCCTTTGTGGAGATCATAGTCCTTTGTATATCTTCCTCATCGAGATTCTAATCTATGTATATTGTACGTGGCGATGACCACATATGTTATATCATGTTGTATGCCTATTCATGGCCATTGTACTCTTATGTATCCAGGACTGCTATATGTATTCGCAGTTATATGCAGAGTTGTATTATGGTATTATGCTGATTGGGTGGCGAGTCTTCCATTTGGGTACCTTCATCACTTCCTTTCTGGGATGGACTTATAATGTATTTCGGCCATCACATAACCCCTCTGATCTCATACATTAGGGGGCATCTATTATAGCGGATTTCACCACACTAGGTGAATCACACATTGTATGGCCTTCCCCTGTCCCGCTGTAGACTCATTAGCCCCTATGGACCATTTGTTGTCTTTTGATGTGACCCCCATCATCCCTAAAAACATAAGAATATTGATATACGCGGATTTTTCCCCAATAACCGCGTACATACGTGGATCTGTCCCTTATAGTCTCCTACATCAGGATGTGTGCAAAAATCCAAATCCTTTTGGAAGTTTCCTTGACTTGGATCTGACTCATATGACTCCTAGCCTTCCATATGCCTTGAGATCGCACAGATTCGACCTTTCAATATCCCTTTGGAAATCTATATAAGGAACCCCTTGGTACATTGAAAGAATAAGAGAGAATTGAGAGTATCAAAACTATAGTCCATTGTTGCCAGAACTTTATGCTTGAGTCTGCATCCCTTTGTCCCTTGGAGCACTGTTGTGTTATTCCCAAGCTTGCCATTTGCTAGTAAGCTTGCTATCAAAGTGATGGAGGATTGAGGTGGTGGAGGCCCAAGTGGGGGATTCAGTTTCTATGATTCGCAGACGTGCCGTCAGAGGTTTTCACTTGTAATCTTTGATTCATATTAATAGAAATATCTTTTCCTGTCCAGTAATGTGTATTTGAATGAATATTGTATCCATTGGAATATGTCAAATGCTTTTCCATTATTGATTATATATGCTAGAATAGATCTAACAACATGAAATATAGTATGCTTGTATTGTTTACTTGTTGTTGAGGACATGCTATAAAAATTCAATTTGAAGATTGGAAAGCTCAACGGGGATCTACTTCAACCATCCGGAATAAGGTACGAGGTTCGATCCTTTAGTGTTAGAATGTTTATTTCTATTGCATATTGGGAAAGATTGATTTCTGGAGTCTAGCTGTCTGTTGTGGTACCCCAAGCCATAGGAATTTCTCTCTGTAACATCCCCCTTTTGAGGAAGGTCTTTTCAAACAACACCAAGCTTGTCTCGAAAGTGTTCAAACTTTACCCGAGACAGAGGCTTCATCAGTACATTATCATTCAAACCATCATCATCTACATCTTCAGTATATGAATATTGAACTATCACCATATGTATCTCTAGCATGTGAATACTGAAAGAATCATCTATATCTTTAGTATTGGAATACTGAAACATAATCATCTACATCTTATCTCGTATGTAGAAATATCGAATTTTTATGTGTTACAATCGGAACACAGGGTTCTCTGTCATCGCAAATCTGGTTATCACATAGAATCATTATAGTATCCATCTTCAGGTCAAAGATACCTGATATCAGCTTCCTAATCCATATGACTTCACAAATTAGCAGAGTAATCTACTATGTATTTTGCTTCATCCATGCTACGAGAAACACTGGACTGTTTCCTGCTAAACCATGAACTCATAGCAGACCCCAAACAAAAGCATCTACCTAATGTGCTTTTCTCGTCTAAGATACTTCCATCCCAATCTGCATCTGTGTATCCATACAATCTATACTCATGGCTACCATCATAGTATAGACCAAAGTCTATAGTCCCTTTCAGATATCTCATCACATGTTTTGCGGTTACTAGGTGAACCCATATTGGTTGAACAAGATATTGACTTAAGGTGTTCACAACAAAACAAATTTTTGTTCTAGAATTTGTTTAGTACATTAATGACCCAATGATTTGTCTGTAATGAGTCACATCCACTAACTCTGATGAGTCATCAGCTAACAGCTTCAGGTTGGAGTCCATGGGTGTGGCCATGGATTTGCATTCCAACATATTGAATCTCTTCAATATCTCTACCGCATACTTTCCTTATTTGAGAAAGATTTCTTCTGAACTTTGTCATATTTCCAGACCTAGGAAATAGTGCATTAACCCAAGGTATTTCATCTCAAATTATTCTGCTAGTTTCTTCTTGCTTTCCATGATCTGTTTCTCCTTCCCTGTCAAGAATAATTCATCCACATATAATAACAGGATGACAGGTTCATCTTCTACAACCTTGAGATAAAGGTTAGGATCAGCTTTACTCTTGCTAAAGCCCATAATTGACAGGAAACTGTCTATCCTTCCATACCAAGCTTTGGGAGCTTGCTTCATGCCATAGAGGGCCTTCTTCAACTTACATATATGACTCCATCTGTCTTCAACTTCAAATCCTTTCAATTTAAAACTCTTCCCCAATCATACCATTAAGGAAGGATTGTCTTTACTTCATCATGGAAGCAACTACCATCATAGTTCTGAAGGAAGTGTACCCTGCTTCCTTTAGTAAGTGTCTCTTCAGAATTAATTCCCTCTTTCTTATAGAAACCTCTAGCGACAAGTGTTTCCATACTTCTATCAGCGACATATTTTATCTTGCAAATCCATTTGTAAGATACCACATTCTTGCTTTTTGGTTTGAGTAATATATGCCAAACATCATTCTAGTATTCTTTTATCATAACATCTTCCATGAGTTCATCTTGTTAGATCATCAACATATTCTAGTCTTCTGCATTCAACTTTGAAGGTTAGAACCCAAAAGTATCGATCCATCAGGAAGCTATCCATCATGTCGTACCGTGTCAAACTCAAATATCTTCTGTAGTCACTCCCCCTGAAGTGGAGTATTATCTTCCTTCTTCATTTTGTACAAGTGGTTCTATGCTTGATATATACTGGTCAATAGAGTATGTCATGTCATAGTATATTCTTTCTGAGGCAAATCACGAACCTTGCTTTGTACACTTGTTCTTGTATATCCATATGGAGGATACTACATACTTTCCTTTATGTCTTGAAATCATATCGTATACATCATTCCCCATGATCAACTATTATTCTTTGATCATAGCTTCTTTCATAGAATTCTTTTCTTCATCTTGAGTTATCTCTCATACCCATGGTAGTCTTCATCCTTCGAGGTGGATCTACCGCTCTTTGAAGCTATTTCTTCCATCATGGTGTCTCTGACCCTGGGAGCTTCAGATTCATGTTTATTGAATTGTCATCACTTGTTCTTTGGAACAAGTCTCATCCTTCTTTTCTTGTAGGAGGTTGTACAGGACCTTTCCTACAATTCAAATGCACCAGTAACTTCATGATTAGAACTATTTCATAAATCATATGCATAACGACAAATTCTTATGCATCATGCAACTGTTTAGCCAATACAACATTCATCTATATCTCACAGAAACTTTCTAGACTAATCCAATATGTCAGCAAAGAGGTTTGATAAGTAGCAATGGAGAGTTGTATAGCACCATGAGCTACTTACCCATCACATGCATATTAGTAGTATATAGTCATTAATGCAAACAATCTATCATGCATAACACATCAATCGAATATAATCAAATGTAAAACAATATCATGAAATGACAATTGAATACTTATCTTTTATTTATTTCATGGGTAGATTCCATCTTGATCATTCTACTTTATCATCATTTCTTATCTAAATGATAATATGGATAAGATGTTCATCAAGAATTGAGTTCTTCATATTCCTCATCGCTTGAGGGATCTTCTTTGAATGGTGATAACTTGATCTTCAATTTGCTCCCATCTTTCTCCTTCTCTTCTGATGAGACAAGCTTCTTCTTCTTCCCAAAGTCAACTGAAAGTAATCGCTTTCTTCTGGCACACATTCCCCACATCAATGAATCCCATGATCATGGGAGGCAATTCAAGGTGGCTATCACCACTTCTGCATTCTCTGCTTCTTCTTCTACTACTTCAAGATGTTATGCATTCTGGATCTTCACATTCTTCAACTGTTTTCTCAAATCCATCTTCTGAATTATGTTCTTATCTTGAAATAGCTTGATCAAGAAATCAAACATATTCAGTGTCTTTAGGGAAGACACTTCTAGTAGAATTTTATCCATGATTGAATCAACAGTGATCTTCTTGGCCTTAATCAAGTTCTTCTTGTGTAAGGCTTTGAGGCCCATCTCCCTCTAGAACTGGAACCTCTCTATTCATGTAGGTGTCCAATTCATTTTCTTCAAAGAGATCAAATACTTTCATGCTTGGAATTTTTCAACTTCACCAAGCTTATCATCAAGCTGATGTGATAGATCACTTTGAAATGAGAACCTCAAATGCAAATAGAAAAATATTAGATCTTACCGATTTGAGGTGTCCATCCTGCTTCGGGAGATAGCTGATCTAGGGTTTGTCAGAGAAACCCTAATTTTCAAAAATTGGAATCTTTCAGATCTAATTGGATAGAAAGATAGATCTCTTCAAATGGAGTTGTCCAATGTACTCCTTTTCTGAAAACAGTGGAGGGAAGCTTTTGGAACAGGAAGCCCTAGTTTTCTAATTTCTTCTGTAGAAATGCCTATTTCTGTTTCTATGATATCTCTAAAATTACTACTCCTCTGTATCTAAAATTTCGAATTGAGGTAACCTCACATGTCCCTGATCCAAAACCATAGATTTCATCAGAGTTAGTTTCACCAAATTGTGTTTATGATCATTTTCCCAAGGTGACCTGTTACAGGATTGTTCAGAACAATGAAGTTGTACGGAATGCCACATGTCACTGGTTCATCTTAAGGTTCTGAAATTTGGACCACAGAAAGTAATTTCTGTTCTCTTTCTATAATATCTTCAAGAATTCCATTTGGACCTTCGTAGCCCAATCTATAGCAATCTTCCATAGGTGTCCTATTTAGGGATGAATTTTGGAAGAGGTTGGAACCGTAACGTGGAGGGATCATATCTCCTAGAATATAGAGAATCTGATGCTGAATTTTGGATACAGTGTTCATCCAGATTTAATATTTGGTCTCTGCAATTTTCAACTCTTGAACCTTCGCCAATATTGGGATATCGTGAATATACCAAAACGTATCAGTTTTACTATTTAGGGTTTTTCTAGCTCCAGGTCAAACTAGGGTTTGACTTTCTTGAAGTTTCACCCAACCAAAAATATCGATCCAGGTCTCTAAACTTTGATTTTGATGAGGAGAGAAATCCTATGCTGGGATCACTCAAAAAAATTTCTTTTGGAAGAAGCCCTAATTTTCGATACAAAAAACTGAAAATGCTTGGAATCGAATTCTGCTTCGACAGAAAGATGCGCCCTTCAATGGAGAGTCATCCTAGCCTTCTTTTGCTGATCGATTATGGAGAGAGAACCAAAAAGTAATAAGCCCTAGATTATATAGCTGCACAATGTCTTCTTTTCAAGGTGGCTCTGATACCATGTTAAAATTTTCATATGCTTAGCTAAGACATCAGTATTTCATTTCATTTTTCATAACAAAACCATATAAACATGATCACTGAAAGATAGAAAAGCACAACCATACAAAAGGAACACAAAGATTTATCTTGGGAAAACCCTAATGGGAAAAATGCAGCAAAATCTTCCTCAATATAGATGCCCCAAAATGATAAAAGATAAAACCAACAAGGAGATCAAAGCCTGATCCTCCTCCTTCTCTAGCTACTTCTCTTCTCCACTAATGCGCTACACAAGTGAGAGTGTGTGTCGTAAATGAGGAGCACTACACCTTTATTTATATTCATTCGTTCACTTAAGTTAACTCATCTGTCATGTAGTCTTGAGTTAATCATGTAGGCTCGAGTTACACATGTAGGCTCAAGTAACCACACTGGGGTGCTAATGACCCACCTTTACAATTAGAGGGGACTGACTCATGACTCTTATTAGTTCTTCTGATTAGGAGCATCGGGGTACAAATTAATACAAGTGGTTCTCCTGATAGGACCATCGGGGACCACAAATAAATACATATATAATATTCTTCGAACTTACAATATTTCAACAAAATCAACACTACAAAGTTCCATTGAAAATAGGTTTATTACAGACCCAAGATCTATCGACCACATCAAACCCTTAGCAGCAAAGACATCTCCTTAATGCCAATAATCAAGCTATGATACCACATGTAAGTTTTAAACATGTGTAGAGAAGTAATTCATACATATTCATTGAAGAAAAACAAATATTACACCACATTATTCACACATAAACGAAGAGATTTACCATGGAAACCCTTAACTCAGAAATCCAACAAACCTTGGATCCATACCTCCGATTATCTAATTATATTTATGAATCTGTTGCTGTTGGAGACATTTACCACCATACACACTCTTTTTGGTAAATTTTTCCTTGTTAAACCATTATCCTAAGTATTATTGACTTAATTCACATTAGAGGAGCACTTGATGACATCAACTAGATCACACCCACGTCTACCTTTAGTTAACGAGGCTAACTTAGCCTTCTCCTACATTCGGGGAGGCCAACTGGAGCACTCCAGGGGTGATTTGAGTGTCATAAATGCCCCATATTGTTAACTGATGGTTACAATTAGTTAAACAAAGTAGTGAAGGCACCTCCTTTCATTAAATTGATTATTTAATGAACTAGAGTCAACAGGGGCGCCTCCAACAAGTTCTGATGGTCAGTTACACTTCAGTTTACCTCATCGGGCTTCATTGGAGTCATTGAAGCACTACCACTTGTTGGTTGGATTGTTGTGACATGTGTTTGGCCTACTTTCAGTTAGAATCAGTCATTTATTGCACTCTGACTTCAGTTAGGGCTTAGTTGAGTCAATTAGGGTTTTGATCAGTGGTTAACTTGAGTGTTGACTATGGCTTACATTTAGTTAAGCTAGAATCACTCATTCGATTCAAATGACCTCCTTGGGAATTCAAATTGCATTTTCATTCATGCTTGCAGCATGATCATTGTATTGTATTACTCATTCTTTATGTGAATATACAATGCTAATCCTAATTTTGCAGCACAATTACACCATTTTCATGCCTTATTGTTATTAATATTTGATGAAACTTGTGTTTAGTCCCTAGATTACTATGACAAATTAATATGGTATTATAGCTCACAGTGGGACAAAGCTCAATCTCTCAAAAACAATCTTTTTCACAGATTTTTTGATGAAAATTGAGCAATAGCTCAAAAATCCAGCACTGCACGAGAAGCCAAGGCTTACCACTTAATACCCCAAGTAAATAACTTGTTGATCAAGCTTGCTTGATTAACTATGCTGGGTGTGATGAAATCCTAAAATGTGAAGGATCTTTGACCTTACATTTCCCTTTATGTTGTGATTTTCAGGTTTTCTACAGGTGAAGCATTCTCTCTAGCAGATTCAGATGGCCTCTTCAGTAGATCTTTTGAATCTGTTCAATTTCCACTCACGGAAAGGAGACATGGAGATCTAGCTATGCTCCAGAGGACTCTATAGAGTCACCATGGACACTAATGAAGAGCCTGGTTTTGCAATAGACAAAACAAGATTCTTGAACAAGAAGGATGAAGCATTCAGATTCTTGTGCCTCTCTGTTTCCCGAGATGTTCTTTTCCATCTTTCAGCATTGAAGACTCCAAAGGAAATTCGGGACAAATTGGAAACCCTGTATGGAAAGCAAGATGATTTGAGAGTTTACCAGCTCGAAACTGAGTTGATGTCTCTCTAGCCTTTCAATTTCAAGACCTTGAATGACTTTTTCACAAAGTTCAAGCACATTGTATTACTATTGAAGCAATGCAAAGTGGAAAAGGAGGATGATCAGCTCATCCTCTCCATACTCTCCGAACTTGGAGCTGATTATTTAGTTTTTGTCTCTACATTCTGTGCGGGGAAGCTCACAACCCTTGGATGGAAGATTCCTACACTCAATGCCTTCATTTAGTCCCTAACAAGTGAACATGATAATATTGTCCAAATGGGGATCATGAGATCCTCCCGTGATCAAGCCCTCCATGTCTCAGGGCCCAAAGATTTGAAGGGTAAAGGAAAGCAGTAGAAGAAACCAAAAATGAAATTCGAAGCTCCTAAGCCTAAAGTTGAAAACCAATAGCATGATGAGTCTTCTGGATCAAAGAAGAACAAAGGAAAAGGGCATAATGGAAAGGAAAAAGTCAAGTGTTCATACCGCGGGAAGGGATTCCACCCTAAACATTTCTACATGAAGAAGAAGCTTGATGAAGCTACATCTCTCCTTGAGAGAAATCACATCAATCTTTCGGAAAGCTTTCGGAGGAGAGATCAGCAAGATCGGGAACCACAGCTTGAAAGAGGTCATTCCCTCAAGGAAATCACTTCAAAGTCCAAAGCACTCTTGATTGATTCTAGAGCTTTGAACCACATGATGTCTGAAAGAAACTCCTTCTCATCCTTGGAGACTGACAAATCCATTCCCATCCACATGGAATATGACTCCACCATCATTTCAGAAGGACAAGGTATGGTTGAACTTGAGAATGGCTATTTTTCAAATGTTTTGTATGTACCGTCTCTAGCATCAAATTTCCTTAGTGTCTATTAGATGAAACATATAGGAGTTCCTAAGAGAGTATATTTTAGCCCAAATTATGTTGAGATAAATAAAATTGCATCCAGGAAACTCATTGCTAAAGGCCTTGCAAACCATCATGCAAAAGCCTATGAGTTCTCCCACTTTGTGGCCGATGCAAAGCCCACCGCACTGCTAACTCATGGAAATGAAGTTAGTATGTTGTGGCATGAAATTTTTGGCCATCTAAATTTCATATATTTTCATCAATTATAGAAAAAATCCATGGTTGAATTCCTGTCGGTCATCAAGGAAACCACTGGAATTTGCAAGGGTTGTGTGGTTGGAAAACACCCTGAGCACAAGTTCGATTGGGGGAAGGAAAACCGAGCTACATGCATCTTGGGGCTGATACATTCTGATATCAGAATTCCAATTTCTATCACATCCATTAATGGATCAAGGTATATTCTCACAATTATTGAATTTTTTTCAAGGCACACATGGGTCTTCTTTCTCAAAAAGAAGTCTGAAGTATGTGAAAAATTCTCTGAATTGAAGGCCTTGATCGAGAATACCTATAGGATTAATATCAAGATCTTGAGATATGATAATGGCAGGGAGTATGTCAGTAATTAATTGCTACACATATTCTCCCAAAGTGGTATTCATGTCCAACATTCAATTCCCTACACTCCCCAGTAGAACGATGTAGTGGAAAGGAAGAATCGGTCTCTCAATGAGATGACCACCTGTATGTTGGAATAAAAGAAGTTGGATGCAAATTTGTGGGATGAAGCCATGCATGCTGCAGAATACATTTATAAAAGAGTGCCACACTCATCTATGAAATGGAATACCCCTTTTGAAGCATACTTCGGACACAAGCCGGATGTGTCGAACCTGCGGGTGTTTGGGTCCACTGGATGGGCCCAAATTCCAATTGATAAAAGAAGGGCTTTGCAACTGCAAAGCATAGAATGCCTATTTATTGGGTATCTTGATGATTCAAAAGGTTTAAAGCTGCTAGATATCAAAATAAAATATATCATCATCGAGAGAAGTGTCAAGTTTGATGAGCCTCTTCAGGAGGTGGAACTAGTGAAGGAGAAAACTGTTGAATTTCCTTCCTATTCTATTGAATATTTGGATGATGAAATTGGGGGTAATGACCATGATTTGGATCCTCTGATTTCTGATATCAGTGTACAGAAAAAATCAGATGCTGAATTATAACCTGAAGTACAAAATAATCTTTCCACATGGGCTCGACAAACACTCTCCTTCATAGGAGATAACATTGGAAATTCGGATGATCCAAGGAGAACCCGGTATGATGTCCAAAAAGCAGGTATTGCGCTCTCTTGTACTGATAATTTTCTGTCCAAAAATTGTTATTTGATGATTATTTCAGACCCAAAATCCTGCTACCATGCTTGAAGGATCTGAGATTGCAAGTTTCCATGGATGAAGAGATGAATTCTCTTCAGAAAAACACTACTTGGGAGCTAGTTTTTCTTCCTTTGGGAAGGAAATTGGTTCAATGCAAGTGGGTGTTTTAGACAAATATTGATGCTGATGGTGGAAGATAAAAATATAAGGAAATTATGGTGGCAAAATTTTTCTCTCAGGTCCAAGGTGTGGACTACCATGAGACTTTTGCACCGGTTGCCAAAATGGACTCCATCCGCCTAGTTTTGGCAATTTCAGCATCTAAGCACTGGGAAGTGCATCATATGGATGTTAAATCAGCCTTTTCACATGGAGATATTCATGAGGAGATATACATGA
Organism: Pseudotsuga menziesii; assembly: GCA_001517045.1. NCBI lineage: Eukaryota > Viridiplantae > Streptophyta > Pinopsida > Pinales > Pinaceae > Pseudotsuga > Pseudotsuga menziesii. The sequence goes on along the minus strand of LPNX011095448.1, from coordinate 268,703 downwards.
AGCAGCCTAAGGGATACATCTCTAATCCATCTTTGGTTTGCAAGCTAAAGAAGTCACTATACGGGTTAAAACAAGCCCCAAGAGAGTGGTATTCCAAGATGGATGCCTTCCTTCTCTCGCAAAACTTCCAAAGGTGTAGATTAGCTCCAAATCTGTATATACAGAACTATTATGGTAATTTGATTATTATTGTGTTATATATTGATGACTTACTGTTCACAGGTAGCATAGTTGCTTCTATTTCAGCCATCAAAACTACTCTCCACAATGCCTTTGAAATGTGTGATTTGGGGCTCCTAAAACAATTTATTGGGCTCGAAATTGGAAAACATTCTAATGGGATAATGGTCACTCAATAAAAATACATATCATACCTGTTAGTCAAATTTAACATGGTTGAATGTAGGCCTACACCATTCCCTTTCCTTTCAGGGATCAACCTTGAAGAAGAAAAAAGCACACATCCCATGGACTACACTATTTATCAACAGATGATTGGTAGCTTATTGTACTTGACACATTCTAGTCCTGATATTTGTTATGCCATGAATTTTGTATCAAGATACATGAAGCAGCCCCATGGTCTTCATTGGAAGGAAGCCAAGAGGATCCTCCAGTATATTCAAGGAACCAGGACCTACAACATTCACTATGCTAAAGACTCTGACCTAGAGCTCGTTAGATATATAGATTATGATTGGGTGGGTGATTCTATTGATTAGAAGTATACTTTTAGATATGTATTCATTTTTGGTGGTGTCCCCATTTTCTGTTCTAGCAAAAACCAGGCTGCCATAGCATTATCTTCAGCAGAGGTCGAGTATCGAGGAGCGGTGAATGCTTGCATTCAAGCAGTTTGGTTGCAAGGCATTCTTTCATAGCTTGAAATTGGTAGTACATTGTACACTGCCCTATTTTGTGACAATCAAAGTGCTATTAAGATATCCACACATCCAGTTACCAGGTAGAGGACCAAGCATGTAGAGATACACATGCACTATATCAGGGAGCTAGTGCATGACAGGACCATCATTCTGCAATATTGCCCGACTGATGATTAGATTGCAGACATCTTCACCAAGAGATTTTTAGAAAATAAGTTAACTTACCTTCGTTCACTGTTGGGTGTGATTCCATCAGGATGATAAGACTACTTTCAGTGTTCAGCTTGAGGGGGGGGGGGGGCTTTCCCACTCGGTTTTCCCTCTTTTCCTCGCTTAGTTTGTTTTTTAGCATTGTTTTAGTATTGTACAGGGTGACCTATGGCCTTATTTGTCGGGGCCCTATCATTTTATGCATTTATGTTTTCTACTCCTCCTGAGTATAGCTTAAGGGGGGGTGTTGGAGACATTTACCACCATACACACTCTTTTTGGTCAATTTGGCCTAGCTAAACCATTATCCTAAGTATTATTGACTTAATTAACAGCAAAGGAGCACTTGATGACATCATCTAGATCACACCCACACCTACCTTCAGTCAAGGAGGCTAACTTAGCCTTCTCCTCCATTCGGGGAGGCTAACTGGAGCACTCTGGGGGTGATCTGAGTGTCATAAATGCCCCATATTGCTAACTGATGGTTACAATCAGTTAAACAGAGTAGTGAAGGTGCCTCCTTTCATTAAATTTATTATTTAATGAACTAAAGTCAACAAGGGTGCCTCCAACCACTTCTAATGGCCAGTTACACTTCAGTTAACTTCATCAGGGTTCATTGGAGTCATTGAAGTGCTACCACTTGTTGGTTGGCTTGATGTGACATGTGTCTGACCTACTTTTAGTTAGACTCAGTCATTTATTACACTCCAACTTCATTTAGGGCTCAATTGAGTCAATTAGGGTTTTGATCAGTGGTTAATTTGAGTGTTGACTGTGGTTTACATTCAATTAAGCTAGATTCACTCGTTTAATTCGAATGACCTCCTTGGGAATTCTAATTGATATGTCATTCATGCTTGTAGCATGATCATTGTTTTTTATTACTCATTCTTTATGTGAATATACAGTGTTGCTACTCATTTTGCAGCATAATTAAACCATTTTCATGCCTTATTGTTATTAATCTTTGATGAGACTTGTGTTTAGTCCCTAGATGAATATGACATATTAATACTTGCAATACAAAATATAGGAGTTTACCAACATCCAATACCCTAATACGTTGACCTGTACTATTAAAAAATAGACTCCAATCCCCTAATAGGGGTTAAATTGCATATTTTTAAAAAATTCAAAAAAATAGCCTAAAACATCCCTTAACCAGGATTAAGGTATAGTATTCTTAGTTATAATATTACAAAGCTTATAACCTTTTAGACCATTTTTATATCCAATAAAGATACATTTTTCATCTTTGTTATAAAACTTGCTCTTTTTCTCATTTGGAACATGTACATAAGAATCACAGCAAAAATCTTTTAGATGTTTAAGAGAGGGTTTTTTACTAGTCCATACCTCTTGTGGAGTTTTTTCAACCAATGCTGATGTGGGAGACTGACTTACCAAGTAACATGTTGTATCCATTTCCTCTTCCTAGAATTCTTGTCCTATCCCAACACTGGTTAGGATGCTCTTTGTTTTTTCCATCAGCATCCTATTCATCCTTTAAACAACTCCATTGTATTGAAGTGTGTATGGAGTAGTATTTTTCCTTGCAATACCCCACTTCTTACATATGTTCTTGAATTCATTCCCACATAAATCTCCACCATTATCTTCCCTCAACACCTTTATTTTCTTTTCTTCCTGGTTCTCTACTATAGCCTTAAATTCACTTCAGATTTGCTTCAAAGGAAATAAATCCATGTGTTCCTTGATAAATCATTTATAAATGAAACATATTACACATATATACCTAATGATGGAACATACACATGTCCAAACACATCACTGTGTACTAACTCTAAAATCCCATTTGCTCTTGTAGCACTAGATGCAAATCTTAATTTCGTTTCCCATATATGCAATGTTACAAATAAAAATCCATAGTGAAATCAATCCTACCTTCAACCATACCTTTATGTTGTAATGCTCGAAGGCCCTTTTATTTGATATTCCCCAATCTTTGATTTCATAGCATCGTCTATCCTCCTGATGCATTTAGGGTACTGTCATATTTACCTCCTTCCTTAGGAACAATATACTATTACATTCATCGATGATTGTTCTTCCCAATAATTTGTATTGAGTTCCATATGGTACTCCTCTCATCAATACCATTGATCCTCAAACCATTTTTCAGCCACCATCTCCACAGATGGTATTTACACCTGTAACAACCATCTTTTCGACAGATATCAAGTTTCTCACTAGATTTGGGAAGTGTAGCACTCCAGGTAGAGTTCTAATCCTTCCATCATTGATTTTTATCTTGAATCTACCATGTCCAATAATACTATCTCGTGAATCATCTACCAAGTACACATATCCTCCGTTTTAATTTTCATACTCACAGAAACACCCCCTATGAGGGGTCATATGACATGATGCACCTGAGTCAGTCAACCATATATCAAGTTCTGAATGATTACCCATGGAAGCTAGGTATACATCCCCTCCTTCTTATGAGGAGGTATTCACTTGTTTGGAAGCGGTATCCTAATATCCCTTTTCTTTCTCAGCATTCTTATATATACAATCATTTTTATAGTGCCCAACTTTACCGCATTTCTAGCACTTCCTTATTCCTTTTCATACGGATTTAGATCTACCCTTAGATTTAGGTATCCCCCTAGAGCCTTTATTTTTGTTTCTCTCCTAGGGGTGACCTCTCATAGAAAGGAATCCATGCTATGATTATCTTTGGTTTTTCTCCTCATCTCTTCTGATAGTAGGGATTATACTTTTTCATCGAATTTTTAGGTTGCTTAGCTAGCACTACCTATTGAAACAATTAGGTTGTCCCATGAATCTATAAAAGAACACAATAATTTAATACGCTTATCTTCTTTAGCCATTTTAATGCCAATAGAGGTCCTCTGACTTACCAGAGTATTATAGACATTCAGATTATCTGTTACAGTGTCATTTTCATCCATTATGAGGTGAAACAAGATATTTTGTAGAAATAACTTGTTCAGAAGGGTTTTTGACTGTTACAAACTCCCTAGTTCCTTCCAAATCTTTACCACACTATCCTCACCAGATACGTTCAACAACACATATTTTGATAAGCATAATCGTATTGTACTCCTCTCCCTTCTTTCTAATTTATCCCAATCATGGTGTGATGTTCCAATGGGTTTCATACTTGAATCCATGCCAATCCACCCTTCTCAATCTATAAGGATATCCTTCATTTTGAGCTTCAGTAACTCATAATTGTAGCCATTAAATTTCTCGATCTCAATTCTAGAACTAATCACCATTCTCTTTCTGTTATGTATCTAAATATTTATAAGTAAATTATTTTCATAATTAAATGTAATATTAGTTAAAATGAACATAGGGTCACACCATTTCATCGAAATGGTGTGTTTTGACCTATAAAAGGTCTTCCCACTTATTGTACAAATCATCATTCAATAATTATTATCATTATGGCTGAATTTCGAAAATGTGGGTTTAGTTTTTCTGCTTCAAGTGGTATCAGAGCCATCCAGTGGCACCTTCCGCAACTCAACTCTTCTCCACCACCACCACCACCGTTGCCTTTCCCACCGCACCACCTTCCCCATCTACTCAACGTTCTCCCTCTGCGTCTTTCCACCATGTGCTCCACATTCTCCCTCTGTGCATTCTTTTCTCCTACTCTGTGCACTCCCGCCAACCACCTACAATCCCTCCTCCACCCAACACCTCCTCCATTCCCCCGCGCCCTTCATCCTTCTTCCCACCTCTGTTGTCCATCGTTGCACATCCATTCTCGCTGGTGCCCACCATCCCTTGCCGCGCGGTCATCTAAACTCCACTACCTGCAACACAAAACAAAAACACAAATATTATAATATATTATAAAACAATATAATTATAATATATTATAAAACAATATAATTATAATATATTATAAAACATTATAATTATAACATATTAATTCAATATATTATAATATATTTATAATATTTCAAATTTTGTTTTATGATATTAAAACAAAAAAACTAACTTAAGAATTTTTATATAATAATTAATATAATTAATTATTATCCTTAAAATCCTAATTATCTTTAATAATAATAAAAAAAATCCTCCCTACATAAGAAAAATGTTAGAGATGAATGAAATTAAACAACGAATGGTGAAATTAGAGCTTAACCAAGCCAAAGGTTCTAAAAATCTTGAAGGTTTACACTCAAGACTCAACAAAATCGAAACAGAGCTACACAAAGGCAAAAACGAATTATCAGAGACTGTCAAAAAACAAGTCAATGAAGCAGTAGCTTGGGAGATGGAAGGTGTTTTAGGGGAAATCACAGTATTGTTCGAATTTGGATTAAGCAAACTTGAGCAACATTTGGAAGACACAATTACCACATTAGTGTGCAAGGTGTCAAAGGAAGACCAACCATCCTCAAATTCAAGCCATCATAAGATAATTCCTCCCAGAAGAGAAATTCCAAAGGAAAAGTTTGATCACTATCACTCTACAAATCATGAACAATCACTCTCTCCTCCAAAAAGAAGTGGATATCAAATGAAGCCCAAGTTATAATTGTCAAAATTCAATGGGGACACAAAACATAGCGTGGCATGGATCAACAAGGCAGAAGAGTTTTTTTGCACACACAATATCACAGTTGGTGAAGAAATGATAAAATATGCTTCGATGCAACTAGAAGATCGGGCTTACAACTGGTACATGTGGTGGAAGGTTACAACGCAGACAACTAAACGCAAGTGGAAAACATTTAAAAATGATTTCTTTAATAGGTTTGAATATTTTAAAAAAATAATTCTTCACAAAACTCATCAGACTGCAACAAAAAGGTGACGTCGATGAATACACTGATGAATGGGAAGCCTTGGAGACATGTGTGCCAGAATTCACAGATAGTCAATGCATCCAGACTTATGTGTATGGACTAAAACCGTATGTCAAGGATGAGCTAGAGCTATTAAATGTATCAAAATTGGACAAATTGAGACGCAAGGAAAAAATCATTGAGGAAAAATTGAAAAAGATGTGGAACAAAAACCATGACAAAGATTGAAGGTCCATCCAAAATACCAAAACCGACACCAAATACCAGCCACTACATCCAAGAAGTGACAAAAAAGCCACTTTAGAAGTCCAACAAATGAAAGAAGTAAAGTGTAAATATTGCAGAGAGAAGTGGGACCTAAGACATAGATGTTTAAAAAAAGAGACCACCAAGAACTTATATCAATGTGAAGTAGAAGAGGAAGACAAATCAGATAGCGAGGAATCCAACATAGAAGAAACACATGACATCGAAAATCCTTCCTCAGACTTAGAAGATGAAGAAACATATTTCTGCAGAGACTAGAATTGATGAGTTCACAAAAGGAAGGGAAGAGGCAAGAGATCTAAAATAAGATTTTTTTATAATTATTTCAAGTGTTGGTTACTGAGAGGATAGGGAGTTTGCTTGCAACCTCCCTTTAAATCCCTAATTGTGACTACTCGAACAAAGTGCTTGGCATGCTAAAAGAAGGGGCATTGTAAGTAAGCATCATCCCATTGTTCCTCCTAAACCTAAACTAGAAAGGGGTCCTGGCAGGTAATACCTATAGTATAGGATTGAGTGCACTCACACCTGCACCCAAGATATCAATTGCATCCATAACAAGAATACACCAACCACAGACATTAAAATTTAAAGGGCACATAAAAAATAACAATGTTGTCATCCTATTCGACACAGGAAGTACCCATAATTTCATCAACATATGTGTTGCAAAGAGGCTTAACCTTTTCATATATCTAGTACCCAGCATGAAGGTAATGGTAGCAGATGGAAAGAATATCGAAAAAGTGGTAAAATGCCACAAAGTTAAGCTGCAAATACAACACTATAACCTTGAGTCAGAATTTTACATATTACCCTTAGGAGGAGTTGATGTAGTATTAGGAATTCAGTGGTTTTAAACACTAGGTACCTACTCAACAAACCACCAAGAACACTTTATAATGTCTAAATTCCAAGGAGAAAGATACAAATTGTATGGGTTCCAACCCCCTCGGACAAAAATTGTGTCATCCCACAAAATGGAGAAGCTAATTCGAAAAGGAGCACCAACATATGTCGTACAATTCTAGGAGATGGAATTATTAACTACAAAAGTATTTAAACCAGGTCATCTAGAGATCAAAGGATTAATCCAAAAATGCAAAAAGTATTCGAAGATCTCCCCATGGAGTCACCACCAGAAATGAAGATCAAGCATGTCATAGAAATCAAGTCTAGAACAAGCCCTGTCAATGTTAAATCCTATAGGTACCAACACCATCATAATACATATATTGAAATATTAATACTTGATTTACTAAAGTGTGGAGTGATTACAGAAAGTCATAGTCCTTATGCTACGCCAATAGTACTGGTACAAAAGAAGGATGGGGCATTTAGGATATGCATCGACTATAGAGGAATAAACAAGATAAATATTAAAGACAAATTCCCCATTCCATTTATCAATGAAATGTTGGACGAGCTGCATGGCACAAGGTACTTTTCAAAATTAGACTTAATGTCGGGATATTACCAAATTAGAGTAAGGCTAGAAGATAATGCAAAGACAGCTTTCCGAACCCATGAAGGACATTATGAATTTAAGGTAATGCCTTTTGGATTGACCAATGCTCAACCAACATTTCAAGAAACCATGAATAACCTATTTCAACCATTCCTAAGGAATTTTAAACTAGTTTTCTTTTATGACATCCTTATATATAGTAAAACATGGAAGGGTCATCTCATACATCTAAAACTAGTGCTCTCTATTTTAAAATAAAATCAGTTCTACGCCAAGATGTCCAAATGTAGGTTCGGTAAGGAAGAAGTGAGCTATCTTGGTATCGTAATATATAAATAAGTAGTCAAGGTAGATCTAGAAAAAATCAAATCAATCACATATTGTTCCAAACCTGCTAACATATCCAAGTTAAGGGGATTCCTCGGGCTAACTGGATACTACTGAAGATTCATCTAGAATTATGTGCACATAATGTCACCGTTATCCAACCTTCTAAAAAAGAATGCCTTCCAGTGGAGTGTAGAAGCAGATAAATGTTTTGAATCCTTCAAAGGAATTATGTCCTCCACACCTGTACTAGCTACCCTAGACTTCTCCAAACCAGTTGTAATAGAATGTGACACTTTAGGCTATGGTTTGGGAGGAATACTAATGCAAGATTAACACTTGATAGCTTTTAAGAACATGAAATTAAACAATCGAGAACAATTGAAGTCTATATACAATAAGGAAATGATGGAAATTATGCAGGAATTGGTAAAGTGGCGACAATACATCCTAGGTAGAAAATTCATGATCTGCATAGACCATAATACTATTCAATACCTACTTCAATAGAAAATGTTGTCCACAGAAGAACAGAAGTGGATAGAAAAAAATGTTTCTTTTGACATGGAAATAATACAAAAAATGGGGAAGGAAAATGTAGTAGCGGATGCACTCTCTGGAAAAGATGAGGATATTACCTCTTACTCCATCTCAGTCGCAATTCCAGAATGGCTAGATGAAATATGAAGTGAATATGCCAAGGACCCAGGAACAAGCACTATAATTAAAAATTCCAATCGTGACCCCAAGTTTGAATGCAAAAATGATATCCTTTGGTATAAGGGGAGGATTTATTTAAACTCAAAATCTAAGTTCAAGGTTACGGCAATGAAGGAATCCCATGATTCACTGGATGAGGGACATGTAGGATTCTTCAAATCTTATTATAATGCAAGAAGGTCATTTTTCTGGAAGGGAGTGCAAAAAGATATCCGGTAATATGTGGCAGAATGTGACAAATGCCAGAGGAACAAAAGTGAAAATGTTTTAACCCCAGGGTTACTCCACCCCCTACACATTCCAAACCAGAAATGGAAAGAGATGTCAATGGATTTCATCGATGGGTTACCTCCATCAGAAGGAAAGGACAAGATCCTCATAGTGGTCGATCAATTAACCAAATTTGCTCACTTCATGGCAATATAAAAAATAGACACGGGAAAACAAATTGCAAATGTATTTTGCAAAAATGTCTACAAACTACTTGGCTTCCGAAAATTCATTGTCAGCGAAAGAGATGCAAAATTTAACGAAAAATTTTGGAGGGAATTTTTCAAACAAGTAGGCACATCACTCAATATGAGCACAGCGTACCACCCCCAAATATATGGTCATACTGAAGTCGTTAATAAATTCTTATAAGCATATCTACATTTTTTCGTAACAGATAAACAAAACCATTGGTCTCAATGGTTACACTTAGTAGAAAGGTGGTACAATTCAACTTACCACACATCCATAAAAATGACCCCCTTCCAAGCTTTATATGGTACAAACCTACAAATTAGAAGGATTTAGTTCTAAATGACAGTAATGTTCTAGAAGTAAGGAACCAACTAGAGAAATCTCAAAAAACCATTGAATTACTCAAGGATAACTTAGTCATGGCACAAAATCATATGAGGAAACAAGCAGATCAACGCAGAGTTGAAAGATAATTTGAAGTAGGATATTGGGTGTCCGTAAGACTCCAACCCTATAAATAGGTATCCCTTAAAATTGGAGGAAAAAACAAGTTGGCCCCAAAGTTCTATGGGTCGTACTAGATTACCAAGAAGAATAGTCAAGTTGCATATAAATTACAATTACCTGATAAAAGTCATATCCACAATGTCTTCCATGTATCATGTTTGAAAACAATGTTGGGGAAACATCAAACAATTCAAACAATACTTCCTATGTTAGATGCCGAAGGAATGATCATTTGGGAACCAGAGGCAATCATTGCAACTGGAGAAAGGAGGCTTCATTCTTGAACACTCAAGGAATATCTCATTAGGTGGAAGAATTTTCTAGATGAAGACACATCATGGGAGATAGAATAGTTTAATCAACAATACCCGTCCTTATCCTTGCTTTGAGGACAAAGCATTCTAAAGACGACATCAATGTTATGTATCTAAATATTTATGAGTAAATTATTTTTATAAGTAAATGTAATATTAGTTAAATTGAATGTAGGGTAATGCCATTTCATCGAAACGGTGTGTCTTGACCTATAAAAGTTCTTCTTACTTATTGTACAAATGATCATTCAATAATTATTACCATTGTGGCTGAATTTTGAAAATGTTGGTTTAGTTTTTCTGCTCCACTTTCAATGCACAAATCAATGCTACAAAGCTCCCACTGAAAATGGGTTTATCATAGACCCAAGATCTATTAACCTTGTCGAACCATCAACAAGAAATGTATCTCCCTGATGCCAATAATAGAGTTATGATACCATGTGTAAGTTTTAAACCTATGAAGAGAAGAAAATCATACAGATTCTTTTAAAAAAAACAAATATTACACCAAAGCATTCACACATAAACACATAGGTTTACCTGGAAATCCTTAACGTGGAAAACCAACAAACATTGGAGCCACACTTCCTATTATCTCATTATCTCTATGAATCCCTCACATTAAAAAATATAGGTATTCAACAACATCCAATACCATAATCCATTAACCCATATTAGAAAATAGACTCCAATCCCTTAACATAGATTAAATTACATATTTTTATAAAATTCCCCAAAATAGCCAAAATCATCCCTTTACCGAGGTTAAATTACAATCTTCTTAATTATAGGATTTTGAAGCTTATAACCTTTCATACCATCTTTATAGCCAATAAAGATACATTTTTAATCTTTGTTATCCAACTTTCTCTTTTACTCCTTTTGAACATGTACATAAGAATCACAACCAAAAACATTCATATCCTTAATAGAGGGTTTCTTACCAATCCATACATTTTGTGGAGTTTTGTCAACCAATGCTGATGTGGGTGACTGATTTACCAAGTAACATATTGTCTCCACTACCTCTTCCTAGAATTCTTGTTATATCCTAGCACTACTTAGGATACTTCTTTCCTTTTCCATCAACATCCTACTCATCCTTTCGACAACTACATTTTGTCAAGGTGTGTATGATGTAGTCTTCTACCTTGCTATACTGTACTTCTTATAGAAGTTCTTGAATTTAGTCCCACAAAACTCTCCATGATTATCTATCCTCAATTCCTTTAATTTCTTGTATGTCTGGTTCTCTACAAGAGCATTAAATTCTTTAAACTTAACATATATTTCATTATTCTTTTGAAGGAAATAAATCCATGTGTTCGTTGAGAAATCATCTATAAATGAAATATAATACATAGATCTACCTAATGATGTAATAGGAAGAGGTCCAAACACATCATTGTGTACTAACTCTAAAATTACCTTTGATCTTGTATCATCATAACGAAATCTTACTCGATTTTGTTTTCCATAGATGCAATGTTCACATAAATTGAAATCTAGAGTGCAATCAGTCATACCTTCAACCATACCTTTATCTTGTAATTCTCGAAGGCCATTTTCTTCGATATGCCCCAATCATTAATGCCATAGTATCATATTTCCTCATGAAGAAATTATGATACTATCATCTTTTCCTCCTTCCTTAGGCTCAACATAAATGTTACATTCATGATTATGGTGCTTTCCAATAGTTTGTATATAGTTCCATACCGAAATCCTCTCTTAAATAGCATTGATCCTTGAACCATTTTGCAAGCACCATTTACACACACAGTATTTAGAATTGCAACATCCATATTTATGATAGATATAAATTTTCTCACTAGATTTGGAATGTGTAGCACTCTAGGTATACTTATAATCCTTCCATCCTTGAGTTTCATCTTGACTCTACCACGTCCAACAATACTAGTTGGTGACTCATCTCCTAAGTACACATCTCCTCCATTGTACTTTTCATATTTGCAGAACCACTCCCTATGAGGGTTCATATGACATGATGCACCTGAGTTAATAATACATATATCACATTATGAATGATTACCCATGGAAGCTAGGTACACATTCGCTCTATCTTCCAAGGAGGTCTTTTCCTCTATGGAAGGGTTATCCTCGGTTCCCTTTTCTTTCTCAACATTCTTAGATCTATAATCCTTTTTATAATTCCAAACTTTACCTCATTTCCACAACTTTATATTCCTTTTCTTGGGGATTTAGATTTACCCTTAGATTTAGATCTCCCCCCATATCCTTTATTTTTCTCTCTCTCCTAAGGGAAACCTCTCACAAACAAGGAATCCATGCTATGATTATCCATGTTTTTCTTCCTTGTCATTTCTAATAGTAGGGATGATATTATTTCATCAAATTTTAAGGTCACTTGGTTAGCACTAGATATTGAAACAATTAGGTTGTCCCATGAATATGACAAAGAACACAATAATGTAATATATTTATCTTATTCAACCATTTTAATTCCAACAGAGGTTATCTGAATTACTAGAGTATTGTAGAAATTTAGATTCTTTGTTACAGTGTCATTTTCATCCATTTTGAGGTGAAACAAATTCTTTTGCAGAAACAACATGTTCATAAGGTATTTTGATTGATACAAACTCCTTAGTTTCCCACAAAGTTTTATCGCACTATCTTCACCATATACATTCAACATCATAGAGTCTAATAAGAACAATAATAGTGTACTCCTCTCCCTTATTTCTAATTTATCCCAATAATCTTGCAATGTTCCAGTGGGTTTTGTACCTGGATCCACAACAATACATTATTCTCAATCTACAAGAAGATCCTCCATTTTTATTTTCCATAGCTCAAAATTGTGGTTGCTAAATTTCTCGATTTCAATTCTCAAACTTCTCAACATTCCCTTTCAATGCATAAATCAATGCTCTAAATATCTCACTGAAATTAGGTTTATCATAGACCCAATATTTATCAACTGTGTCGAACCCTTAGAAAAAAAGGCATCCCCTTGATGCCAATAATAAAGATCTGATACCACATGTAAGTTTTAAACCTGTGCAGAAAAGAAAAGGATACATATATTTTTAAGAAAAACAAATATTACACCATAACATTAACACATAAATATAGAGATTTACCTCAAGAAACCTTATTTGTGAAAACCAACAAACCGTAGAGACACACCTCGTATTATCTCATCATCTATATGAATCCCTCACAATACGAAATATAGGTATTCAATAGCATCCAATACCCTAATCTGTTAACATGGATTAGAAAATAGACTCCAATCCCTTAACCTGGATTAAATTACATATTTTTAGAAATTCCCCAAATATAGCCAAAAAAACCCTTAATTGAGATTCAATTATAGTCTTCTTAGTTACAAGAGTCATAACATTCTACCCTCTTCTATAATGTATCCTATTTACAAAAAAGTGAAAAGATTCCTGGAATCTTTGGTATTTTGGGCATATTTTTTGCTCGTAACTCAGGATTGGGTGGACTTTGGACCATTGGAAAGGTCTTGAAATTCTCTACAAGTTTTTGGTTTTGAATTTTTCCTAATTCCTTACCATTTTTCCTGGGCAGGAATTTTAGTAACAAAGCATATTTTAAAATATGATTTTAAAAAAGCATCCTCTAAAAGATGCTTTGTTACTAAAATGTCTGCCATGGAAAAATGGTAAGGGATTAGGTAAAATGTAAAACTGCAAAGTTGTAGAGAATTTCAATACATTTCTAATGGTCCAATGAACACCTAATTCAGAATTACGAGAGAAACTGTATGCCCAAAATATAAACGATTCTTGGAATATTTTGGTATTTTTTCAAATAGGATACATTTTGGGAAAAATAAAACCCTATAAGTTCCAAATATTATAACCCTTTATACCATATTTAAATCCAATAAAGATACATTTTTCATCTTTTTTATCCAACTTTCTCATTTTCTGTTTTGGAATATGTACATAAGCATCACAACTAAAAACTTTCAGATGCTTAATAGAGGGTTTCTTACCAATCCATACCTCTTGTGGAGTTTTTTCAACCAAGTTTGATGTGGGTCCAATTTACCAAGTAACATGTTATATCCAGTGCCTCTACCCAAAATTCTTGTCCTATCTCGACACTGCTTATCATGGTCCTTGTCTTTTCCATCGGTGTCTTATTCATCCTTTAAACAACTCCATTTTGTTGAGGTTTGTATGGAGTAGTCTTCTTCCTTGCTATACCACACTTCTTACATAAGCTCTCAAATTCATTCTCAGATAACTCTCCACCATTATTTGTCCTCGACACCTTTATTTTATTTTCTGTCTGATTCTCTACAAGAAACTTAAATTCGTTAAACTTGGCAAATACTTCATATTTATTTCAAAGGAAATAAATCTACGTGTTCCTTGAGAAATCCTCTATAAATGAAACATAATATACATATCTACCTAATGATGGAATATGCACAAGTCCAGACACATCATTTTCTACTAACTCTAAAATTACCTTTACTCTTGTAGCACTAGATGCAAATCTTTTTTATTATGTTTTCCATATATGTAGTGTTCACAAAAATCAAAATCCAACGTGAAATTAGTCATACCTTCAACCATAACTTTATCTTGCAATGCTCGAAGGCCCTTTTCTTTGAAATGCCTCAATCTTTGATGCCATAGCATCGTCTTTCCTGCTGATGCAATTAGGGTACTATCATCTTTACCTCCTTCCTTAGGCACAACAAAACTATTGCATTCATCGATGATGGTTCTTACCAATTGTTTGTATAGAGTTTCATACTGAACTACCCTCATTAATACTAATGATCCTCAAACCATTCTACAAACATCATCTCTGCACATAGTATTTAGACCTACAACATCCATATTTTCAATAGATATCAAGTTTCTCCCTAGATATGGAATGTGTAGCACTCCAGGTAGAGTTCTAATCCTTCCTTCCTTCAGTTTTAGATTGAATCTACGAGGTCTAAGAATACTAGCTGGGGAATCATCTCTCAAGTACACATCTCCTCCATTTTACTGTTCACATTCATAGAAACAATCCCTATGAGGGGTCATATGACATGATGCACCTGAGTCAATCATCCATATATCACATTCTGAATGACTACCCGTGGAAGCTAGGTACACATCCCATCCTTCTTCTAAGGAGGTCTTTTCCTTTATGGAAGGGGTATCCTCATATTCCTTTGCTTTCTTGGCATTCTTAGATATGCAATCCTTTTTATACTTCTCAGCTTTATCGTATTTCCAAAACTTCCTTATTTATTTTCATGGGGATTTAGATCTAACTTTTAGGTTTAGATCTCCCCATATATCCTTTATTTTTGTTTCTCTCCTAGGGGATACCTCTCACAGAAACATTAGAGGAAATTTAGGGTCTAAAATGGGCCTCCTAAGGAAAATAATAAATTAATAGTTAAAATAATTAAATAATAGTTATTAATTTTGAAGGAAGAATGAAAAAAAAACTACTTTTTGTGTTTTTGTTTTTGACATATCTCCCTGTGTTTTTACTCAAATTTTGAGAAAGAGAGCTCGTTGGATGCAGAATTTAATTCCACATCCAATGAGTACAATGATTACCCACACTGCATACTTTTGATGGACCCCACTACCCCAAAAACAAGAAATACATGAAAAAACGTGATGATGAAATACATGAAAAAACGTGATGATGACATCATCATCACATTTTTTCAAGTATTTCTTGTTTTTGGGGTAGTGGGGTCTGTTAAAAGTATGCAGTGTGGGTAGTCGTTGGATGCAGAATTAAATTCTGCATCCAATGATCTCTCCTGCTTGAAATTTGAGTAAAAACACAAGGAGATATGTCGAAAATACGAACAAAAATATAGTTTTATTTTATGACAAATATGTCAATTCAACCATTATGGTTGACTCATTTTATTGAAATTCTATTGGTTCTTGAATTCCAACACACAAAACTTATTGTTGGTGCATTTTGTTATAAGGCCCATTTTAGACCCCAAATTTCCTCTAATGAGGCATCCATGCTATGACTATCCATGTTTTTCCACCTCATCTCTTTGGATAGCATGTATGATACTATTTCATCAAATTTTAAGGTTGTTTGACTAGCACTACCTATTGAAACAATTAGGTTGTCCCAGGAATCTGGAAAAAAACACAATAATGTAAGACATTTATCTTCTTTAGGCATTTTAATGCCAACATAGGTTATCTAACTTACAAGAGTATTGTAGAAATTCAAATTCTCTTTTATAGTGTCATTTTCATCCATTCTGAGGTGAAACAATTTATCTTACATAAAAAACTTGTTCACAAGATATCTTGAACGATACAAAATCCCTAGTTTCCTGCAAATATTTACCACACTATCTTCACCAGATGTGTTCAACAACACAGAGTATGATAAGCATAATCATATTGTACTCCTTTCCCGTCCTTCTAATTTATCCCAATCATCTTGTGACATTCCAATGGGTTTCGTACCCAAATCCACAACAATCCATTATTTATGATCTACAAGAAGATCCTCCATTTTGAGCTTCCATAGCTAAAAATTATGACCATTAAATTTTTCGATCTCAATTCTTGAACTACTCACCATTCTCTTTCAATGCACAAATCAATGCTGCAAATCTCCCACAGAACCCAGGTTTATCACAGACCTAATATCTATCAACCGCATCGAACCCTCAACAATAAAAGTGTCACCCTGATGCCAATAATCAAGGTCTAATACCACATGTAAGCTTTAAAACTGTGTAGAGAAGCAAAGCATACATATTATTTTAAGAAAAATAGAGATTACACCAAAGCATTCACATAAAAACACAAATATTTACACTGGAAACCCTTAACTAGGAAAACCAACAAACCTTGGAGCCACACGTCATATTCTCTTGTTATTTCTATGAATCCCTCACAATACAAAATATAGGCATTCACCAACATCCAATACTCAAATACGTTAACCCATATTAGAAAATAGACTCCAATCCCATAATCGATATTAAATTACATATTTTTTGAAAAATGCCCAAAATAGCCAAAAACAACCCAAATTTTTGGCTTGCTGTGCTCGTGTCATAAACATTCTAACAACCATTTCCAATTGGAAATGACCTAATGGCTATTTCTATATCAAAAATGGCCTAAAAACCATTTTTGAATGGAAACATCCTACCAACTTGTTTATGTGAAGGCACTGACATGGATTGTCTCTCGCGCCACTAACAGGTGCACCTCCCCCCCCACATGCACATGCAAATAATATAACATATACCCAACATTCTCCCACTTGTTGTTTTATTTGCATAACAATGAGTCATGTACTTATAAAGTCATGAGTTCAGGGAATCAATGCCCATATATTCTCTACATGAAGATAACTTCTTTGTACTGACAGACTTTGTTAATGAATCTGCAACATTCTACAAGGCATCAACCTTCTTCGGCAACGCCTTCTTGTCTTCAACCATATCTCCCACAATGTGATTATGCAAATCAATATTCTTTGCCTTATCATGATAAGAAGGGTTCTTTGTGTGGAATATTGCACTTTGGCTATCAAAATCTAACCTTATAGATTTCTATAAAAACCCAACACTTGAACATAGTCTCTACAACCATACTGCTTCTTTGGTAGCATGTGTGGCTTCTATGTATTCATCTTCTATAAATTAAAAGTGCAATTACAACCTATCTCTTTCTCATCCAACTGATAGATCCTCCAAATAAGTTAAACACATACCCACTTGTAGATATTTTGTGATCAAGATCTCCATCCCTGTCTACATCAACAAATCCATGTACATCTATTACTCTGTTTGGTCGAGGTATTCCTTGGTAGAATATTTCATAATATGTGGTACCACATAGGTATCTGAAGACCCTATGTATAACTGTCCAATTCTCTTTCCCTAGATTTGACATAAATCTACTCAAAACTCCCACTGCATGAGGAATGTCCAGTCTGGTACAAACCATTTCATACATCAAAATTCCAACAACACTTGCATATGGAAATCGTGACATATCTTCTTCCTCTTCTTGTGTCTTGGGACATTTATCTACATATAAATTTACACATATAATAATAGGAACCTTGACCGACTTACTCTCTTGCATGTTAAATATCTGCAGTACGGTCTCAACATATTTTCTTTGATTTAACTAGATCTTCATATTTGCTCGATATCTTTTTATCTCCATTACCGTAATGAAGTTTGTAGAACCGAGGTCCTTCATGTCAAATTTGGAGGATAGTTTATATTTCACCTCCTTTATAACATCTTTGTTGTTTCCAATCACCAACATGTCATCAACATACAGTACTATGTTAATGAAGTGATATCCAATATGTTTGGAGTATACACAATGATCAACCCCGATTCTCACAAACCCCAATCCAAGTACATATGTGTAAAAAATTTTGTACCACATCCTTGGAGATTTATTTATACCATAAATGGAATTCTTTAGTTTACATACAAACTCTTTCTTTCCATTTACTAAGAACCCTTCTGGTTGCTTCATGTAGATTTCTTCTTCGATATCTCCATGTAAGAACATTGTCTTCACATCCATCTACCCTACTTCAATATTGAAATCAAGGACAATAGAAATAATCAATCTAATAGAAGCTAGTTTTTCAAGTAGAGAAAATATTTCACCAAAAGAAATTCCCTCTACCTGAGAATATCCCTTTGCTACCAAGTGGGATTTGTACTTCTCCACTTTACCTTTTGCATTCAACTTCTTTTTATACAACCATTTTCTCCCAATGGTTTTTCTTCCAACTTGTAACTGGACTAGATACCGAGCTTCATATTTGTCTAGGGTAACCATTTCTTCAGCCATGGATTTCTTCTAGAGATTACTATCCTTTGAATCAACAACGTCCTTTAAATTTCTAATATCATCATCAGTAATAGACAAAGGAAAATGAGAGAAAAAATAATAAGGGGAATACCTTTCTGGATTCCTTCTTTCTCGAGATGATCTCCTCAAAACTAGGCTATGGATTTCTTCTTCTTCTAATTCAACTTTTTTTGTTGAGTCAAATTCTCAAATTCTTCACCTTCAAAATCAAACTTTATCTTCTCTAGTTCCTTTTCCAATGGAGTCACTTCCTGTGTGGGGACTGTTGGTTTATTGGTCAATACTGAGAAAGGGGGTGAATCAGTATTGGTATCCTTTTAATATTTTAACCAATTTTAAATCTATCATTAGAAACACATAACAACAAGAATACATAGAACATAATTTTAACGTGGAAGTTCAATAGGGTAAACCACCAATACATCCTATTATTGCAAAATTGTTATTTAGAAATATTTTTTTTTGCTGTTATAGACAAGGATGGTATTACACACTGTTTACCAATACCAATTGGAAGGATGCTATGACCCCCTGGTTTATCGGCTACTACTAAAAGGATTCTTTGACGCCGTATTTACTAATGCCAATTGGAAGGAGGCTTCAACTCCCTGGTTGATTAGCTGCTACTAAAAGGATGCTTTGACACCCTGTTTACCAATGCCAATTGGAAGGAGGTGATGACCCCCTAGTTTATCAGCTGCTATTGAAAGGATGCTATGACCCCCTATTTTGTCAGCTACCATTGACAGGATGCTCCTACACCCTATTTACTAGCTACTGCTGGAAGGAGCCAACAACCCCATTAGGGGAATTTTGAGGTAAAAAATGGGCCTCAAAACAAAAAATGTACTATCAAAATCCACTTTAAAAGAATCAATCACATTCTAGAGGATGACTTCATCTATAATAGTTGAGGTGGCATTGGTTGAGTTAAGGATGCTTATTTTTCAAATTGTACATGGTGAGTGAAAATCCATAGTTAACTATATCAATGTTGTAAGTAAAGTACTCACTATGAAAATAGTACTCATAGATTATTTGTGAATATAATATAAATGTACTAAAGTACTTAGAAACAAAAATACTCCTTATATTTCAATATAAAATAAATTACAAATACCAAAAAACTAAATGTTTTATTTAAATGTAATTATTTTTTATATTTCAATATAAAATAACTTACAAATACAAAAAAGTAAATTGTCTACTCAAAATTAAAATTATGTATTTACTTTTTCAATATTTAAAATATATATGCCAAAGCTTTATTTAAAATCAAAATCACTTAACATCTTATAATAAAAACAATTTGATGATTAATAGTTTTGTTTTTTAAATACTTACTATATATAATAATCTATTATAATTATTATTTAAATATAAAAAAATATATTTATTTATTTTATAAAAATATTATATTATAATAAATTACTATATATATTCCCGGTTGAATTTTAATATTAATACCATTTTTTTTTAAATTTAGGTATTATTCAAGGTTCATATTTTACTATCAACTTTTAATGTTTGAAACACCTGCATCTGTACCAACATAAATTAGACACGTACATTTATGTTACAAAACCAAATACATACATAAAACCTTAATGTAGCAATTTAAATTGGATTTCACTACTTACCCGACCAATTGCACCGATCGGAAGACCTGGCTTGCATGAGCGGTCACATCCGACGTTGCCAGTCGTCCGATCGGTGCAAATGGTCGGGTAAGTAGGTTACTTGATTTAAATGAACTTTTATATCATAAAATATATTATATTATCAAAATTTGTATTACATATAATCTCTTTGGCTTAATATTAACTCAACTTTCTAGTGGTAGAAATTTATGTATTATTTATTTATCCCAATATTAACATTTTTTTAGTTTATTTAATGATGTTATTAATTATTACATTAAAAACAATATCTGATATACATAACATATATCATAAGAAACTATTAAAAATGAGTTTACACATGTTTTTGAAGGTGTATTAAAAAGATGAAAAATAAATTTAAAAAATACTTTTTTTTTAATTTATAGTTTTATATTTATATTTTAAAATTAATTTTTATTTTTAATATATACACATATGACAATTTATTCATTTAACTTTAACTTTACGTTTAAAATTCAAAATTATAAATACATAGTTTAAAATAATATTTTTAATATTGAAAAAGATTTTACTTTATAAGTATATTACTTTATAAGTACATTCATCATATTATATTCAAAAGTAATTTATGTACTCAAAAGTACTTTACTTTTAGTCATATTAAAGATGATTTTTTTATTGGTTTTATTTTAGACATCTTTTCTATTTAACTTAACCATAGTTGCGTTGGTTATAGTGTAAGAGATGAGTTGTAAATATACCTTCCCCACAAAATGTCTAACTCATAATAGTTTATTATATCTCTTATGAGGCCCATTTTAGACCTCAAAATCCCCTTAATGCCCTACAAGCTTGTTGCCTTCCCTAGCTCCCCCATGCCACCCTAATATGTTTTTTGTAATATGTTAGATTTCTTTCTCCCTCCATTCTCTGTCACTCCCAGTGGTCTCTATCTTCTGCTATGGCTACATCAATCTCAATGACATGGACACCTCTCTCACTCATACTTCTGTGTATAAGCATCTTCATGTTTCCTACGGAAGCATCTCTTTATTTTGGAAACATACCCTTTCGCAATCATGCCCTTTCAAATATGATTGTCACACCTTTTCAATAATCTATGAATAATGATTTTTAATTAAATAATTAATTAAAACCTTCTTAATCACTTATGATCTATGAGCTCCCTTCTTCTCTGATCGTAGGATTCGTCAAACCAATTCATGTGGACTTCCTCTCCTCCATCAGCATGAATACTCTATCTTCAGACCTTCAGGCTTCTCTTCTCTCATGCCTATGGGCTTCTTTTCTTCTTCTATGAGCTATCTTCATCGCAGGCTCATCTGTACATGCTTCTCTCACAAAACACAAACTTCTCCTTCCATTTATGAGTTTCATGTTGGACATTCTTCTTTACAATTTATGGACGCAACTCAAAATCCATTTCCACACCTCTATCAACATTTGCAGGTGCTTCCGCACTGCCAAACTTATTTCCGTAGGATCAACTTCTTGATCCAATAAAAGCCGTTGATCATATCTCTAAGTCAATCTGGACCGTTGATCTAACCATCGATTTTCGCCTAAAAATCGCATTTCTGCACCAAGATTTCCTCATCAATGATTCCTCACCATTGATCTTTGTCGAGTGTTTTCCTGACCGTCGATCTCCATATTGCGGGATGTGAGATGTAACATTTCCCAAAATCGTATCTTGGCTTTTCGCCTTTGGTTTTATGCATGTGTGATGCAAGATGTGTACTTTCCTATTTAGGACTTCTGCAACTTTGTTTCCACATTGCGAGATGTAGGATTTAGGATGTGGGATGCGTACTTTGCTATTCCACAATTTCCTTCCACAACTTTTTTTCTGCATTGTGGGATGTGGGATGCAGAATCACACTTTATTATTTTGGACTTCTGCAACTTATCTTCCACAACTTTGATCTTCATCGTTAGATCTTATGTAGATAACTATGCCACCTCATCATCTGATCCATTTCATCACTACCTTAGTCTTCCATTGAGTACACCATCATGAGGACACTTGAACTTTCACAACTTTGATCTTTACTGTGAGATCTTGTGCAGATAACTATGGCACCTCATCATCATACCACGCCATCACTACCTTAGTATTTCACTGAGTACACCATCATATTCCATGTCATGATATGTGTCATGCTGCATCCTCAACTATGACATTATATGTGTCATGCCACATCTTCAACTATGCCATATTCCTCAACTATTCCATATTCCTTAATTATTCCATATTCCTTAACTATGCCATATTCCTCATGTCTTTTACTCAGTTTGTCTTGCCATCATATCCACTGGTTATTCCTTTGTCATTTGTGAACACCTTTGACATCAATGACAACTATAACCTAAATTAACAATCTCCCCCTTTGGCATTGATGGAAACCTCTAAACATTCTCCCCCTTCGACAACAATGACAAAGGATAACCTCTTATGCCAATGTTGTACCTATTTTGATATAGGATTTCCTGTCTTTCTACTTTCTGATAGCTCCCCCTATCATCATATCTCCCCTTTGTTAGTTAAACTGTGTTATTTAATCAATGTATTATCTTTTATCTTAATACTTCCTCTCTTACAACAGGTTCTTGAATGATAGCTTAACTGATAGATTCATGGACCCCCCTGTCACTGTACTTCCTCTACTTTGTCAACATTTTTGTGACAAAGTTTACACTCAGCATTTTTCCACACCCTTCCATTTTTTGTCTACGATACATATTTTTTATTTTTATTTTTTAAACTCTGTTTCTACTGCCATATCTAATGGTATATCTTTCCTGTAAGTTAACTAGATTCTGTTTTTACCATAATTCCTTAAGCCTATGCATTTAGATCTTCATATAAAAAGCAACAAACATAGTCTTTGTACTTCATATTTTCACTGACAAACATACTCTGCTAAAACGGATCATAGAGACGCCTTTTTCTCTCTTATCATATCTAACATAGACATACAGAGACACACATCTTCATCTTTAGATCCTTATTATTCATAGAAGAGACACCCTTAACTTCCTCGATTTGCGAATTATATATATCTCTTCAATGATTTGAACCAACACACCCTTTCATCGAATGTGTCTTAACAAACACATTCCTTCATTAACAGTCATGCCCCTTTAATGACAAAATCACATCCTTCTAAACTCTTGTAAAACACACCCTTTCATTTAAATAACACTTCTCTGTCTTATTCGATAATACTTTATAATTTATTAATCCTTTGATTAAATAATAATAGAAACTCTATTTTTACTTTTGATTATAACCAAATTGTTTGTTATAAATTGCTTCTATATCTTTGTTTATTAGTTTTTATTCCCGTAGCTTTCATTAAATAAATAGCTATATTTCTGCCTATTTTATTCATGTAGCTTACATAATTTTTGCTAATTTGGCAGATTTATTGTTCACATATGTGACCATAAAAAAAAGAAGCTAAACTCATGGATGGATGGACTCATCACCAAATAACAAACTCATGCTTTTGGACAAATTTATTTGCATCGGAACAACCTTTGTCGTGCATTTCAAAATGGCCTCTTAATTTCCTGTACCTGATTTTTCTCATTGTGGAGGCATAATCATTCTTTAAGAAAAACATAGTTTTTCTTAGTCTTCGGAAGATTTATTTTTCCACTTTTTATGTCATCTATACACCAACCTTGATCACCCATCATATTTCAAGAAGATATCTTTCAATACACTTCAACATTATATACCAATTGAATTTTTCTTAGATACCAATTGGAATTTCCTAACTTTAACTCCCCTTGAATATATGATCCTTTCTAGTGTTATTTTCATGGTTTTCTTTAAATAATGAGATATCTTTTTAGGAAAATCTCCCACATTCATCACTACATCCTTCTTCTTCATCTTCATTTTTATCGGTGTATCCTTTTACATCTCCATCTTGTTTTTCCTTATAATGGATTCCCTTTTTATCTATGGCATAATTATGTTCATGGTCATCTTTGGAGACCTCATTGATGTTTGAAATCTTTATTTATTTGATATCTTTGTATTATTCCTTTCTTCTGCATATTTTTCCAAGAGGTACTCTGCTTACTGGTTTTTTATTTCTTTGTTCCTTGGTTTTCATCTTCCATACCTTTTTCTGAGTTTCTTGGAAAGATCTGCATGTACCATTCTTGTAATGTTTTGGAAAGTGTCCAATACTGTGACATATGAAGCAAATAAGTCTTTTTTAATTAGAGATGTTGGTGTCCTCTTTCCTTAGCATCCCTTCATTTTCTTCTTTGATTCTACAATCATCAGCCTTGTGACCGAACTTGTGACAACAATGGCAATATCCATAGAATGTATGTTTGGAGAATCTCTGGTTTTTCTGCTTGTAATAATTCTTTTCTTTTGCATGTCTTCTGAAATTTTTCATCTTGGGAGGATGAGCAAAATTGTGATATCTAGACTTCGTTTCCTTGTGATTCCTTTGTTTCCTGGGTGTATCTTTGGAGGAATCATGTTGACATTTAAAATTTTCAATATTTTCATGAATGATGGAGCTTGATCCTTTATGATTATATCCAAGACCTGTTTTATCCTTGGGGGATCTTTGTATGCTGAGGACTTTACTAAGATCTTCAATACTTTCCTTGAAATTCTCACTAATAGTCAGCTGATCTTTTAGCTTCTTCACTTCTTCCTTGAATTCAACAACTTCTTGTTTTAAGCTCTTAACCTATTTCATACTAGCCAACACTTGTTGTCTTGAATTGCGTAGATCTTCTTGGAGGGTTTTGACTTCCTCTTCATTTGAATTCTTCTCTTCTTGATATTTTGACAATTTTCCTTTCAAGACTTTGTTCTTTTTTCTACACTTTTCAATTTCATCTACAACAACCATGTATTGGGATTCTATGTCCACTTTTGATTCCTCATCTGAGTTTGTTGTCCCTATAAACAAATTTTTTTCATCTTCACTTGGAGATACATTTACTGTGTAAATATCTTCTTGTTGATCCATAGTGGTTTTCATAAAGGATCTACCTTCTAGTGGTTAAACTATGCTGAAGGAACCCGCTCTGATACCAATTGTTTGTTTATTGGTCAATAGTGAGAGGGGGGGTGAATAAATATCGTTATATTTTTACTATTTTAACCACTTTTAAATCTATCATTAGAAAAACATAACAACAAGAATACATAGAACAAAATTTTAACATGGAATCCCAATAGGGTAAGCCACCAATACGTCATATTACTATAGAATTTTTATTTACAAATAGTTTTGTCTGCTGTTACAGAAAAGGATGGTATTACACCATGTTTACCAATACCAGTTGGAATGAGGCTATGACCCCCTAGTTTATCAGCTACTACTGAAAGGATTCTTCAAAACCCTATTTACCAATGCCAATTGGAAGGAGGCTTCAACCCCTTGGTTTACCAACTGCTACTAAAAGGATGCTTTGACACCCTATTTACCCATTCCAATTGGAAGGAGGCTACAACCCCCTGGTTTATCACCTGCTACTGAAAGGATGCTACGACCCCCTATTTTGTCAGCTAGGACTGACAGGATGCTCCTACACCGTATTTACTAGCTACTGCTCGAAGGAGGAAACAACCCCATGTAGGCTTGTTTCCTGCCCTAGCTCCACCCTGCCACCTTAATATGTTTTCTATAATATGTTAGATTTCTTTCTCCCTCCATTCTCTATCACACCCACTGGTATTTGTCTTCTTCTATGGCTATATCGATCTCAATGACATGGACACCTCTCTCACTCATTCTTCAGCATATAAGTATATTTATGTTTCATATGGATGCATCTCTTTATTCTAATAACATACCCTTTCACAATCATGCCCTTTCAAATCTGATTGTCACACCTTTTCAATAATCTATGACTAACAATTTTTAATTAAAGAATTAGTTAAAACCTTCTTGATCACTTATGATATACGATCTCCCTTCTTCTCTGATTGTAGGATTCGTCAAACCAATTCCTATGGACTTCCTCTCTTCGATCAGCGGGAATAATCTATATTCAGACCTTCAGGCTTCTCTTTTTCTCATGCCCGTGGGATTCTTTTCTTCCTCTGTGATCTCTCTGCGAGCTATCTTCATCATAGGATCATTTGTACAATTTTCTCTCACAGAACATAGTCTTCTCCTTCCATCTATGATTTTCACGTTGGACATTCTTCTTTACCAATTATGGACGCACCTCATAATCCATTTCCGCACCTATTTCCAATGTTTGTAGGTGCTTTCGCACTGCCAAACTTCCTTCCGTAGGATCAACTTCTTGATCCAATCAGAGTCGTTGATTATATCTATAAGTCAATATGGACCGTCAATCTAACCATCAATTTTTTCCTCAAAATCTCCTTTTCGCACCAAGATTTCCTCATCAATGATTCTCGGCCATTGATATTCATTGGGCATTTTCTTGACCATTGATCTCCATATTGTGGGATGCGGGATGCAGGATGTAACATTTCCCAAAATCATATCTCGACTTTCCACCTTTGGCTTTCCACATGCAGAATGCGAGATGCATAGTTTCCTATTTAGAACTTCCACAACTCTGTTTCTACATTGCGAGATGCAAGATGCGTACTTTCCTATTCCTCAATTTCATTCTGCAACTTTGTTTCTGCATTACGAGATGCAGGATGCAGAATCACACTTTCTTATTTTGAAATTATGAAACTTATCTTCCGCAAGTTTGATCTTCACTGTCATATCTTGTGCAGATAACTATGCCACATTATCTTCGTTCCATGTCATCACTACCTTAGTCTTTCACTGAGTACACCATCATGAGGACACTTGGAATTTCGCAACTTTGATCTTCACTGTCAGATCTTGTGCAGATAGATATGCCACCTGATCATCATGCCATCTCATGACTACCTTAGTCTTTCACTAAGTACACCATCATATTCCATGTCATGATATGTGTCATGCCACATCCTCAACTATGCCATCATATGTGTCATGCCACATCCTAACTATGCCATATTTCTCAACTATGTCATATTCCTCAATTATGCCATATTCCTTAACTATGCCATATTCCCCATGTCTTTTACTAAGTTTGTCCTACCATCATATCCACTGATTATTCCTTTCTCATTCGTGAAGACCTTTGACATCAATGAAAACTATAACCTAAATTTTACAACATGGACTTTTTTTACCTCTTTAAACACAACATCTCAACTATAAAATATCTTCTTAGTTGAAGGATTCCAAAGCTTATAACCTTTGATACCATATTTATATCCAATATATGTAATGTAATATATTACTTGATTGTTTTCCAATATATGTAATATTTATATCCAATATATTACTCGATTCTTTTCCATATATGTAATGTTCACAAAAATCAAAATCCAGAGTGCAATCAGTCATACCTTCAACCATATCTTTACCTTGTAATTCTCAAAGGCCCAATTAGTCATAACTTAAACCATACCTTTACCTTCTAATGCTAGAAGTCCCTTTTCTTCGATATGCCTCAATATTTGATGCCATAGCATCGTCTTTCCTCCTGATGTAGTTAGGGTACTTCCATATTTACCTCCTTCCCCAGGAACATGAGAACTGTTACATTTATCGATGATGGTGCTTCCCAATAGTTCATACAAATTTTGATATTGAACTCCCTCATCAATACCATTGATCCTCGAACCATTTTGCATCCATCATATCCACACACAGTCTTTAGACTTGCAACATCCATCTTTCTAATAGATATCATGTTTCTCCCTAGATTTGGAATGTGTAGCACTCCTAGTAATATTTTAATCCTTCCATCCTTGAGTTCCAGCTTGAATCTACCATGCCCAACAATACTAGTTGTTTAATCATCTCCCAAGTACACATCTTCTCCATTGCACTTTTCATATTCATAGAACCACTGCCTATCAGGGGTCATATGACATGAAACACCGTATTCAATAAGCCATATATAATGTTCTGAATGATAACATTTGGAATATAGCTACACATACCCTCCTTATTGAGGAGGTATTCACCTCTGTGAAAGGGGTATCTTTGGATCCCTTTCATTTCTCAACAGTCTTAGATCTGCAATCCCTTTTATAGTGCCCATCTTTACTACATTTGCATCTTCCTTATTCCTTTTCCTGGGGATATAGATCTACCCTTATATTTAGATCCCCCCCAAGATCATTTATTTTTGTTACTCTCCAGGGGGATACCTCTCACAAACAAGGCATCCATGCTATGATTATCCATGGTTTTCCACTTCATCTCTTCTAATAGTAGGCATGATACTATTTCATCAAATTTTAAGTTTGCTTGGCTAGCACTACATATTGAAAAAATTAGGTTGTACTAGGAATATGCCAAAGAACACAATAATGTAATATATTTATCTCCTTCATCCATTTTAATGCCAATAGAGGTTATCTGACTTACCAGAGTATTGTAGACATTCACATGCTTTCTTACAATGTCATTTTCATCCATGCTGAGGTGAAACCATTTGATTTGTAGAACAACTTGTTCAGAAGGGATTTAGATTGATACATGTTAGGATTATAATCCTCCCTTGTCGAAATTGGTCAATTATGCCTAAATTAGGAGTCTTTTCTGTCATTATTGAGTCACTAGTACCATTGGATCCACATAGCCTAATTGTTCCACATGTACCAGTTAATAAAGTGTGGGGAACAATAACTAAGGCTAATTTCCACTGACTGCACTTGCATGCATCACTTTAGGCACCTCCTAGACCAATCGAGGAGGAGCCACTAGGAGTGCCAGTAGCAGAGACCACTGGAAGTGCCAGCAATAGGAGTTCTGACACCAACCTCCTTCAGTTGAGTTCAGTTGGTGACTATTCAGGCCTAGCTATGATTCAGTTACAGTCAATTACATTCAATTAGTTTTAGTATTTGCATCACTGCATGTGGGAAGGCATCTTATCTCACATACCACATCATTTATACTAGTTTAACTGATTCCCAATGATTTAGCCATTGATTTAGACAACTAAAGTTATCTAGTTAAGCTCTGGTAGTGATTTAGACATGTCCAGTTGTCCTTGTAGTTAGATTGAGTCAGTCAATTCAAATTTCCTCTCATGTATTCAAATTGTCTGCTTATTAATACAAGTGTATTGCATTGTAACAATTATCCATTTTACTTTTTTTATTAATAAAAGCATTATACAGCCTCAAACCATTTTTTTGCAATGTTTCATATCAATTATGTGTAAATTGTTTGTGATATATATTTGTGATTTCTTTCTTGGTTCATAGATCCATGTGAGCTCAATTTTTATATGGTATCACAACCTTGGTAGGACAAGGCACTTCTCCTTCTACATATTTCCTACCAGATCAAAAAAATTTTTAGCAAAATTGCTCCTTCCAGCTCTACACCAGAAGGAGAGAGTTTACCACATAATTCCTAGGAAAATGAATTGTTGATCAAGCTTGCTTGATTGACTAAGATGGGTGTGAAGAAAACTTTGAAAGTGCAGGATTTCGACCTTACTTTGTCTATTTTTTTTGTGATTTGAAGTTTGTTAAAAAAATTTCACTGCATTCTCCATGACAACATAGTGGTGTCTTCTATGGATCTTCTTACTCCTTTAATCTACCATCAATGGAAGGAGGAAATTGAGATGCAACGTTTCTCCAAAGGACTCTACAGATTCACCATGGACTCATAGGTAGATCTGAATCATGTTGTAGACAAAGCAAAATACTGGAATAAGCTTGATGAAGCATATGGATTTCTGTGCCTTTAAATTTCTAAGGATCTTCTCTTCCACATCACTGGATTCAAGACTACCAAGGACATTTGGGACCAACTTGATTCTCTGTTTGATAAGCAATATGACTTGAGAATATATCATCTCGAGAATGAGATGATATCTCTAGACCTGGGAAACTTCAAAATAATGAATGACTTCTTCACCAAATTCAAGCTCATGGTGCTGCAGTTGAAGTAGTGTGAAGTTGAGAAGGAATATGATCATCTCATCCTTTCCATCCTTTCAAAACATGCAAAAGATTACTCTTTTTTTGTGTCCACATTTCATATCGGGAAGCTCATAACCCCAAATTAAAAGATGCCAACCCTCAATGCCTTCATTGAGTCTCTCACCAATGAGCATGACAAGCTTGTCCAAATGAAAATCATTAGATCCTCCAAATATCAAGCCTTGTTTGTTGGAGGACCTAAAGCTATGAATGGCAAGGGAAAGCAAAAGAAGACAAATATTGAGCCTCCTAAGGAGAAGGAGCAGTCAAATTAGTCCTCAGGTTCGAGGAGAAACAAGAAGAAGGGAAAAGAAAAGGCCCTTTGTTCCTATTGTGGAAGGGGATTTCATTTAGAAATCTCCTGTATGAGGAGAACAATTGATCAAATGGATCTTCTCCTAGATAAAAATAACATCACTCAACTAGATAGTGGAAAGAAGGCTGACTATGAAGAAAATATTGAATATCATAATGAGAGATGCCATGCACTGAAGGCTAGTTGTTCAAAAACACATGCTTTACTCATTGATTCAGGAGCTTCCAATCATATGGTTGCATCCAGAGAATCGTTTTCTTCATTACAGTCTATTCATGGCACTAGCATTCACATGGGTGATGATACTCAAATTTGAGCTGAAGGGAAGGGTTCTATCAAGTTGAAGCATGGAAAGTTCAATGATGTACTTTATGTCCCTCCTTAGCTGCAAATCGATTATGTGTATACTAGATGAATCACATTGGCTCAACAAAGTGAGTGATATTTGGTCCTGACTTAGTGGATATCATGGATATCTCTACTGGGAACATTATAGCAAAGGGTGCTGCAAATCATGCCTCCAAGGCATATGAATTCTCACACTTTCTTCCATTTTTAGAACCATTGCACTCTCAACTACCACTTGAAATGGGAGGTAAAAAACATTCTATGTACTCCTTTTTCACATGATAAAGTTTCCATTTGTCTTTCAGAATCCGAAGTAGAAGACTCAATTGTATCATTTTATGATATTGAAGATGAAGTTCACAGTGATTCAGATCCAATATCAGTCCCTACTCCCAATCCTAAGTCCAAATTGGAAAAAAAGGCTATTGGGGCAGCTGCGAAGATGAATGGAAATCCATTTGACATAAAGAAGACAATAAATCAGTTTCAGAAAGAGAAATCCTTTAGAGAAATGCAACAAACTCCCTGTGAGATGCTACATGAAAAGGTTTGATTAGGTACACTGCTCTCATAAGAACATAGTGGATCATGTCCCTCTACCTCCAAAAAGAGACGATTTTACATTCCTCCTTCCTTCCATCATCATTTTGGAAGAAGATGGAGAAGTCTACTTGCCAAGACCCAAGATACATGTGCATAGAAGAATAAGCATGTTTCTTAACTACACCATAGAGAGGAAGGTTGAAACACCATTTTCTCAAGTTTTTTAGCTTGAATCCTAATTTTACCTACTTAGTTTGAGGGGGGGTATTTTTCCCATGAGGTTTTTCCTCATTTCCTTGTTTTTATTAAGTAGTTACTTGTGAATTTTAGTTTTAATGGGTGACCTGTGGTCTTAGTTACCAGGTCCCACAATTTTCCAAGTTAGCATTCAAGGGGGGTGTTAGGATTATAATCCTCCCTTGTCCAAATTGGTTAATTATGCCTAAATTAGGAGTTTTTTCAATAATTATTGAGTCACTAGTACCATTGGGTCCACATGGCCTAATTGGGCCACATGTACCAGTTATTAAAGTGCGGGAAACACTAATTGATGCTAACTACCACTGCATTCACTTGCATGCATTAGTTTAGGCGCCTCATAGACCAATCCCTACAATTTAGGAGCCACTAGGAGTGTCACCACCAACCTCCTTCAATTGAGTTCAATTGGTAACTAGTCAGGCCTAAACATGAGTCAGTTACATTAAGTTATAGTGAGTTACATTCAGTTAGCACCAGTATTTGCATGGTTGCATGTGGGAAAGCACCTTTTCTTACCTACCATATCAGTTAGACTAGTATAACTAATTCTCACTGATTGAGCCACTGATTTAGACAGCTAGAGTTAGCTAGTTAAGATTTGATAGTTATTTAGACATGTCATATTGTCCATGCAGTTAGATTGATTCAATCAATTCAAATTTCCTCTCATGTATTCAAATTGTCTGGTTATTAATACCAGTGTATTACATTATAATAACTATCCATTTTACTTTTTTATTAATGAAAGCACTATACAACTGCAATTTTTTTTTGAACTGTTTCATATCAATTTTGTGTAAATTGTTTGTGATATCTATTTGTGATTTTGGTCTTCATTCATAGATCCCTGTGAGCTCAATTTTTATAATACAAAATCCCAAATTTTCCCCAAATCTTTACCATGCTATCTTCATCAGATACGTTCAATAACGTAGATTATGATAAGAAAAATCATACTCTACTCCTCTACCTTCTTTCTAATTTATCCTATGTTAACTTTTCATATACTTAGCTAAGACATCAGTACTTCATTTCAATTTTCATAACAAAAGCATATAAACAGGATCACTGAAAGATAGACAAGCACAACCATACAAAAGGAGCACCAAGATTTATCCTGGGAAAACCCTAAAGGGAAAAACCCAGGAAAAGATTCCTCAATATAGATGCCCAAAAAGATAAAAGATGAAAGATAAAACTAGCAAGGAGATCAAAGCCTGATCCTCCTCCTTCTCCAACTACTTCTCTTCTCCACTAATGTGCTACACAAGTGAGAGTGGGTGTCTCAAATGAGGAGCACTACACCTCTATTTATATTCATCCGTTCACTTAAGTTAACTCATCTTTCATGTAGGCTCGAGTTAATCATGTAGGCTCGAGTTACACATGTAGTCTCAAGTAACCACACTGGGGTGCTAATGACCCACCTTTACAATTAGAGGGAACTGCCTCATGACTCTTATTAGTTCTTCCAATTAGGAACATCGGGGTACAAAGTAATACAAGTGGTTCTCCCAGTAGGACCATCGGGGACCACAAAGAAATACATAAAGAATATTCTTCAAAGTTACAATATTTCAATACTCCCCCTTAACGAGAAGGGTATTCTATAACAACATCAACAACAACAATAATAGGACAGAGATAGAGGACATCATCAACATCATTAGGGTGATACATCTATAAATCATTGGAAGCTTTTCAACATCATGTAGTCTTCATATTCAATCTTTAGTCTTCAACATCATCAGTACTTTGACTGCTTCGATTAGCAACATCTTCAGCATCTTGATTCTTCAATCAACAGCAACATCTTCAGCACTTTGACCTTTTGATCAGCAACATCTTCAGCACTTTGACCTTTCGATCAACAACATCATCTTCAACACTTTGACCTTTCTATCAGCAACATCTTCTTCAACACTTTGGCCTTTCAACCAGCAACAACTTCTTCAGCACTTTGGCCTTTTGATCAGCAACAACAACATCATCATACTCTGATCTTTTGATCAGAAACATCATCATGAAAACATCATCAAACTCTATCATCAACTCATCATCATATTCTAATCTTTCGATCAGTACATCATCATCATCATCAGGATCTCATCATCATCATACTCTATCATCAACTCATCATCATATTCTAATGTTTCGATCAGTACGTCATCATCATCATACTTTGATAATATGGCATCATCATCATCAGGATCTCATCATCATCACATTCCGATCTTTCGATCAGAAACATCATCATCATCATCGCATTCTGATATTTTGATCTTTCGATCAGAGAACATCATCATCGGCAACTTATGATCTTTCAATCAGAGAAACATCATCATCATCATATTCTGATCTTTCGATTAGAGAACATCATCATTGTCACCAACAACATCATCATCATATTCTAATCTTTCAATCAGAGAACATCATCATCATCAGCAACTTCTGATCTTTCGATTAGAGAAACATCATCATCATCATATTCTGATCTTTCGATCAGAGAACATCATCGTCATTAGCAACAACATCATCATCATATTCTGATCTTTTAATCAAAGAACATCATCATCATCAGCAACTTCTGATCTTTCGATCAGAGAACATCATCATCAGCAGCAACATCTAATATTTCGATCAGAAACATCATCATCATCATCACACTCTGATCTTTCGATCAGAAACATCATCATCATCATCACACTCTAATATTTCGATCACAAAACATAATCATCATCATCATCAGCCCATAGTACAAAGACAAAGAAGTCTTTGGATCTCTTTTGGACTCAAAATCCAAGGATGATGCAATCCTATCACATTCTCGACAACTAAGGTCACTGAATCCATTATGAATTGAGGTTCAAGGATAATGCAATTCTGCCACATTCTCGATGACCGAAGTTACACTGGATCCATTCTAAACCGAAGTTCAAGGATGATACAATCCTGCCACATTGTCAATGACCGAAGTTACATCGGATCCGTTATGAACCGAAGTTCAAGGATGATACAATCATGCCACATTCTTGATGACCGAAGTTACACCGAATCCATTCTGAACCAAAGTTCAAGGATGATACAATCCTGCCACATTCTCGATGACCGAAGTTACACCGAATCTGTTCTGAACCGAAGTTCAAGGATGATACAATCCTGCCACATTCTCGATGACCGAAGTTACACTAGATCCGTTCTGAACAGAAGCTCAAGGATGATACAATCCTGCCACATTCTCGATGACCGAAGTTACACTGGATCTATTCTGAACCGAAGTTCAAGGATGATACAATCCTGCCACATTCTCGATGACCAAAGTTACACCGGATCCATTCTGAACCAAAGTTCAAGGATGATACGATCCTGCCACATTCTCGATGACTGAAGTTACACCGGATCCGTTCTGAACCGAAGTTCAAGGATGATACAATCCTGCCACATTCTCGATGACCAAAGTTACACTAGATCCATTCTGAACTGAAGTTCAAGGATGATACAATCCTACCACGTTCTCGATGACTGAAGTCACTGGATCACTTCTGGACATATGTCCCAGGATGATACAATCCCTCTTCATTCTCGAAGATCGAGGTCTTCGGATCACTTTAGGGAAAGTGCCCAGGGATGATACAATCCCACTTCATTCTCAAAGACTGAGGTCTCTAGATCACTTCTGGACATATGTCCCAGGATGATACAATCCCTCTTCATTCTCAAAGACTGAGGTCTTCGGATCACTTTAGGGAAAGTGTCCAGGGATGATACAATCCCACTGCAACATCACTACTCCCCCTTTCAGGGAAGGTCTTTTTGAACCATACCAAGCTTGTCTCGAAATTGTTCGAACTTTACCCGAGACAGAGGCTTTGTCAGCACATCATCATCTAAACCATATTCATCTACATCTTCAGTATGTGAATACTGAATTATCACCATCTGTATCTCCAGTATGTGAGTACTGAAAGCATCATCATGTCACCATCATCTACATCTACAGTATGTAAATACTGAAACATCATCTACATCTTCAGTATGGGAATACTGAAATCATCATCATCTATATATTCAGTATAGAAATACTGAATCACCACCATCTGTATCTACAGTATGTAAATACTGAAACATCATCATTTGCATCTTTATCTTGAATGTAGAAATATTGGATTTCTATGTGTTACAACGGAACACGGGGTTCTCTGTTATCACAAATCTCATTATCACATAGAATCAATGTAATATTAATCTTCAGTTCAAAGAGACCTGATATCAGCTTCCAAAGCCATATGGCTTCACAACTTAGCAGAGAAATCTGCTATGTATTCTGCTTCAGCCATGCTATGAGAAACATTGGACTATTTCCTGCAAAACCATGAACTCATAGAAAACCCCAAACAAAAGCATCTACCTAATTTGCTTTTGTTGTCTGAGATACTTCCATCCCAATCTGCATCTGTGTAGCAATACAATCTATACTCATGGTTACCATCATAATATAAACCAAAGTCTATAGTCCCTTTCAGATATCACATGTTTTGCAGTTACTAGGTGAACCCGTCTTGGTTGAAAAAGATATTGAATTAAGGTGTTCACAGCAAAACAAATGTCTAGTCTGGTATTTGTTAAGTACATCAATGACCCAATGATCTATTTGTAATGAGTCATATCCACTAACTCTGATGAGTCATCAGCTAACAGCTTCAGGTTGGAGTCCATGGGTATGGCCATGACTCTGCATTCCAACATATTGAATCTCTTCAATATCTCTACTGCATACTTTCCCTATTTGAGAAAGATTTTTTCTGAACTTTGCCATACTTCCAGACCTAGGAAATAATGCATTAACCCAAGGTCTTTCATCTCAAATTCTTCTGCTAGTTTCTTCTTGCTTTCCATGACCTGTTTCTCATTTCCTATCAAGGATAAGTCATCCACATATAATAACAGGATGACAAGTTCATCTTCTACAACCTTGAGATAAAGGTTAGGATCAGCTTTACTTTTGGTAAAGCCCATGCTTGACAATAAACCATCTATTCTTTCATACCAAGCTCAAGGAGCTTGTTTAAGACCATATAATTCCTTCTTCAACTTGCATATGTGAGTATGTCTATCTTCAACTTCAAATCCTTATGGATGTTCTATGTATACTTCTTCTTTGATCACACCATTTAGAAAAGTTTTTTTCACATCCATCTGGTGTAAGTCCCACTTCATCATGGATGCAAGTGCCATGGTATCTCTAATTGAAGTATACCGTGCTACTGGGGCAAATGTCTCTTCATAATCAATTCCCTCTTTTTGAGAGAAACCTCTGGCCACAAATCTTGCTTTATACTTCTCAATACTTCCGTCAACTGCGGCTTTATTTTGCATATCCATTTGGAGGATACTATACTCTTTCCTTCTGGTTGGGGAACTGTAACCCAAAATCATTCTAGTATTCTTTCATCATAACATCTTTCATGAGTTCATCTTGGTGGGTCATCAACATATCCTAGTCTTCTGCATTCAACCTTGAAGGTTGGAACCCTCTTTACTCTTGGTAAAGTCTCGATCTAGAAAAACGCTGTCCATCATGTCGTACCATGTCGAACTTAGATATCTTCTGTAGTCACTCCTCCTAAAGTGGAGTATCATCTTCCCTCTTCATTCTATACAGGTGGCTCTATGCTTGATATATACTTTTCAATAGAGTATGTCATGTCATAGTCTATTCTTTCTGAGGCAAATCATGAACCTTTGCTTTGTACACTTGTTCTTGTAGATCCATATGGAAGATACTACGTACTTCCCTTTATGTCTCAAAATCATATCGTATACATCATTCCCCATGATCAACTGTTATTCTTTGATCATAGAATTTTTTTCTTAATCTTGAGTTATCTCTTATACCCATGGTGGTCTTCATCCTTCGAGGTGGATCTACCGTTCTCTGAAGCTCTTTCTTTCGTCATGGTGTCTCTGGCCCTAGGAGCTTCAGATTCATGTTTATTGAATTGTCATCACTTGTTCTTCAGAACAAGTCTCATCCTTGTTTTCTTGTAGGAGGTTATTCAGGACCTTTCCTACAATTCAAATGCACCAATTTCATGGTTAGAACTATTTCATAAAACATATGGATAACGACAAATTCTTATGCATCATGCAACTGCTTAGGCAATACAACATTCATCCATATCTCACGAAAACTTTCTAGATGACATCATTGATATTGTGCATTAATCCAGTATGTCATGAAAAGAGGTTTCATTCTAGATAAGTAGCAATAGAGAGATGTATAGCACCATGAGCTACTTATTGATCACATGCATATTAGTAGTATACAGTCTATCATGCATAACACATCAACTGAATATGCATAACAAAAAAATATCATTAAATGACAATTGAATACTTATCTTTTGTTTGTTTTGTAGGTAGAATCCTTCTTGATCATTATCCTTCATCATCTTCTTCATTCATGAAATCATTATTTCTTATCCAAATGCTAAGATGGATAAAAGGTTCTTCAAGAATTGAGTTCTTCATATTCCTCATCGCTTGAGGGATCTTCTTTGAATGGTGAGAGCTTGATCTTGAATTTGCTCCCATATTTCTTCTTCCCAAAGTCAATTGAAAGTAATCACTTCCTTTTGGCACAAATTCCTCGCATGAATGAATCCCATGATCATGGGAGGCCATTCAAGGTGGCTATCACCACTTCTGCATTCTCTGCTTCTTCTTCTACCGCTTCAAGATGTTATGCATTTTGGATCTTCACATTCTTCAACTGTTTTCTCAAATCCATCTTCTGAATTATGTTCTTATTTTCAAATATCTTGATCAAGGAATCAAACATATTCAGTTTCTTTAGGGAAGACACTTGTGGTACAATTTGATCCATGATTGAATCAACAGTGATTTTCTTGGACTTGATCAAGTTCTTCTTGTGTAAGGCTTTGAGGCTCATCTCCCTCTAGAACTAGAACCTCTCTACTCATGTAGGTGTCCAGTTCATTTTATTCAGAGGGATCAAATACTTTCATGCTTGGAAGTTTTCAACTTCACCAAGATTATCATCAGCTGATGTGATAGATCACTTTGAAATGAGAACCTCAAATGCAAATAGCAAAAGATTAGATCTTACCGATTTGAGGTGTCCGTCCTGCTTCTGGAGCTGGCTGATCTAGGGTTTGTTAGAGAAACCCTAATTTTCAAAACTTGGAATCTTTTAGATATGATTGTGTAGAAAGATAGATCTCTTCAAATGGAGCTGTCCAATGTACTCCTTTTCTGAAAATAGTGGAGGGAAGTGTTGATGTATATGTAACTTCAGAATGTATTCTTCTATGTATCTTATGTATTGTAACCCGATGTTTATTCCGGGATGTTTCTTTTATGTACTTGAGTCATGTGGTCATGCCCCGATGTTCCGATCGGGAGGATTATTAATTTAATCAAGTCATGTCAAGTCATTAGGTAAGTCCCCATAGTTTAGGGGCACTTGAGTTATTATACACTAATTAAGGTGTAGGCTCGAGTAATAATTATTAGGTCGAGCCTACGTGTGAAATGGTAATTCAAGTGAACAGACTAATATAAATAGAGAGGGTGAGTCTCTCTATTTGTCATGTGACTTACATCACTTGCTCTCTCAAGTGTGGCGCACTTTTGGAGAAGGAAATTCTTGGGCTAGACAGAATACAGAAGGTTGCTGTTGTGAAGGGAGGTCATCTTACTGTTTTGGGTTCACATCTTGTGGTGATACTATCTTAGAGGAAGTTGAGGGGTTTTATCCATTTATGGTTTCCCCTCCTAAAATCTTTGTGTCTCTTGTCTCTTGTGATGTGCTTATGTGAATGCTGTGCTTGTTATTCTCTCAGTGAAAAGATCTTATCATAATGCTAGCTTAAATGTTGAAAAACTAACATGGTATCAGAGCTAACCTAAGAAGAAGACATTGTGCAGCTACAGAAACTAGGGATTCCTATTTTGTGGATCTTCCTCCACAGTTTTTCAGCACAAGTATGCTAGGATGACTCTCCATTGAAGGGTGCATCTTTCTATCGATGCGGAATTCAATTTCAAGCATTTTCAGTTTCGATGTGGAAATTAGGGATTTCTATAGAAGAGGAATTTTTGAGTGAGACCTACATAGAATTGATATCCTCATCAAAACCGAAATTTAGAGACCTGGTTCAAGAAATTTGGTTGGGTAAATCTTCGAAAAAGTCAAACCCTAGTTTGACGCCTAGCTAGAGAAACCCTAAATGA
Source organism: Pseudotsuga menziesii (assembly GCA_001517045.1). Lineage (NCBI taxonomy): Eukaryota > Viridiplantae > Streptophyta > Pinopsida > Pinales > Pinaceae > Pseudotsuga > Pseudotsuga menziesii. The sequence continues at coordinate 228,445 of LPNX011095448.1, read as the reverse complement.
TAAAACTGCTACGTTTTGGTACAGTAGCTATATTCCGAGATTGGCGAAGTCTTAGAAGCTGAAAATTACAGGTGCCAAAGATAAAATCCTGATGAACACTGTGTACAAAGG
>LPNX011095448.1:98046-223138 GCA_001517045.1 Pseudotsuga menziesii | reverse complement strand
TCCAGTGATGTTGATCCAGATCGAGTGATGATCTAGATCCAGTGATGCCATTTTATGATGATCTAGATCGAGAGATGATCCAGATCTAGATGACTTGAAGACGAAGATGACTTGAAGATGAAGATGATCCAGTTGATGCAGAGAAGAAGACCAGTGCTAAAAAATTGTGTTGAAAGAATACCTTCCTAGTTAAGAGGGAGTGTTGATGTATATGTAACTTCGGAATGTATTCTTCTATGTATCTTATGTATTGTAACCCGATGTTTATTCCGGGATGTTTCTTTTATGTACTTGAGTCATATGGTCATGCCCCGATGTTCCGATCGGGAGGATTATTAATGTAATCAAGTCATGTCAAGTCATTAGGTAAGTCCCCACAGTTTAGGGGCACTTGAGTTATTATACACTAATTAAGGTGTAGGCTCGAGTAATAATTATTAGGTCGAGCCTACGTGTGAAATGGTAATTCAAGTGAATGGACTAACATAAATAGAGAGGGTGAGTCTCTCTATTTGTCACGTGGCTTACATCACTTGCTCTCTCAAGTGTGGCGCACTTTTGGAGAAGGAAATTCTTGGGCTAGACAGAAGACAGAAGGCTGTTGTTGTGAAGGGAGGTCATCTTACTGTTTTGGGTTCACATCTTGTGGTGATACTATCTTAGAGGAAGTTGAGGGGTTTTCTCCATTTATGGTTTCCCCTCCTAAAATCTTTGTGTCTCTTGTCTCTTGTGATGTGCTTATGTGAATGTTGTGCTTGTTATTCTCTCAGTGAAAATATCTTATCATAATGCTAGCTTAAATTTTGAAAAACTAACAGGAAGCTCCCAGAACAGGAAGCCCTAGTTTTCCAATTTCTTCTACAGAAATTCCTGTTACTAGTTATATGATATCTCTGAAGTTACTACTCCTCTATGTCTGAATTTACCAATGAGGTATTCCCACATGTCCCTGATCCAACACCATAGGTTTCATCAGAATTAGTTTCACCCATTTGGATTTATGATCATTTTCCCAATGTGACCTATTACAGGACTATTCAAAATAGTGAAGTTGTACAGAATTCCACGTGTCACTGGTTCATCTTCAGGTTCTGAAATGCGGACCAAAAAAATTAAAGTCCATTAAATTTCTGGAAAATATTCAAGAATTCCATTTGGACCTCTATAGCCCAAGATATAACAATTTTCCCTAGGTGTCCTTTTTAGGGATGAATTCTGGAAGAGGCTGGAACCCTAACTTGGAGGGATCATCTGTCCTATAATATAGTGGATCTGAGGCAGAATTTTGGATACAGTGTTCATCAGTATTATATATTCATTCTTTGCAATTTTCATCTCGTGAACCTTCGCCAATATTGGGATATAGCGAATATACAAAAACTGAGCAGTTTTAGTATTTAGGTTTTTTCTAGCTCTGGGTCAAACTAGGGTTTGACTTTCCCGAAGCTTCACCCAACCAAAAATCTTGATCTAGGTCTCTAAACTTCAATTTTTATAAGGATATCAATCCTATGTTGGGCTCACTCAAAAATTCTTCTTCTGCAAGAAGCCCTAATTTCCCACACCGAAAACTGAAAATGCTCGGAATCGAATTTCGCTTCAACAGAAAGATGTGCCCTTCAATGGAGAGGTAGCATAGACTTATTTTGCTAATTGAATGTGGAGAGAGAACCAAAAAGTAAGAAGCCCTAGATTTTGTAGCTGCATAATGTCTTCTTTTCAGGGTGGGTTTGATCCCATGTTAACTTTTCATATGCTTAGCTAAGACATCAGTACTTCATTTCATTTTTCATAACAAAAGCATATAAATAGGATCACTGAAAGATAGACAAGCACAACCATACAAAAGGAACACCAAGATTTATCCTGGGAAAATCCTAAAGGGAAAAACCCACCAAAATCTTCCTTAATATAGATTCCCTAAAAAGATAAAAGATAAAAGATAAAACCAGCAAGGAGATCAAAGCCTGATCCTCCTCCTTCTCCAACGACTTCTCTTCTCCACTAATGCGCTACACAAGTGAGAGTGTGTGTCTCAAATGGTGAGCACTACACCTCTATTTATATTCATCCATTCACTTAAGCTAACTCATCTGTCATGTAGGCTCGAGTTAATCATGTAGGCTCAAGTTACACATTTAGGCTCAAGTAACCACACTGGGGTGGTAACGACCCACCTTTACAATTAGAGGGGACTACCTCATGACTCTTATTAGTTCTTCTGATTAGGAGAATCGGGGTACAAAGTAATACAAGTGGTTCTCCCGGTAGGACCATCAGGGACCACAAAGAAATACATATAGAATATTCTTCAAAGTTACAATATTTCAACATCCTAATCATCTTGTGACATTCCAGTCGGTTTTGTACCTGGATCCACAACAATCCATTGTTCCTAATCTACAAGATGATCATCCATTTTGAGCTTCCATAGCTCAAACTTCTGGCCATTGAATTTATCGATATTAATTCTTGAACTGCTCTCCATTCTCTTTCAATGCAAAAATCAACGCTGCAAAGATCCCACTGAACCTAGGTTTATCATAGACCCAATCTATGAACCTCATCGAAACCTCAGGGAAAAAGGTACCCAATTGATTGCAATAATCGAGCTCTAATACCACATGTAAGTTTTAAACCTGTCCAGAGAAGAAAATCATACAGATTATTTTAAGCAAACTAGATATCAGACCATGACATTCACACATAAACACAAAGATTTACCCTAGAAACCCTTAACTGAGAAAACTAGCAAACCTTGGAGCCACACCTCGTATTATCTCATTATGTCTATGAATTTCTCACAATAGAAGATATAGTTATTCAGTAGCATCCAATACCCTAATCCATTAACTTGGATTAGAAATTAGACTCCAATCCCTTTACTGGGATTAAATTACATATTTTTTGAAATTCCCAAAAATATCTAAGAACAACCCTTATCTAGGATTAAATTACAGTCTTCTTACTTACAACATTCCAAATATGATAATATTTCATACCATCTTTATAGCCAATAAAGATACATTTTTCATCTTTTTTATCCAACTTGCTCGTTTTCTCCTTTGGAACATGTACATACGCATCACAACCAAAAAATTTCATATGCTTAATAGAGGGTTTCTAACCTGCCCATACCTCTTGTGGAGTTTTTTCAACCAATTATGATGTGGGTGACCAATTTAGCAAGCAACATGTTGTCTACACTACCTTTTCCCCAAAATTATTTTCCTATCCCAAAACTATTTAGCGTCCTCCTTTCCTTTTCCATCAGCATTCTATTCATCCTTTCGACGACTACATTATGTTGAGGTGTGTATGGAGTAGTCTTCTTCCTTGATTTACCACACTTACAAAATTTCTTGAATTCATTCATGCAGAACACTCCACTAGTATATGTCCTCAACACCTTTATTTTCTTTTATGCTTGGTTCTCTACAAGAGCCTTAAATTATTTAAACTTAGAAAATACTTAATATTTTTTTCGAAGGAAACAAATCCATGTGTTCCTTGAGAATTCAACTATAAATGAAACATAATACACATATATATCTAATGATTGAATAGGAATAGGTACAAACACATCACTGTCTACTAATTCTAAATCTCCCTTTGCCATTGCAGCACTAGATAGAAATATTACTCTATTATGTTATCCATATATTAAATGTTCACAAAAAAAAAATCCAAAGTGCAATCGTTCATACCTTCAACCATACCTTTACCGTGTAATGTTAGAAGGCCCTTTTCTCCTATACAGCCCAATATTTAATGCCATAGCACCGTCTTTCCTCCTGCTGCAGTTAGGGTATTGTCATCTTTACCTCCTTCCTCAGGCACACCTCCCCCCCACAAACACATGAAAAGAATATAGCATATACCCAACACATTCTAATAGCCAAAAAATCTAGTTAAACTCTTAATTAACATGAACTAGACATCAACTGTAGAGGATATGAAAGATCCACAGACGTACAAAGTTGTAGTGCATCATCCACCCCATATTTCAAACTTACGAACCTCTAGGTTCAAAAGACTCCAGTTCAGTAAGTCGAACAAGTTCCTCTTTAGTGATCCAAGTGTTGTTGGAGTCTAATAGTTTGTACTATTTTACCAAGCATAATTTATAATTTTTTGATCTTACGGAAGTTATCATGCTGTCTACCACTTTCTCAATGTGCTCTCTCTTTTCTTGTGGTAATTTCCAATTCCTTTCCTCAAGCACATCTTCTAGAATTTATTCACCACCTACATGATAAGGATATCCATTTTCCACATTAAATATGGGACTGATGTCAAATTTCTCATGCAAGTCTACTAGATATGCATTTTCATTGTTTTTTTTAGTACTTTGCATGAACCAACCTTCTATGGTTTTAATTTATGATAAGTTACTATAGATAAACTCTCCCTTGAAATGTACACCATGACTTATTCACCCACCTATTACACCCTTTTTCTCTGATGCAAATATGCTTTCTACTTGTACATCTTATTCATATTATTCATTTTAAGGTTGGTCTTATCTTTCATATCATGCATCTGCTTCATGAAATCCTTTGTTTTTTTACTAAATTGTCTTTCCTCAAGAAGGTCAATTAGGTCCACTATTCCCTTTGGGCTGTCTCCAAAGAAAATATGGAAATGAGACTTACCTATAGACCTTTTGATGTTGGAATTTAAAGCATATTCATCATATTGTAAGACCAAGTCCCATTGGCTTGGATTTTCTCCAATTAATCTTTGAAGCAAATTGCCCACACTTTTGTTCACTTCCTATGTTTCCCCATACTTTTGAGGATGATAGTCTGAACTATCTTGTTATTTTCCATCAAGTTTCCTCCATAACGTTCTACAAAAGTGGCCAAGAAATTTTGTATCTCAATCACTTGTGATTGACTTGGGAAGTCCATGTAAGCACACTATCTCTTTAAAGAACAATTGCACGAAAACAAATTCATTGCCTCTGGGTGAATCCACGGACCTGGGTAACACTTTTTGGCAAGCGAATTTTGGCAAAAACAGAAAAACACACGTCGGTCGAGGGCTTGTTAAGCCCTCGACCGAGGTTTTATCAAGCCCTCGACCGAGGTATCTAAAACCCTCGGTCGAGGTATTTAAATACCTCGACCTAGGTATTGCGGGCTTTAAAAACCCTCGGTCGAGGTTCATACCTCGGTCGAGGGCTTAAAAAAACAGACTTAGCCCTCATTCAAACAAATGGAAAATTTCCTGTGCCTTGAAGAGGTGTAAACCCTACCATTCCTAGCACATAACTGAGCAGAGTTGATACCGATAGATTCACCAACGAATCTTCTATCCATTTACATATCATACACGCATTTTTGCATTCATATGATATTTATTTTTTAATTACTTCTAAAACTTATACTTAGAAAACGACACTGCAACTTCGAAGCAGCTCAAAGAAAAATCCGTAGAGTTAAAAATATACAGCCAAAAAATTCTTAAAAATGCACACATCACATATTGATGTGTCCTCTTGAAAAGGGTATCTTTGGTTTCAATTTTTGAAAAAATAGAAAAAATTGCTTTACGTGGACAAATATGTGTTTAAAATGATGCTGAAATCGAATGCGGTCACTTTCGAAAAATAATAAATAATTGTATAATGCGAAAAAAATTAACAAAAAAATATGTACATCACACTGCATTTTATGTAGATCATTCTCATATATATATTTTTTTAAAATTATTAATGCAAGATTGAATTACTCTACGTGGACACGAGCCACTTATTAGCTTCTTCAAATTTTTAAGGTCACGCAGTTCATTAAATGCAAAAATTCACACATTAAATGACATCGGAATATTTTTTTTAAAATATCACTATGAAGCCAACATAATATTCTACAATTTGTTTTTTTACTGCAAGTCAAAATTCACACAGCATATATGCGTTTTGGGGGCTTCTATCTAGCACATGAGTAAAAAATCAGGTTTTCATCGCCAAATTTGGCCAAAAAGTGTTACCCATCTTCATGGAATCACCCCTCTCTGAGAATGAGGTACCCCCATGATAAATTCCATGGAAATTTCCATCCATGGGCCTTCTGACACTAGAAAAGGTTTATATAATCCCATGTTATGATACACACCTTTAGTCATTTGATAAATTTTTCATGAATAAATAAATTTATTCACATTTTGTCATATCAAGAAAAAATAACTTTTTACATACCAACATGTATATTTAGTCCCTACCAAAATGGCACCCAAAGCATTTGATATGTTTCTCTATAATCATTTTCTCTCTCCTATATCCCATGGGAATACAGAGTTGGATATATTTACACAAAAATCCATCAACTAACAAATATTATCCAAAATATTCCTACCTGTGTTTCCTGGGTTGTTGAGAGAATTAGTAGTTTGGCTAAAATAGGAGTCAACAATATATTTCTCCTTCATTTATTTGAACCCTACAATCTCATTGGTGATAGTTGCAAGTAGGCAATCTCTCCTACTGAAATCATGAACAATGGAATTTGTTTTCCCACTTATATGTTGTACCACAAATGTATAACTCTATAGAAATCAGGCCCATTTAGCATGATTATGGGATAGCTTAGCTAGAGAAATTATTTAATTAAGCACTTGATTGACAATTAATAGGATATTTTGCTATACAAAAGGTGGTGTCTCCATTGATTCAATGTTTCAACAATAACATAAATCTCTTTATCATAAGTTCCATACTTTTTCTTTACATCGTTTAGATTTTCACTAAAAATGGAAATAGGTCAGCCTTCTTGACTTAATACTCCTCCAATCACCACTTTCAAAGCATCACACTCAATGGTAAGCAAATTTTTAAAGTAAAATAGGGTTAGTATTGCGGCCTCAATCACTTTCTTTTTGCAATGCTCAAAAATTATTTTAGCTACTCTAGTCCATGAAAGGGACTTTCCCCTTGTACAATTAGTTAGGGGAGTACTCACCTCGCTGAAATTTCTAATAATATCTTTATTATTTATGTTATCTCATATTGTGACATTCGTTTTGGCTAGGTTACATTGATTATTATGTCACATTGAATTTGGTTCAAAATGGATTTCTATGGTTGACCATAAATAATTCACGTTGACATATTCATCTTAGTTGAGTTATTTCTAATCACTATGTTCTTCCATCAATATTTTACAGTACAACATTTGTTAACTTGAGTTATGTCACATTGAGTTAATTTGACTATGGTTGTCCGTAGTTGTCTATGGTTGACTAAGGTTAAATGTCGCAAATATAAATTATCACTAAGTTACTATATAATCCAATCAACCACATTAACATTTTAAAATTTTTAACCCTGATCAAACATTAATAATAACAAGCCATCATCAAACATAGTCAAACACCCTTGAACATTAATCAATTATGCATTTGACTCATTGAATCGTTAACCTTGCTACTTAGTCATCCCATCATAGAAATGCATAATCATATCAAGGATTGTTGTCAAACATGGTCAAATGAAATGATGTGAACCATGAAAATACACAATTAAACATGATCAACCATATAAATCCATGGTTAAACAAAAAAACATGGTCAACAAAATTCAATCAAACTCAAAATGACATAACCCTTATTATGGGTGAATGTGGTTGACCTAGATGACCATAGTTGACCATGATTAGAAATGGTTTACTATGATTGACCATGATTGGAAATGGTTTACTACGGTTGACCTTGTTTAGCAGTGATCATTTACTTAATTATGCATTTCGACCATAAAAAATATAAGCAACAGATTCAATGGTTGACCTTGGTGTTTTGTGTCCAATAGTTAAATGCATAATTAACTTCCACTTGAGTAATCTTGACTACTGTTGGCTATACTTGTCCATCTTTGAATATGGTTAACCATGTTAATATTTCAAGTTACAACATTCTTCTCGATTAATTTATGTTGAATTTTTATCTCACCAATGATTATGTTGCATTATAACATTCATTAAGGTTTCTCTCGCATAAAGTTTAGTTACTTTGGTTAGCATTGTTGTCTATGGTTTACCATAGACAATCTCACATTGTGACATTCATCTTAGCTGAGATATGTTGTTATAGAATATTAGTTTGATTAGGCCTAACAGTTTAGAACATGTGTTCCATCCTAGGAGGTCATAGGTACAAATCTAGAGTGGGATAGGGTATGTACATCTTTGTAAATTTTAGTAGTTACATCGTTGCACAAAGGGGATCCCGTGTCCCACAGAAAAGGGATCTCATACACCAAATTAGTGTTTGAATTGACTCTGACCTTGAAAATAGATTTTTATTATTATTATTATTAGATATTTTCAAAACCTTAACAATCTCTTGAAAGGATAACAAACTAAAGCTTAGACTCCTTCGACACCAATAAGATTCTATTCTAGTAAGGGTGACTTGAGTTTTGTTCGAGAATTCAATAAGTTATGATCGATTTTGTTTTTGTATCATACCATGCTTATATATCACGATTGTATAACAACTATAAACCTAAGATCAGAAGATCTTGTAGTGTAATGTATCTGGAACAAAATTGGTCAATACATTAAAAGATGCATGTGATAAAACATGGTAAGTATTAGGGATGAAAAGGTCTTGCATTTTATTGCAAGTGAAAAAAACGGTATAGCATACATATAGAAAACATTCCATTTATTGAAAATTAGAAATGCAAATAACTCGCATTCATTACAACTAACTCATGCTTGATGCAAAAATATGTGAAGGTTGATGGTTATTAACTAGACTTGTTACCACATATTACCACAATTTAATCGATTTACTATTTATTATACTATTTACTACGATGAATAACTTCTTAGATGTTTGGAGATCATTCTCCATCCTTAAAACAATGGAGAACATAACACCACCTATTAACATAATTAAAATAATTATGTTAATGAAATATTGTGTCATTGTGCCAAGAGGCACTTTCTATAGCCCGAACCGAGGGTGGAGTGTAATTCCATGTTCAACTCAGAGTTGAAAAGTGGCATTTTAATAAAATAGTAAACTATAAACTATATATATTTTTACATTGTCGGTGCTAACCTAAATTTGAAAGATAAAGAAATATATTGCAATTAATTAAAATAAAATAAAATAAATAATGCGACTTTTATACAACTTGGGCACTAAGCCATCATTAAACAATAATTTACATATGAGGGATTTGACTACATACTGTATATTTACATGCTAAACTAGTATAGATCCATATAAACTCTAAATCTACAAAGCAGTGAGAAGGATCAAATTGCTTGAGTTGCAAACAAGGAACAAATCCCTTGAGGTGCAAAATTTTCCTCAAGAGATCAAATCCCTCTACGCTTTTAAAAAGGTTTGCACCTCAAGGAATTTGATCTCTCTATACATTTATTAGATCCGACGAAGGATCTATATCGATGGCTATAATAATATTGCACAACAGTTTAATTTTCTTGGTAAGATCATCGTATCTATGACGGGTAGTTGGAAATGGATTATTTTCTAAAACAAATTAGTTGATGTTTCAAAGAAGAGAATTGTTTGTTTAATCACTTGGTAGGGTCATGATGGCTATGGTAAGTAGTTCATAACATTTGGAAATGGATTAATTTGTGAACAAATTTAGTTGAAAGAGGAAAGTAGACGATTGGGAGCGGTCGCATGCTTCACTCACTCATTTTTATTATGTATATTCATATCTCCTAAGAAGATAAAATTCCATTAATTCCAACTATAAACACAGGGTCATAGTCAATACCCCCCCTACGCTCCCTCCTCCCCCCCACCAAAAGAAAAAAAAAAAATTTTATATTATTTCGCACAAATCCATGAAAAAATATTCTACTTATCATATTTATTCACCCTTCATTGTTTTCATAGCTAGTATTGCATTTATTTATTTAGTCTACTTTTTGGACCCCACATTGCTTTGATATCATTTCATTTATTTCATATTTTTAATTTAACCCTAATTCATGAACAATTTTATCCACTTCATCTTTAATTTTATCCCTTCCTCCCAGGTATATTAATTTCCATTTCCTTTATTTTAACCCCATCTTCCCTATTGGCTCTAGGAAAAACATAGGCGGAATTTGCCCATAATTATTCTTGGGAACATGAAGATTCTAGTCACACAAAAAGAGAAATTGCGATGAAGGAAGAGAAGCTCTGAAGAGAAAAACCACAAACAAAGGAACCATGACAGAAGAAGATTACATCAGGTGAAAAGGACAAACCGATGATCGTGGGAAATAAGTCAGTTAGAATAATGCATGCTTTGGGAATAAAGAATATTTGTATTTTTCGGTCGATAGTGCCTACTATCAGTATAATTGAATGTATCAGAATAGGAGTGATAGCTTTTCGTCTAAAAGAATAGAGTCGGTTGATTACAGCATGTAAAATCCTATAAAAGAGAGAACCCAAGCTGTGTGTGGGTTTCTCTCTAGTTCTCTCTTGGCTGGTCTATCTATCATTGTGTATGTATTGGTCTATGTCGACTCTCGTATTAGAGTCAAAGAGTTGAAGGGATGTAGGGAAGAGAGTCGATCCAGGATATGTGCAAATCGATGGCAGGATGAAGGAGAGAAAACTTCAGAGATATAATACTAGAGAGCATGAGAAGAGAGAAGTTGTAGAGACTGTAGACAAGATCTAGAAGAGAGTTTGAAAATTTTATGCATAGATAAAAGGAGACATACATTTCTCATGCTAGACAAAGAGCACCTTTTTGTTTTTTCATAGATGGTTTTCCAATTTAAATACTGTCTCAATGTGTATTTGATGGATATGTCTATGTTGAATGAATGAATGATGTGAATAAGTAGGTCTTGATAGATTGACTAGTATTTTCTTATGAATATGTTCTTATATGCATATGCCGCACTATTGATAGAGATTTGTATTAACTGTTGTAATATTTGTTGACATACAAGTAGATTAATATCTTGAATGAACATAATAAGAATAGGAAATAGACCCCCTGGCTTCGGTCGAATGAGTTGGTAAGGAACCATAAGAGAATAAATCCTTACCCAACTGCATAAACCCGGTTTTGGAAGTTACCCTTAGAGATATATCGGGTGATATTGCATCTGCATCGCAGGTGCTACTGACTGAGCCATGCTCTATCGGGTTGATATCTTGGGATTTTTTGATGGACAAACAAGGGTGTGAACCTGTGTCAAAGGGAGAAACGCCAAAAAATTGTTTCATTGTTGAGACCTTGAATAATTTTGGTGAGGGATAAGTTTTGGTAACTAACAAAGCTAAAATTTCAAGAGTGGGTGGATTTTAAAGCATTATAGTTTGCACGAGAAGAAAATGAAGGATTCTATTGAATCCATCAAAGTGGTTAGAGGATACATTTATACTGATATTCATGAGATATTATTTTGTGGTTAAGAGGATACATTGATTTTGAAGTAATCGACATTGACAATGACACAAATATGTATCCTCCACTTTTGGGGATTGATTGGGCGATTTATAATCATACCATCATCAATTTTAAGAAAATAATCTTAACTTTTTAAGATTCAGAGATAAGGGTGGTCTCACCAATTGATCCACTATAATATCATAGATACATCGAGCCAATAAATAGTGAAAGAAAGTCCGATTATCTAGACCATATTTATAACATCACGTATGCGAGGGATGATTATGTCAATCCAACACTTGACATAAAGCTTAGTTGGCATAGTATTAGTTATTGTACATCATATTCTAGTGAAGCATTGGAAAATTGTCAAAATCAGATGCATGAAGTATCCATGAGAAGATTTGCAAGAATTACATGATTTGTGCAATGGGTAGGAACCAAGGTAAGTGATATACCCACATATGAAGTTTTAACTAACCTTGCATATTTTCTTACAAAATTTGAAGAAAAATTCATAGAAAATCATCGCTTCTCCGCCCTAGACATTGGATTAAAAGCTACACCCTCCAGTTGGTGGGTCACATATAAAAAATCTATCTTGGAATTGCCACAATGTTTATGGTTGATGGAGATGAGATTCATATAATGGTTTAGCTATACTGGTAAAAAATATACAGGATTAACCAATCATGATAAGAATCTCAATTATTGTCGTACGATATGGGAGACATGTCCGTGACATGAATGGGTCCATCATTTCATACACACATTATACATGATGCCAAGGACTTGGTATACATAACTTGAATTGAGATGAGGGATTGTTGAATGGGATGAGCTAGCTATTAGATTCACACACACATTTGAGTTTTCTAATAATCATCCTTCAATTGATGATGCATTATAAGTAATCAAGTCAAAGACATTTTAAGATATCCCTATCACAATGACAAACTTCAATCATAGTAGCAAAACAATCCAACATTGGACAGAGTGTTATAATGTGATGGGAGAACCTGACGATGATGACCCACTTGAAATAAACATACCAGATTCCAAAGGCATGCGTGGAATGGAAGGAGTTTGTATTTCTAGTGATCAATTTTTTAAATCCCCTAAAATTTAAGAAAATCAACATTTGCTCACTCAAGAATCCAAAATTTTCCAATATTGGAGATTACTTAAATGAATAAACTATCAAGAAAATTACAGACCAATTGCATGAGTTTTAGCATTTGTTTCTGATGAAATTCTCATAAATGAAAGGGATTGTTGGAGACCTTGGAGAAATGAAAATACCATTAAATCCTGAAGCAAAAATTGTAAAGGAGTGACCATACCAACTGAATCCATAGTATAAAGAAAAGGTCAAGAAAAAAATGGATCGAATGTTGGATGTAGGTATTATAGAACCTATTGAAGAATCTGAATGGATCAGTCTGATAGTAGTACAAGACAAGAAAGCTACTAGAGAAGTAAGGATTTGTATCAACCTAAGGAAATTGAGCGATGCTTGTTTAAATGACCAATTCTAGACTCCATTTACAGATGAGGTATTAGAAAGTGTTGGGGGTCAAGAATTTTATTCTTTCATTGATGGATTCTCTAGATACCATGAGATTAGAATCACAAGGGAAGATTGACAGAATACAACCTTTATGATGGAGTGGGGTTGTTTCCATTACATGGTAATTCTATTTGTACTTAAGAATGTTCCTTCTATCTTTTATGGGATAGTGTTGATGTAATTGTAACTTCAGAATGTATTCACTTGTATTTCTTATGTATTGTAACCCGATGTTTATTCCGAGTTGTATTTGTAATTTACTTGAGTCATGTCACACCCTGATGTTTCTATCGGGAAGTTTCTGTAATGTAAACAAGTCATGTCAAGTCAAGGTGGGTAACCCTCCTATTGTCTAAGGGTTAAAGTCCCCGCAGTTTTGGGGCATTAGGGTTATTAGATTCTCCTAGAGAGGTCAGCCCTAGTAGGGTTTAGTCAAGTTATAAATTAGTATAAATAGAGAGATAGCCTCTCTATTTATCACACACTCATACAAACTCAGTTGTAGCGCATAACTGAGGAAGAGAAATACATTGGGGAAAGGAAGAAAGAGGTTACTGCTGTTGGGAGATCATTTTACTATTTTTTGGGTTTCACTTTGGTGCTGATTCTATCTTTGAGGAATTTGTGTGGTTTTCTCCATTTATGGTTTCCTTGAGGAAAAAAATTGTGTTCATTGTCTCTTGTGTTTGATTTCTATGCTTGTTGTTCTCTCAGTTAAAGATCCTAATGTTAAAAATCTAACATGGTATCAGAGCTAACCTGAGAAGAATACACTGTGCAGCTGCGGGAACTAGGGATTCCTACTTTGTGGATCTCTCTCCAAAAAATTTCAGCAAAATAAGGGTGGAATAAATCTCCTCCCTAGGGCACATCTTTGTGTCGAATCAGAATCCAATTATGAGGTTTTTTAGTTTTGAACCCGAAACTGCTGCTGAAAATTAGGGATTTTCACAGAAGTGGAATTTTTCAGTAAGCCCAGGCCTGGATTGATCTCGTACCCAAAATCAAAGTTAGGGATCAAATTCAAAGCATTTGGTTGGATAGAACTTCAAAAAAGAAAAACCCTAATCTGCTCCTAAACCAGCACTGCGGGATTTTAGCTCCAAATCCAGATCCGACCTCTTGACCTGGTAAGATATAAATATTTTGTATTTCCATTTGAGGTTCTCAGTTAAGATGTCTCATCATACCAAGAATGATGAAAATCTTTAGGGATATGATAAATTCTGAGCCTTGAAGTTTAGGATCTCCCTGGTCCTAGAAGAAAATGAGCTGGACTCCTATATCAGTGAGGAGGTTCCAGTTCCAGAGGGAGATGAGTCCAAGGCCTTAAAAAAGAAGAAGTTGGTTATGGTAAAGAGGATCATTGCTGATTCTATCAAGTATCACCTCATACCACATGTGTCCTCCCTCAAGAAACCTAAAGCCATGTTTGATTCCCTAACCAAACTGTTTTAAGGAAAGAACATCAATCGGAAGATGACTCTAAGGAACCAGTTAAAGAATGTAAAGATTTAGAATGAGGAGACCATCCAGTCATACTTCACAAGGGTCTCCCAAATCAAAGAACAACTGGAAGCTGTAGATGAAGAAGTGGAGAATGCATAAATTGTGATGACTACCTTGAATGGTCTCCCTAGGTCATGGGATTCTTTCATTTAAGGAATCTGTGCTAGGAAGAAGTTAGTCAAGTTTAGCAAACTATGGGAACAATGTTCCTAAGAAGAACCTTGGATAGTAGCTCAAGAAGAAAAGATGGTAAGTGAAGATCAATCTCTCATAGTACACTCCAAGAAAGGAAGAAGGGAAAATCATCATCACCAAGGTAAGCATTCTCATCAAAAAAATAATTATGTGAGAAGGGATCCATCTAAACTGAGATGTTATACATGCGATGAAATAGGAAACTTTGATGGGAATTGTCCCATGAATAAGAATGGACCCAAGAAGAAGAAGAACTCCAAAAAAAGACATCATGCTCACACTACTGAGGATGATGATACTCCTAGAAAGAGAGTAAAACAAGAAAGTGAAGACTCTTCAAGTGAAGATGAATATGTTGTGATCTTTGCTCTCATGGGAACTGTCACTCATGGAAGCAAAGATTGGCTTACTGAAAATGGGGATTNTCAAGGAATCCTTTGAGAAACTATCCAAACATAATTCACCCCATAAGGTGAAACTTGGGGATGACTACCAATATCCCATAAAAGGTAGTGGTGAATCCTTGTACAAGCTAGACTCTATAAATTCTATGAAAATGAAGGATGTCTTGTTTGTACTAGGACTAAGGAAAAATATTCTATCCATATCGGTACTAGATGCAAAATGCATGAGGGTTTCATTTGTAGATGGCCAAGTCCTCTTGTGGCCAAGAGGAAAGAATATTGACGATGCAATAGTAATTGGAGAACAAGAAGGAGAATTATACAAATTGAAGGGCCATCCAAAACAAGCTTTGGTCCATGACACAGTAGAGCCAAATGAGCGTTGGCACAGAACGCTTGTACATGTGCATTACAGAACACTACCACTTGCAAGCAAAGTTGTTGAAGGTCTTCTAGAAATTCAAGCAAAACATGAAGGGGTCTACAAAGGATGTGTAAAAGGAAAGAATATAGAGAAGACATTTCCAAGTAGAGAGATAAAGGCAAAAGGAATATTGGAAATCATCCACTCTGAAGTATGTGTACCAATGTAATCTAGTTCATTAAGCGGGTATGTATTCTATGCTTCTTTCATTAAATACTTTTCTAGGAAGACATGGATTTACTTCATGAGGAACAAAGATGAACTTTTCAGCAAGTTCAAGGAGTTCAAAATCCATATCTAAATATTTATGAGTAAATTATTTTCATAATTAAATGTAATATTAGTTAAAATGAACGTAGGGTCACACCATTTCATCAAAATGGTGTGTTTTGACCTATAAAAGGTATTCTTACTTATTGTACAAATCATCATTCAATAATTATTATCATTGTGGCTGAATTTCAAAAATGTGGGTTTAGTTTTTTTGCTCCAAGTGGTACCAGAGCCATCCACTAGCAACTTCTGCAACTCAACTCTTCTCCACCACCACCACCACCATTCCCATTTGCCTTACACCACCACCGTCTCCTTTCCCACCGCACCACCTTCCCCATCTACTCAACATTCTCCCTCCGTGTCTTTCCACCATGTGCTCCACATTCTCCCTCTACGCATTCTTTTCTCCTCCTCTACACACTCCCTCCAACCACCTAAAATCCCTCAATACCTTCATCACCCTCCCTCCTCCACCCAACACCTCCTCCATTCCCCCATTCCCTTCATCCTTCTTCCCACCTGTGTTCTCTATTGTTGCACATCCATTCTCGCTGGCGCCCACCATCCCTCACCGCGCGGTCATCCAAACTCCACTACCTGCAACACAAAACAAAAACACAAATATTATAATATATTATAAAATAATATAATTATAATATACTATAAAACAATATAATTATAACATATTAATTCAATATATTATAATATATTTATAATATTTCAAATTTTGTTTTATGATATTAAAACAAAAAAATTAAACTAAGATTTTTTATATAATAATTAATATAATTAATTATTATCCTTAAAAATCTAATTATCTTTAATAATAATAATAAAAAATTCCTCCCTACACAAGAAAAATGTTAGAGATCAATGAAATTAAACAACGAGTGGTGAAATTAGAGCTTAACCAAGCCAAAGGTTCTAAAAATCTTGAAGGTTTACACTCAAGACTCAACAAAATCAAAACAGAGCTACACAAAGGCAAAAACGAATTATCAGAGACTATCAAAAAACAAGTCAATGAAGCAGTAGCTTGGGAGATGGAAGGTGTAAAAGGGGAAATCACAGTATTGTTCGAATCTAGATTAAGAAAACTCAAGCAACATTTGGAAGACACAATTACCACATTAGTGTGCAAGGTGTCAAAGGAAGACCAACCATCCTCAAATTCAAGCCATCATAATATAATTCCTCCCATAAGAGAAATTCCACAAGAAGAGTTCGATCACAATCACTCTACAAATCATGAACAATCACTCTCTCCTCCAAAAAGAAGTGGATATCAAATGAAACCCAAGTTATAATTGTCAAAATTCAATGGGGACACAAAACAGAGTGTGGCATGGATCAACAAGGTAGAATAATTTTTTTCCACACACAATATCATAGCCGACGAAGAAATGAGAAAATATGCCTCGATGCAACTAGAAGATTGGGATTACAACTGGTAGATGTGGTGGAAGGTTACAACACAAAAAACTAAACACAAGTGGAAAACATTTAAAAATGATTTCTTTAATAGGTTTGAAGATTTAAAAGAAAAAAACTTCTTCACAAAACTCACCAGACTGCAACAAAAAGGTGATGTCTATGAAGACACTGATGAATGGGAAGCCCTGGAGACACGTGTGCTAGAACTCACAGACAGACAATTCCTCCAAACTTATGTGTACGGACTAAAACCGTATATCAAGGATGAGATAGAGCTATTAAATGTATCAACATTGGACAAATTTATATGCAAGGCAAAAATCATTAAGGAAAAATTGAAAAAGACATCGAACAAAAACCATGACAAAGATCGAAGGTCCATCCAAAATACCAAAACTGACACCAAATACCAGCCACCACATCTAAAAAGTGACAACAAAACCACTTTAGAAGTTCAACAAATGAAAGAAGGAAAGCGTAAATATTGTGGAGAGAAGTCGGACCCAAGACACAGATGTTTAAAAAAGGAGACCACCAAGAACTTAGATCAATGTGAAGTAGAAGAGGAAGACAAATCAGAGAGTGAGGAATCCGACATAGAAGAAAAACATGACATCGAAAATCCTTCCTCAGACTCAGAAGATGAAGAAACATAGTTTTGTAGAGACTAGAATTGATGATTTCCCAAAAGGAAGGGAAGAGGCAAGAGATCTAGAATAAGACTTTGTTATAATTATTTTAAGTGTTGGTTACTGAGAGGATAGGGATTTTTCTCACAACCTCCCTTCAAATCCCTAACTGTGACTACCCGAACAAAGTGCTTAGCATGCTAAAAGAAGGGGCATTGTAAGTAAGCATCATCCCATTGTTCCTCCTAAACCTAAACTAGAAATGGGATCCTGGCATGTAATACCTATAATATAGGATTGAGTGCACTCACACCTGCACCCAAGATATCAATTGCATCCATAACAGGAATACACCAACCATAGACATTAAAATTTAAATGGCACATAAAAAATAACAATGTTGTTGTCCTATTCGACACTGGAAGTACCTGTAATTTAATCGACATAACTATTGCAAAGAGGCTTAACCTTTTCATATATCCAGTACCCAACATGAAGGTAATGGTAGCAGATGGAAAGAAGATCGAAAAAGTGGTAACATTCCACAAAGTTAAGCTGCAAATACAACACTATAACCTTGAGTCAGAATTTTACGTAGTACCCTTAGGAGGAGTTACTGCAGTATTAGGAATTCAGTGGTTGTAAACACTAGGTACCTACTCAACAAACCACCAAGAACACTTTATAATGTTTAAATTCCAAGGAGAAAGATAGAAATTGTATGGGTTTCAACCCCCTCGCACACGAATTGTGTCATCCCACAAAATGGAGAAGCTAATTCGAAAGGGAGCACCTACATATGTCGTACAATTCCAGGAGATGGAATTATCAACTTCAGAAGTAGTTAAACCAGGTCATCTAGAGATCCAAGGATTAATCCAAAAATACAAAAAAGTATTTGAATATCTCCCGATGGAGTCACCACCAGAAAGGAAGATCGAGCGTGTCATCGAAATCAAGTCTAGATCAATCCCTGTCAATATTAAACCCTATAGGTACCCACACCATCATAAGACAGAGATTGAAAGATTCATCAGTGATTTACTGAAGTGTGGAGTGATTACAGAAAGTCAGAGTCCTTATGCTACACCAGTAGTAATGGTATGAAAGAAGGATGGGGCATTTAGGATATGCATCGACTACAGAGGACTCAACAAGATAAATATTAAAGACAAATTCCCCATTCCATTTATGGATGAAATGTTGGACGAGATGCATGGTGCAAGGTACTTTTCAAAATTAGACTTAAGGTCGGGATATTACCAAATTAGAGTAAGGGTAGAATATGTGGCAAAGACATTTTTCCAAATCCATGAAGGACATTATGAATTTAAGGTAATGCCTTTTGGATTGACCAACACTCCAACAATGAAAAGAAGGAAAGGAAAGGACAAGATCCTCATAGTGGTTGATCGATTAACCAAATTTTCTCACTTCACGTCAATAGAAAAAATAGACACGACAAAATAAATTGTAGATGTATTTTGCAAAAATGTCTACAAATTACATGGCTTCCCAAAAGTCATCGTCAGCGAAAGAGATACAAAATTTAATGGAAAATTTTAGAGGGAATTTTTCAAACAAGTAGGCACATCACTCAATATGAGCTCAGCTTACCACCCCCAAATAGATAGTTAGACTGAAGTCATTAATAAATTCTTTAAAGCATATCTACATTTATTCGTAACATATAAACAAAACCATTGGTCTCAATGGTTACACTTAGCAGAATGGTGGTACAATTCAACTTACCACACATCCATAAAAATGATCCCCTTCCAAGCTTTATATGGTATGAACCTACAAATTGGAAGGATTTAGTTCTAAATGACACTAATGTTCCAGAAGTAAGGAACCAACTAGAGAAATCTCAAAAAACCATTGAATTACTCAAGGATAACTTAGTCATGGCACAAAATCGTATGAGGAAACAAGCAGATCAATGTAGAACCGAAATATAATTTGAAGTAGGAGATTGGGTGTCCATAAGACTCCAACCCTATAAATAGGTATCCCTTAAAATTGGAGGAAAAAACAAGTTGGCCCCAAAGTTCTATGGGTCGTACTAGATTACCAAGAAGATTAGTCAAGTTGCATATAAATTACAATTACCTGATAAAATTCATATCCACAATGTCTTCCATGTATCATGTCTCAAAACAATGTTGGGGAAACATCAAACAATTCAAACAATACTTCCTATGTTAGATGACGAAGGAATGATCATTTGGGAACTAGAGGTAATCATTGCAACTGGAGAAAAAAGGCTTCATTCTTGAACACTCAAGGAATATCTCATTAGGTGGAAGAATTTTCCAGATGAAGACACATCATGGGAGACATAACAATTTCGTCAACAATACCCATCATTATCCTTGCTTTCAGGACAAAGCATTCTAAAGAGGACAGCAATGTTATGTATCTAAATATTTATAAGTAAATTATTTTTTTAATTAAATGTAATATTAGTTAAATTGAACATAGGGTCATTCTATTTCATCGAAACGGTGTGTTTTGACCTATAAAATATCTTCCCACTTATTATATAGATGATCATTCAATAATTATTATCATTGTGTCTGAATTTTGAAAATGTGGGTTTAGTTTTTCTGATCCACTTTCAATGCACAAATCAACGCTACAAAGATCCCACTGAAAACATGTTTATCATAAACCCAAGATCTATTAACCTTGTCAAACCCTCAACAAGAAATGTATATCCCTGATGCCAATAATAGAGTTATGATACCACATGTCAGTTTTAAACCTATGAAGAGAAGAAAATCATATAGATTCTTTTAATAAAAACAAACATTACACCAAAACATTCACACATAAACACAGATTTACCTAGAAATCCTTAACATGGAAAACCAACAAACATTGGAGCCACACTTCCTATTATCTCATTATCTCTATGAATCCCTCACATTAAAAAATATTGGTATTCAGCAACATCCAATACCCTAATCCATTAACCCATATTAGAAAATAGACTCCAATCCCTTCACACCCAAAATAGCCAAAAACATCCCTTTACCGAGATTAAATTACAATCTTCTTAGTTATAGGATTTTGAAGCTTATAACCCTTCATACCATCTTTATAGCCAATAAAGATACATTTTTAATCTTTGTTATCCAACTTTCTTTTTTACTCCTTTTGAACATGTACATAAGAATCACAACCAAAAACATTCATATGCTTAATAGAGGGTTTCTTACCAATCCATACATTTTGTGGAGTTTTGTCAACCAATGCTGATGTGGGTGACTGATTTACCAAGTAACATATTGTCTTCATTGCCTCTTCCTAGAATTCTTGTCATTTCCCAACACTACTTAGGATACTCCTTTCCTTTTCCATCAACATCCTACTCATCCTTTCGACAACTACATTTTGTTGAGGTGTGTGTGACGTAGTCTTATGCCTTGCTATACCACAATTCTTATAGAATTTCTTGAATTTAGTCCTACAAAACTCTCCACAATTATCTATCCTCAATTCCTTTAATTTCTTGTATGTCTGGTTCTCTACAAGAGCATTAAATTCTTTAAACTTAACATATATTTCATATTTCTTTTGAAGGAAATAAATTCATGTGTTCGTTGAGAAATCATCTATAAATGAAATATAATACATAGATCTACCTAATGATGTAATAGGAAGAGGTCCGAACACATCATTGTGTACTAACTCTAAAATTACCTTTGCTCTTTTATCATCATAAGGAAATCTTACTCGATTTTGTTTTCAATAGATGCAATGTTCACATAAATCGAAATCTAGAGTGCAATCAATCATACCTTCAACCATACCTTTATCTTGTAATTCTCAAAGGTTATTTTCTTCAATATGCCCAAATCATGAATGCCATAGTATCATATTTCCTCATGAAGAAATTATGGTACTATCATCTTTATCTCCTTCCTCGGGCTCAACAGAGATGTTACATTCATTGATTATGGTGCTTTCCAATAGTTTGTACATAGTTCCATACTAAAATCCTCTCTTAAATACCATTGATCCTCGAACCATTTTGCAAGCACCATTTCCACACATAGTCTTTAGAATTGCAACATCCATATTTCTGATAGATATAAAGTTTCTTAGTAGATTTGGAATCTATAGCACTCGAGGTAGAGTTATAATTGTTCCATCCTTGAGTTTCATCTTGACTCTACCATGTCCAACAATACTAGTTGGTGACTCATCTCCTAAGTACACATCTCCTCCATTGTACTTTTCATATTCGTAGAACCACTCCCTATGAGGGTTCATATGACATGATGAACCTGAGTTAATAATAAATATATCACATTATGAATGATTATCCACAGATGCTAGGTACACATCTGCTCTATCTTCCAAGGAGGTATTTTCCTCTGTGGAAGGGTTATCCTCAGTTCCGTTTTCTTTCTCAACATTCTTAGATCTATAATCCTTTTTATAATTACAAACTTTACCTCATTTCGACAACTTCTTATTCCTTTTCTTGGGGATTTAGATTTACCCTTAGGTTTAGATCTCCCCCCATATCATTTATTTTTCTTTCTCTCCTAAGGGAAACCTCTCACAAACAAGGAATTCATGCTATGATTATCCATGTTTTTCTTCCTTGTCATTTCTAATAGTAGGGATGATATTATTTCATCAAATTTTAAGGTCAATTGGTTAGCACTAGATATTGAAACAATTATATTGTCCAATGAATATGGAAAAGAACACAATAATGTAATATATGTATCTTATTCAACCATTTTAATTCCAACAGAGGTTATCTGAATTACCAGAGTATTGTAGACATTCAGATTCTCTATTATAGTGTCGTTTTCATCCATTTTGAGGTGAAATAGATTCTTTTGCAGAAACAACTTGTTCATAAGGGATTTTGATTGATACAAACTCCCTAGTTTCCCACAAAGTTTTATCGCACTATCTTCACCATATACATTCAGCATCATAGAGTCTAATAAGAACAATAATAGTGTACTCCTCTCGCTTATTTCTAATTTAACCCAATAATCTTGCGACGTTGCAGTGGGTTTTGTACCTGGATCCACAACAATAAATTATTCTTAATCTACAAGAAGATCCTCCATTTTTATTTTCCAAAACTCAAAATTGTGGCTGCTAAATTTCTCGATTTCAATTCTCAAACTTCTTGACATTCCCTTTCAATGCATAAATCAATGCTCTAAATATATCACTAAAATTAGGTTTATCATAGACCAGAGATTTATCAACTGCATCGAACCCTTAGAAAAAAAGGCGTCCCCTTGATGCCAATAATCAATATCTGATACCACATGTAAGTTTTTAACCTGTGTAGAGAAGAAAAGGATACATATATTTTTAAGCAAAACAGAGATTACACCATAACATTCACACATAAATACATAGATTTACCTTGAAAAACCTTATTCGTGAAAGCCAACAAATTGTGGAGACACACCTCGTATTATCTAATCATCTATATGAATCCCTCACAATACAAAATATAGGTATTGAATAGCATCCAATACCCTAATCCGTTAACCTGGATTAGAAAATAGAGTCCAATCCCTTAACCTAGATTAAATTACATATTTTTAGAAAATCCCCAAATATAGCCAAAAAATCCCTTAACTGAGATTCGATTACAGTCTTCTTAGTTACAAGAATCATAACATTCTACCCTCTTCTATAATGTATCCTACTTAACAAAAAGTGAAAAGATTCCTGGAATCTTTGGTATTTTAGGCATATTTTTTGCTCGTAACTCAGAATTGAGCGGACTTTGGACCATTGGAAAGGTCTTGAAATTCTCTACAACTTTTTGGTTTTGAATTTTTCCTAATTCCTTACCATTTTCCAGGGCGGGAATTTTAGTAACAAAGCATATTTTTAAATATGCTTTTAAAAAATCATCTTTTAAAAGATTCTTTGTTACTAAAACATCTGCCATGGACAAACGGTAAGGGATTAGGTAAAATGCAAAACCGAAAAGTTGTAGAGAATTTCAATACATTTCTAATGGTCCAAAGACAACCTAATTTAGAGTTACGAGAGAAAATGTATGCCCAAAATAGAAACAATTCTTGGAATATTTTGGTCTTTTCAAATAGGATACATTTTGGGAAAAATAAAACCCTATAAGTTCCAAATATTATAACCCTTTATACTATATTTAAATCCAATAAAGATACATTTTTCATCTTTTTTATCCAAATTGCTCATTTTCTCCTTTGGAACATGTACATAAGAATCACAACTAAAAACTTCTAGATGATTAATAGAGGGTTTCTTACCAATCCATACCACTTATCGAGTTTTTTCAACCAATGTTGATGTGGGTGACCAATTTAGCAAGTAACATGTTATATCTAGTGCCTCTACCCAAAATTCTTGTCCTATCTCAACACTGCTTATCATGGTCCTTGTCTTTTCCATCTGTGTCTTATTCATCCTTTAAACAACTCCATTTTGTTGAGGTTTGTATGGAGTAGTCTTCTTCCTTGCTATACCACACTTCTTACATAAGCTCTCAAATTCATTCTCGGAGAACTCTCCACCATTATCTATCCTCGACACCTTTATTTTATTTTTTGTTTGATTCTCTACAAGAGACTTAAATTCATTAAACTTGGAAAATAATTCGTATTTATTTCCAAGGAAATAAATATACGCATTTCTTGAGAAATCCTCTATAAATGAAACACAACATACATATCTACCTAAAGATGGAACATGCACAAGTTTAGACACATCATTTTATACTAACTCTAAAATTCCCTTTACTCTTGTAGCACTAGATGCAAATCTTTTTTTATTATGTTTTCCATATATGTAGTGTTCACAAAAATCAAAATCCAACACGAAATTAGTCATACCTTCAACCATAACTTTAGCTTGCAATGCTCGAAGGCCCTTTTCTTTGAAATGCCTCAATCTTTGATGCCATAGCATTGTCTTTCCTGGTGATGCAATTAGGGTACTATCATATTTACCTCCTTCCTCAGGCACAACAAAACTATTGCATTCATTGATGATGGTTCTTACCAATTTTTTGTATAGAGTTCCATACAGAAATACCCTCATTAATACTAATGATCTTTGAAACATTTTGCAACCATCATCACCACGCATAGTATTTGGACCTGCAACATCCATATTTTCGATATATATGAAGTTTCTCCCTAGATATGGAATGTGTAGCACTCCAGGTAGAGTTCTAATCCTTCCTTCCTTCAGTTTTATATTGAATCTACCAGGTCTAACAATACTAGCTCGGGAATCATCTCTCAAGTACACATCTCCTCCATTTTACTATTCACATTCATAAAACACTCCTTATGAGGGGTGATATGACATGATGCACCTGAGTCAATCATCCATATATCACATTCTGAATGATTACCCGTGGAAGCTAGGTACACAGCCCATCCTTCTTCTAAGGAGGTCTTTGCCTTTATGGAAGGGGTATACTCATATTTTTTTTTATTTCTTGGCATTCTTAGATATACAATCCTTTTTATACTTCCCAACTTTATCGCATTTCCAAAAATTCTTTATTTATTTTCATGGGGATTTAGATCTAACTTTTAGGTTTAGATCTCCCCATATATCCTTTATTTTTGTTTCTCTCCTAGGTGATACCTCTCACAGAAACATTGGAAGAAAATTTGGGGTATAAAATGGGCATCCTAAAGAAAATAATAAAATAATAGTTAAAATAATAAAATAATAGTTAAGATAATAAAATAATAGTTCTTAATTTTGGAGGAAGAATGAAAAAAAACTACTTTTTGTGTTCGTATTTTCGACATATCTCCTTGTGTTTTTACTCAAATTTTGAGCAAGAGAGCTCGTTGGATATGGAATTTAATTCCGCATCCAATGAGTACCCACACTGCATACTTTTGACGGGCCCCACTACCCCAAAAACAATAAATACCTAAATAAATGTGATGATGATGACGAGTACCCACACCGCATACTTTTGACGGACCCCGCTACCCCAATAACAAGAAATACTTGAAAAAACGTGATGATGATGTCATCATCACATTTTTTCAAGTATTTCTTGTTTATGGTGTAGCGGGGTCCCTCAAAAGTATGCAGTGTGGGTACTTGTTGGATGTGGAATTAAATTCCGCATCCAACGAGCTCTCCTGCTTGAAATTTGAGTAAAAACACAAGGAGATATGTCAAAAATACGAACAAAAAATAGTTTTATTTTGTTACAAATATGTCAATTCAACCATTATGGTTGACTCATTTTATTGAAATTATATTGGTTCTTGAATTCCAACACACAAAATTTATTGTTGGTGCATTTTGTTATAAGGCCCATTTTAGACCCCAAATTTCCTCTAATGAGGCATCCATGCTATGACTATCCATGTTTTTCCACCATATCTCTTTGGATAACATGTATGATACTAGTTCATTAAATTTTAAGGTCGCTTGACTAGCACTACCTATTGCAACAATTAGGTTGTCCTAGGAATCTGGAAAAAAAAACAATAATGTAATACATTTATCTTCTTTAGGCATTTTAATGCCAACAGAGGTTATCTAAGTTACAAGAGTATTGTAGAAATTCAAATTCTCTTTTATAGTGTCATTTTCATCCATTCTAAGGTGAAACAATTTATTTTACATAAAAAACTTGTTCACAAGATATC
This sequence comes from Pseudotsuga menziesii, assembly GCA_001517045.1. Classification (NCBI taxonomy): domain Eukaryota; kingdom Viridiplantae; phylum Streptophyta; class Pinopsida; order Pinales; family Pinaceae; genus Pseudotsuga; species Pseudotsuga menziesii. The sequence continues at coordinate 196,642 of LPNX011095448.1, read as the reverse complement.
TTGAATAATACAAAATCCCTAGTTTCCTGCAAATATTTACCACACTATCTTCACCAGATAAGTTCAACAACACAGAGTATGATAAGCATAATCATATTGTACTCCTCTCTCGTCCTTCTAATTTATCCCAATCATCTTGTGACGTTCCAATGGGTTTCGTACCCAAATCCACAACAATCCATTGTTTCTGATCTACAAGAAGATCCTCCATTTTGAGCTTCCATAGCTAAAAATTATGGCTATTAAATTTTTTGATCTCAATTCTTGAACAGCTCACCATTCTCTTTCAATGCACAAATCAATGCTGCAAATCTCCCACTGAACCCAGGTTTATCACAAACCTAATATCTATCAACCGCATCGAACCCTCAGCAATAAAGGTGTCACCCTGATGCCAGTAATCAAGGTCTAATACCACATGTAAGCTTTAAACCTGTGTAGAGAAGCAAATCATACATATTATTTTAGGCAAAATAGAGATTACACCAAAGCATTCACATAAAAACACAAATATTTACACTGGAAACTCTTAACTGGGAAAACCAACAAACCTTGGAGCCACACGTCATATTATCTCATTATTTCTATGAATCCTTCACAATACAAAATATAGGCTTTCACCAACATCCAATACCCAAATAAGTTAACCCATATTAGAAAATAGAGTCCAATCCCATAATCAATATTAAATTACATATTTTTTGAAAATGGACAAAAATAGCCAAAAACAACCCAAATTTTTGACTTGCTATGCTCGCGTCATAAACATTCTAACAACCATTTCTGATTGGAAATGACCTAATGGATATTTCTATATAAAAAATGGCCTAAAAACCATTTTTGAATGGAAACATCCTACCAGCTTGTTTATGTGAAGGTGCCGGCATGGATTGTCTCTCGTGCCACTGATAGGCGCACCTCCCCCCCACATGCACATGCAAAAAATACAACATATACCCAACATTCATTCACTTGTTGTTTTCTTTACATAACAATGAGTCATGTACTTATAAAATCATGGGTTCAGGGCATCAATGCCCATAGATTCTCTACACAAAGATAAATTTTTTGTACTGATAGACTTTGTTAATGAATCTGCAACATTCTACAAGGCATCAACCTTCTTCAACAACACCTTCTTTTCTTCAATCATATCTCCCACAAAGTGATATTGCAAATCAATATTATTTGTCTTATCATGATAAGAAGGGTTCTTTGTGTGGAATATTGCACTTTGGCTATTAAAATCTAACCTTATAGATTTCTATAAAAACCCAACACTTGAACACAGTCTCTACAACCATACTGGTTCTTTCGTAGCATGTGTGGCTTATATGTATTCATCTTCTATAGTTTAGAGTGCAATTACAACCTATCTCTTTCTCATCCAACTGATAGATCCTCCAAATAAGTTAAACACATACCCACTTGTAGATATTTTGTGATCAAGATCTCCATCCCTGTCTACATCAACAAATCCATGTACATCTATTACTCTGTTTGGTTGAGGTATTTCTTGGTAGAAGATTTCATAATATTTGTTGCCACATAGGTATCTGAATACCCTATGTATAACTATCCAATTCTCTTTCCCTATATTTGACATAAATCTACTCAAAACTCCCACTGCATGAGGAATGTCCAATCTGGTACAAACCATTTCATACATCAAAATTCCAACAACACTTGCATATGGAAATCGTGACATATCTTCTTCCTCTTCCTGTGTCTTGGAACATTTATCTACATATAAAGTTACACATATAATAATAGGAACCTTGACCAACTTACTTTCTTTCATGTTAAATATCTGTAGTGCCATCTCAACATGTTTTCTTTGATTTAACCAGATCTTCATATTTGCTCGATATCTTTTTATCTCCATTACCGTAATGAAGTTTGTAGAACCGAGGTCCTTCATGTCAAATTTGGATGATAGTTGATACTTCACCTCTTTTATAACATCTTTGTTGTTTCCAATCACCAACATGTCATCAACATACAATACTATGTTAATGAACTGATATCCAATATGTTTGGAGTATACACAATGATCAACCTTGATTCTCACAAACCCCAACCCAAGTACATATGTGTCAAAATTTTGGTACCACATCCTTGGAGATTTATTTAGACCATAAATGGAATTCTTTAGTTTACATACAAACTTTTTCTTTCCATTTACTAAGAACCCTTGTGGTTGCCTCATGTAGATTTCTTCTTCGATATCTCCATGTAAGAAAGTTGTCTTCACATCCATCTACTCTACTTCAATATCGAAATCAACAACAATAGAAAGAATAAATCTAATAGAAGTTACTTTTTCGACTACAGAAAATATTTCACCAAAATAAATTCGCTCTACCTGAGAATATCCCTTTGGTACCAAGTGGGATTTGTACTTCTCCACTTTACCTTTACCATTTTCTCCCAATGGATTTTCTTCCAACTTGTAACTGGACTAGATACCGAGCTTCATCTTTGTCCAGGGTATCCATTTCTTCAACCATGGCTTTCTTCTAGAGATTACTATCCTTTGAATCAACATCTTCCTTCAAATTTCTAATATCATCATCAGTAATAGACAAAGGAAAATGAGAGAAAAAATAAGAAGGGGAATACCTTCCTAGATTACTTCTTTTTCGAGATGATCTCCTCAAAACTAGGCTATGGGGTTCTTCTTCTTCTAATTCAACTTCTTTTGTTGAGTTAGATTCTTCACCTTGGAAATCAAACTTTATCTTCTCTAGTTCCTTTTCCAATGGAGTCACTTCCTGTGTGGGGACTGTTGGTTTATTGGTCAATACTGAGAGGGGGAGTGAATCAGTATTGGTATCCTTTTAATATTCTAACCAATTTTAAATATATCATTAGAAACACATAACAACAATAATACATAGAACATAATTTTAATGTGGAAGCCCAATATGGTAAAGCACCAATATGTCTTATTACTGCAAAACTGTTATTTACAAATATTTTTTTTGGTTGCTATAGACAAGGATGGTATTACACCCTATTTACCAATACCAATTGGAAGGAGGCTATGACCCCTTGGTTTATCGGCTACTACTAAAAGGATTCTTCGACACCCTATTTACCAATGCCAATTGGTAGGAGGTTTCAACTCCTTGATTGATCAGCTGCTACTAAAAGGATGCTTCGACACCCTGTTTACTAAAGCCAATTGGAAGGAGGCTATGACCCCTTGGTTTATCAGCTGCTACTGAAAGGATGCTATGACCCTCTATTTTGTTAGCTACCACTGACAGGATGCTCCTACAGCCTATTTACCAGCTACTACTGGAAGGAGGCAACAACCCCATTAGGGGAATTTTGAGGTAAAAAATGGGCCTCAAAACAAAAAATGTACTATCAAAATCCACTTTAAAAGAATCAATCACATTCTAGAGGATGACTTCATCTATAATAGTTGAGGTGGCATTAGTTGAGTTAAGGATGCTTATTTTTCAAATTATAAATGGTGAGTGAAAACCCATAGTTAACTATATCAATGTTGTAAGTAAAGTACTCACTATGAAAATAGTACTCCTATATTATTTGTGATTATAATATAAATGTACTGAACTACTTAAAAAGAAAAATACTCCTTATATTTCAATATAAAATAAATTACAAATACAAAAAAGTAAATTGTCTATTGAAAACTAAAATTATGTATTTACTTTTTCAATATTTAAAATATATATGCCAAAGCTTTATTTAAAATCAAAATCACTTAACATCTTATAATAAAAACAATTTGATCTTGTAGTAAAAACAATTTGATGATTAATATTTTTGTTTTTTAAATACTTACTATATATAATAATCTATTATAATTATTATTTAAATATAAAAAAATATTTATTTATTTATTTTATAAAAATAAAATATTATATTATAATAAATTACTATATATATTCCCGGTTGAATTTTAATATTAATACCATTTTTTTTTTAAATTTAGGTATTATTTCTTTATCCCAATATTAACATTTTTTTAGTTTATTTAATGATGCTATTAATTATTACATTAAAAACAATATCTGATATACATAATATATATCATAAGAAACTATTAAAAATGAGTTTACACGTGTTTTTGAAAGTGTATTAAAAAGATGAAAAATAAATTTAAAAAATAAATTTTTTAATTTATAGTTTTATATTTATATTTTAAAATTAATTTTTATTTTTAATGTATATACATATGACAATTTATTCATTTAACATTAATTTTATGTTTAAAATTCAAAATTATAAATACATAGTTTAAAATAATATTTTTAATATTGAAAAGGATTTTATTTTATAAGTATATTACTTTATAAGTACATTCATCATATTATATTCAAAAGTAATTTATGTACTCAAAAGTACTTACTTTTAGTCATATCAAAGATGATTTTTTTATTGGTTTTATTTTAAACATATTTTGAATTTAACTTAACCATAGTTGCATTGGTTATAGTGTAAGAGATGAGTTGTAAATATACCTTCCCCACAAAATGTCTAACTCATAATAGTTTATTATATCTCTTATGAGGCCCATTTTAGACCTCAAAATTCCCTTAATGCCCTGCAAGCTTGTTGCCTTCCCTAGCTCCACCATGCCACCCTAATATGTTTTTTGTAAGATGTTAGATTTCTTTCTCCCTCCATTCTCTGTCACTCCCAGTGGTCTCTGTCTTCTTCTATGGCTACATCGATCTCAATGACATGGACACCTCTCTCACTCATACTTCTGTGTATAAGCATATTCATGTTTCCTATGAAAGCATCTCTTTATTTTGGAAACATACTCTTTCGCAATCATGCCCTTTCAAATATGATTGTCACACCTTTTCAATAATCTATGACTAACAATTTTTAATTAAATAATTAATTAAAATCTTCTTGATCACTTATGATCTACGAGCTCCCTTCTTCTCTGATCGTAGGATTCGTCAAACCAATTCATGTGGACTTCATCTCCTCCATTAGCGTGAATACTCTATCTTCAGACCTTCGAGCTTCTCTTCTCTCATGCCTATGGGCTTCTTTTCTTCCTCTGCAAGCTATCTTCATCGCAAGATCATCTATACATGTTTCTCTCACAAAACACGGCCTTCTCCTTCCATCTATGAGTTTCATGTTGGACATTCTTCTTTACCAGTTATGGATGTAGCTCAGAATCCATTTCCACACCTCTGTCAATGTTTGTAGGTGCTTCTGCACTGCCAAACTTATTTTCGCGGGATCAACTTCTTGATCCAATAAAATTCATTGATCCTATATCTAATTCAATCTGGACCGTTAATCTAACCATTGATTTCCACCTCAAAATCTCCTTTCCGCACCAAGATTTCCTCATCAACGATTCCCCATCGTTGATCTTCGTCGAGCATCTTCCTGACCGTTGATCTCCATATTGCGAGATGTGAGATGTAACATTTCCCAAAAATCATATCTCAACTTTCTGCCTTTGGCTTTCCGCATGCATGATGCAGGATGAGTACTTTCCTATTTAGGACTTATGCAACTTTGTTTCCACATTGCGAGCTGCAGGATGTAGGATGTGGGATGCGTACTTTGCTATTCAACAATTTCCTTCCGCAACTTTGTTTTTGCATTGCGGGATGCGGGATGCGGAATTGCACTTTATTATTTTGGACTTCCGCAACTTATCTTCTACAACTTTGATCTTCACCGTCAGATCTTATGCAAATAACTATGCCACCTCATCATCCAATAGAGGAAATTTCAACTCAAAATGGGCCTTTTGACTTTAACTCAAATTCCATGTCATCATGTGTTAGCCAATGAAATTTATTTAAATTTGAAATACCGTATAGGTCTTAAACACTTTTTTAATATAAATTTGGGATAGGTATCATAAAAAAAACTACTTTTTTTTATTTGTATTTTCGACATATCTCCCCTTGTTTTTACTCAAATTTCGATCGGAAGAGCTCGTTGGATCTGGAATTCAATTACGCATTCAACAAGTTCCCTCTCGACATACTTTTGATGGACCCCACTACCCCAAAAACAAGATTTACCTGAAAAAATGTGATGATGATGTCATCATCACGTTTTTTCAGGTATTTGTTGTTTTTGGGGTAGCGGGGTCCGTCAAAAGTATGTCGAGTGGGTACTCATTGGATTTAAAATTCAGTTCTGTATCCAACGAGCTGTCTCGAACAAAATTCGAGTAAAATGACGAGGATATATGTCGAAAATACAAACAAAAAGTATTTTTTTCTTTTCTTCCTCCAAAATTAATAAATATTATTTTATTATTTTAACTATTATTTTATTAAATTTTTTTTAGAGAGGCCCATTTTGAGTTGAAATTTCCTCTAATGGTGCCATGTCATCACTACGTTAGTCTTTCACTGAGTACACCATCATGAGGACACTTGGACTTTCACAACTTTGATCTTCACTATGAGATCTTGTGCAGATAACTATGCCACCTCATCATCGTGCCATGTCATCACTACCTTAGTCTTTCACTAAGTACACCATCATATTCCATGTCATGATATGTTTCATGCCACATCCTAAACTATGACATCATATGTGTCATGCCACATCTTCAACTATGCCATATTCCTCAACGATTCCATATTCCTGAATTATGCCATATTCCTGAATTATGCCATATTCCTTAACTATGCCATATTCCTCATGTCTTTTACTCAGTTTGTCTTTCCATCATATCCACTAGTTATTCCTTTGTCATTTGTGAACACCTTTGACATCAATGACAACTACAACCCAAATTTTCCAACATTCTCCCCCTTTGGCATTGATGGAAACCTCTAAACATTCTCCCCCTTCGACAACAGTGACAAAGGATAACTTGTTATGCCAATGTTGTACCTATTTTGATATAGAATTTCCTGTCTTTCTACTTTCTGATAGCTCCCCCTATCATCATATCTCCCCTTTGTTAACTAAACTGTGTTATTTAATCAATGTATTATCTTTTATCTTGATACTTCCTCTCTTGCAACAAGTTTTTGAATGATAGCTTAACTGATAGATTCATGGACTTCCCTATCACTGTACTTCCTCTACTTTGTCAACATTTTTGTGACAAATTTTACACTCAACATTTTTCCACACCCTTCCATTTTTTGTGTAGGATACATATTTTTTATTTTGTATTTTTAAACTCTATTTCTACTGCCATATCTAATGGTATATCTTTCCTGTAAGTTAACTAGATTCCATTTTTACCATAATTCCTTAAGCTTGTGCATTTAGATCTTCATATAAAAGCAGCAGACACAGTCTTCATACTTCATGTCTTCACTGACAAACATACTCTGCTGAAACGGATCATAGAGACTCCTTTTTCACTCTTATCATATCTAACAGAGACATACAAAGACACACATCTTCAACTTTAGATCCTTATTATTCATAGAAGAGACACCCTTAACTTCCTCGATCTGCTAAGTATATATATCTCTTCAATGATTTGAACCAACGCACCCTTTCATCAAACGTGTCTTGAAAAACACATTCCTTCATTAACAATCACGCCCTTTTAACGACAAAATCACATCCTTCTAAACTCTTGCAAAACACACCCTTTAATTTAAATAACACTTCTCTGTCTTATTTGATGACACTTTATAATTTATTAATGCTTTGATTAAATAATAGTAGAAACTCTATTTTTACTTTTGATTATAACAAAATTGTTTGTTATAAATCGCTTCTATATCTCTATTTATTAGTTTTTATTCATGTAGCTTTCATTAAATAAATAGTTATATTTCTGCCTATTTTATTCATGTAGCTTACATAATTTTTGCTAATTTGGCAGATTTATTGTTCACACGTGTGACCATAAAAAAAAAAGCTAAACCCATATATGGATGGATTGATCACCAAATAACAAACTCATGCTTTTGGATAAATTTATTTGCACAAGAACAACCTTTGGCGTGCATTTCAAAATGGCCTCTTAAACTCCTGTACTTGATTTTTCTCATTGTGCAGGCATAATTCTTCTTTAAGAAAAACATAATTTTTCTCAATCTTTGGAAGATTTATTTTTCCACTTTCTATGTCATCTATACACCAACCTTGATCACCCATCATCTTTGAAGAAGATATCTTTCAATACACTTCAATATTATATACCAATTGAATTTTTCTTAGATACCAATTGGAATTTCCTGAATTTAACTCCCCTTGAATATATGATCCTTTCTAGTGTTATTTTCATGGTTTTCTTTAAATGATGAGATATCTTTTTAGGAAAAGCTCCCACATTCATCACTACATCCTTCTTCATCATCTAAATTTTTATCAGTGTATCCTTTTACATCTCCATCTTGTTTTTCCTTATAATGGATGCCCTTTTTATCTATGGAATAATTATGTTCATGGTCATCTTTGGAGACCTCATTGATGTTTAAGGTCTTTATTTATTCTATATATTTGTATTCTTCCTTTCTTCTCCATATTTTTCCAAGAGGTACTCTGCTACTGGTTTTTTATCTCTTTGTTCCTTGGTTTTCATCTTCCATACCTTTTTCTGTGTTTCTTGGAAAGATCTGCATGTACCATTGTTGCAATGCTTTCCAAAGTGTCCAATACTATGACATATGAAACAAATAATTCTTTTTCCATTAGAGATGTTGGTGTCTTCTTTCCTTATCATCCCTTCATTTTCTTCTTTGATTCTACAATCATCAACCTTGTGACCAAACTTGTGACAACAATGACAATATCCATAGAATGTATGTTTGGAGAATCTCTGGTTTTTCTACTTGTAATAACTCTTTTCTTTTACATGTCGACATTTAAAATTTTCAATATTTTCATGAATGATGGAGCTTGATCCTTTATGATTATATCCAAGACCTATTTTATCCCTGGGGGGTCTTTGTATGCTAAGGAATTTATTAAGATCTTCAATACTTTCCTTGAACTTCTCACTAACAGTGAGCTGATCTTTTAGCTTTTTCACTTCTTCCTTGAATTCAACAACTTTTTGTTTTAAGCTTTTGACCTCTTTCATACTAGCCAACACTTGTTGTCTTGAATTGCATAGATATTCTTGGAGGGTTTTGACTTCCTCTTCATTTGAATTCTTCTCTTCTTGATATTTTGACAATTTTCCTTTCAAGACTTTGTTCTTTTTTCTACACTTTTCAATTTCATGTACAACAACCATGTATTGGGATTCTATGTCCACTTTTGATTCCACATCTGAGTTTGTTGTCCCTATAAACAAATTTTTTTCATATTCACTTGGAGATCCATTTACTATGTAAATATCTTCCTATTGATCCATAGTGGTTTTCATAAAGGATCTACCTTCTAGTGGTTAAACTATGCTGAAGGAACCCGCTATGATACCAATTGTTGGTTTATTGGTCAATAGTGAGAGGGGGGGTGAATCAATATTGTTATATTTTTACTATTTTAACAACTTTTAAATCTTTCATTAGAAACACATATCAACAAGAATACATAGAACAAAATTTTAACATGGAATCCCAATAGGCTAAACCACCAATATGTCATATTACTACAAAATTGTTATTTACAAATAGTTTTGTCTACTGCTACATACAAGGATGGTATTACACCATGTTTACCAATACCAATTGGAAGGAGGATATGACCCCCTATTTTGTCAGCTAGGATTGATAGGATGCTCCTACACCCTATTTACCACCTACTACTGGAAGGAGGCAACAACTCCTTGTAGGCTTGTTTCCTACCCTAGCTCCACCCTGCCACCCTAATATGTTTTCTATAATATGTTAGATTTCTTTCTCCCTCCATTCTCTATCACACCCATTGGTCTTTGTCTTTTTCTATGGCTATATCAATCTCAATGACATGGACACCTCTATCACTCATTCTTCAGCGTATAAGTATATTCATGTTTCCTATGGACTCGTCTCTTTATTCTAGAAACATAGCCTTTCACAATCATGCCCTTTCAAATCTGATTGTCACACCTTTTCAATAATCTGTGACTAACAATTTTTAATTAAATAAATAATTAAAACCTTCTTGATCACGTATGATCTATGATCTCCCTTCTTCTCTGATCGTAGGATTCGTCAAACCAATTCATGTGGACTTCCTCTCTTCCATCAGCGGGAATAATCTATCTTCAGACCTTCGGGCTTCTCTTTTTCTCATGCCTATGGGGTTCTTTTCTTCCTCTATGATCTCTCTAGAAGCTATATTCATCATAGGATCATTTGTAAACTTTTATCTCATAGAACAAAGTCTTCTCCTTCCATTTATGAGTTTCATGTTGGACATTCTTCTTTACCAATTATGGACGCACCTCAGAATCCATTTCCGCACCTACTTCCAACATTTGTAGGTGCTTTCTCACTAACAAACTTCTTTTCTTAGGATGAACTCCTTGATCCAATCCGAGTCATTGATTCTATCTATAAGTCAATATGGACCGTTAATCTAACCATCAATTTTTGCCTCATAATCTCCTTTTTGCACCAAGATTTCCTCATCAACGATTCCCCGCCGTTGATATTTGTTGGGATTTTCCCTGACTGTTGATCTCCATATTGCAGGATGTGGGATGCAGGATGTAACATTTCCCAAAATCATATCTTGAATTTCCACCTTTGGCTTTCTGCATGCGGAATGCAGGATGCATAGTTTCCTATTTAGGACTTCCACAACTTTGTTTTTGCATTGCGAGATGCAGGATGCATACTTTTCTATTCCTCAATTTCCTTCTGCAACTTTGTTTCCACATTGCAGGATGTGGGATGCATAATCACACTTTATTATTTTAGAATTCTGAAACTTATCTTTTGTAACTTTGATCTTCACTGTAATATCTTGTGTAGATAACTATGCCACCTCATCTTTATGCCATGTCATCGCTGCCTTAGTCTTTCACTGAGTACACCATCATGAGGACACTTGGACTTTCGCAACTTTGATCTTCACTATCATATCTTGTGTAGATAGATATGCCACCTCATCATCATGCCATGTCATCACTACCTTAGTCTTTCATTGAGTACACCATCATATTCCATGTCATGATATGTGTCATGCCACATCCTTAACTATGCCATCATATGTGTCATGCCACATCCTAACTATGCCATATTTCTCAACTATGTCATATTCCTCAATTATGCCATATTCCTTAACTATGCCATATTCCTCATGTCTTTTACTAAGTTTGTCCTGCCATCATATCCACTGGTTATTCCTTTCTCATTCGTGAAGAACTTTGACATCAATGAAAACTATAACCTAAATTTTACAACAAGGACTTCTTTTACCTCTTTAAACACAACATCTCGGCTATAAAATATCTTCTTAATTGAAGGATTCGAAAGCTTATAACCTTTCATACCATATTTATATCCAATAAAGATACATTTTTCAACTTCATTATCCAAATTTCTCCTTTTCTCCCTTAGAACATGTACATAAGGATTAGAACCAAAAAATTTCAAATGCTTAATAGAGGGTTTCTTACTAGTACATAGTACCTCTTGTGGAGTTTTTTCAACCAATGCTGATATGGGTAACCAATGCTAGAATTCTTGTCCTATCCCAACATTATTGAATAAGCTCCTTGTCTTTTCCATCAACATCCAACTCATCCTTTCTACCACTCCATTATGTTGAGGTGCGTATGGAGTAGTCTTATGCCTTTCTATACTGCACTTTTTACAAAATATCTCGAATTGACTCCCGTATAACTCTCCACCATTATATGTCATCTACACATGTATTTTCTTTTCTATTTGATTCTTTAGAAGAGCCTTAAATTCTTTTATCTTAGAAAATACTTCATATTTCTTTCGAAGGAAATAAATCCATGTGTTCCTTAAGAAATAGTTCATAAATGAAACATAATACACAGATATACCTAATGATGGAACATGCATGGAACATGCACAGGTCCAAACACATCATTGTTTACTAACTCTAAAATTCCCTTTTCTCTTGTAGAACCAAATGCAAATATTACTTGATTTTTTTCCATATATGTAACGTTCACAAAAATCAAAATCTAGAGTTCAATCAGTCATACCTTCAACCATATCTTTACCTTGTAATTCTCAAAGGCCCAATTAGTCATAACTTAAACCATACCTTTACCTTGTAATGTTCGAAGTCCCTTTTCTTCGATATGCCCTAATATTTGATGCCATAGCATTGTCTTTCCTCCTAATGTAGTTAGGGTACTGCCATCTTTACCTCCTTCCTCAGGAACATGAGAACTGTTACATTCATCGATGATGGTGCTTCCCAATAGTTCGTACAAATTTCGATATTGAACTCCCTCATCAATACCATTGATCCTTGAACCATTTTGCATCCATCATCTCCACACACAGTCTTTAGACTTGTAACATCCATATTTTTGATAGATATCATGTTTCTCCCTAGATTTGTAATGTGTAGTACTCCTGGTAGGATTTTAATCCTTCCATCCTTGAGTTCCAGCTTGAATCTACCATGCCCAACAATACTGGTTGTTTAATCATCTCCCAAGTACACATCTTCTCGATTGCACTTTTCATATTCATAGAACCACTACCTATCAGGGGTCATATGACATGAAACACCGTATTCAATAATCCATATATGATGTTCTGAATGATTATGTGTGGAATATAGCTACACATACCCTCCTTATTGAGGAGGTATTCGCCTCTGTGGAAGGGGTATCTTTGGATCCCTTTTCTTTCTCGACATTCTTAGATCTGCAATCCCTTTTATATTGCCCATATTTAGTGCATTTCCATCTTCCTTATTCCTTTTCCTGGGGGTATAGATCTACCCTTATATTTAGTTCCCCCCCAAAATAGTTTATTTTTGTTACTCTCCTAGGGGATACCTCTCACAAACAAGACATCCATGCTATGATTATCCATGGTTTTCCACCTCATCTCTTCTAATAGTAGGCATGATACTATTTCATAAAATATTAAGTTCACTTGGCTAGCACTACATATTGAAAAAATTAGGTTGTCCTAGGAATATGCCGAAGAACACAATAATGTAATATATTTATCTCCTTCATCCATTTTAATACCAACAGAGGTTATCTGACTTACCAAAGTATTGTAGACATTCACATGCTTTGTTATAATGTCATTTTCATCCATTCTGAGATGAAACCATTTGATTTGTAGAACAACTTGTTCACAAGGGATTTATATTGATACATGTTAGGATTATAATCCTCCCTTGTCCAAATTGGTCAATTATGCCTAAATTAGGAATCTTTTCATTCATTATTGAGTCACTAGTACCATTGGGTCCACATGTACCAGTTACTAAAGTATGGGGAACACTAATTGAGGCTAATTTTTACTAATTTCACTTGCATGCATCAGTTTAGGCGCATCCTAGACCAATACATGAGGAGCCATTAGGAGTGCTAGTGGCAGAGACCACTGGGAGTGCTAGCACTAGGAGTTCCAGCACCAACCTCCTTTAGTTGAGTTCAGTTGGTGATTATTCGGGCCTAGCTATTATTCAGTTATAGTAAATTACATTCAGTTAGTTCTAGTCTTTGCTTGACTGCATGTGGGAAGGCACCTTTTCTCACCTACCACATCAGTTAGACTAGTTTAACTGATTCCCAATTATTTAGCCACTGATTTAGACAACTGAAGTTAGCTAGTTAAGCTTTGATAATGATTTAGACATGTCCAGTTGTCCTTGTAGTTAGATTGAGTCAATCAATTTGAATTTCCTCTCATGTATTCGAATTGTTTGGTTATTAATACCAGTGTATTGCATTATAATAATTATCCATTTTACTTGTTTTATTAATAAAAGCATTATACAGCCACAAACCATTTTTTGCAATGTTTCATATCAATTATGTGTAAATTGTTTGTGATATATATTTGTGATTTTTTTCTTGGTTCAGAGATCCATGTGAGCTCAATTTTTATATGGTATCACAACCTTGGCAGGACAAGGCACTTCTCCTTCTACATATTTCCTATTGGATAAAAAAAAAACTAGCAAAATTGCTCCTTCCAGCTCTGTACCAGAAGCAGAGAGTTTACCACATAATTCCTAGGAAAAGGAATTGTTGATCAAGCTTGCTTGATTGACTAATATAGGTGTGAAGAAAACTCCAAAAGTGTAGGCTGTTGACCTTCCTTTGTCAATTTTTTTGTGATTTGAAGTTTGTTCAAAAATTTTCACTGCATTCTCTATAACAACATAATGGTCTCTTTTGTGGATCTTCTTACTCCTTTCAACTACCATCAATGGAAGGAGAAAATTGAGATACAACATTTCTCCAAAGGACTCTACAGATTCACCATGGACTTAGAGGTAGATCTGAATCATGTTGTTGACAAAGCAAAATACTAGAATAAGCTTAATGAAGCATATGGATTTCTGTGCCTTTAAATTTCTAAGGATCTTCTCTTCCAAATCACTAGATTGAAGATTACCAAGGACATTTGGGACCAACTTGCTCCTCTATTTTATAAGCAAGATGACTTGAGAATCTATCATCTAGATAATGAGATGATATCTCTATACCCAGGAAAATTTGAAATAATGAATGAATTCTTCACCAAATTCAAGCTCTTGGTGCTCCAGTTGAAGCAGTGTGAAGTTGGAAAGGAATATGATCATCTCATCCTTTCCATCCTTTCAAAACATGGGAAATATTACTCTGTTTTTGTGTCCACATTTCATACCGGGAAGTTCATAACCCCAAATTGGAAGCTGCCAACCCTCAATGCCTTCATTGAGTCTCTCACCAATGAGCATGACAAGCTTGTCCAAATAGAAATCATTAGATCCTCCAAACATCAAGCCTTGTTTCCTGGAGGACCTAAAGATATGAACGGAAAGGGAAAGCAAAAGAAGACAAATATTGAGCCTCCTAAGGAGATGGATCAGTCAAATTAGTCCTCAGGTTCGAGGAGAAACAAGAAGAAGGGAAAAAAAAGATCCTTTGTTCTTACTGTGGAAGGGGATTTCATCTAAAAATCTCTTGTATGAGGAGAACAATTGATCAAATGGATCTTCTCCTAGATAAAAATAACATTACTCGACTAGATAGTGGAACGAAGGCTGACTATGAAGAAAATATTGAATATCATGATGAGAGATGCCATGCACTGAAGGCTAGTTGTTCAAAAACACATGCTTTCCTCATTGATTCAGGAGCTTCCAATCATATGGTTGCATCTAGAGAATCATTTTCTTCATTACAGTCTATTGACGGTACTAGCATTCACATGGGTGATGATACTCAAATTTGAGCTAAAGGGAAGGGCCCTATCAAGTTGAAGCATGGAAAGTTCAATGTACTTTATGTCCCTCCTTAGTTGCAAATCGATTATCTGTATACTATATGAATCACATTGGCTCAACAAAGCGAGCGATATTTGGTCCTGACTTAGTGGAGATCATGGATACCTCTACTGGGAACATTATAGCAAATGGTACTGCAAATCATGCCTCCAAGGCCTATGAATTCTCACACTTTCTTCCATTTTTAGAACCAGTGCACTCTCAACTACCACTTGAAAGGGGAGGTAAAAAACATTCTATGTACTCCTTTTGCACATGTTAAAGTTTCCATTTGTCTTTCAGAATCTAAAGCAAAAGACTCAGTTGTATCAGTTTATGATATTGAAGATGAAGTTCAAAGTGATTCATATCCAATATCACTCCCTACTCCCAATCCTAAGTCCAAATTGGAACAAAAGGCTATTGGGGCAGTTGGGAAGATGACTAGAAATCCATTTGACATAAAGAAGACAATAAATCAGTTTCAGAAAGAGAACCTTGCATTATGTTAAGCAAGATAAATACCTTCAGAGAGATGCAACAAACTCCCTATGAGATGCTACATGACAAGGTCTGATCAGGTACACTGCTCTCAGAAGAAAATAGTGGATCATGTCCCTCTACCTCCAAAAAGAGACAAGTTTACATTCCTCCTTCCTTCCATCATCATTTTGGAAGAAGATGGAGAAGTCTACTTGCCAGGACCCAGGATACATGTGCATAGAATAACAAGCATATTGCTTCACTACACCATAGAGAGGAAGGTTACAACACCATTTTCTCAAGTTTTTTAGCTTGAATCCTAATTTTACCTGCTTAGTTTGAGGGGGGGTATTTTATCCATGAGGTTTTTCCTCTTTTCCTTATTTTTATTAAGTAGTTACTTGTGCATTTTAGTTGTAATGGGTGACCTGTGGTTTTAGTTACCAGGTCCCACAATTTTCCAAGTTAACATTCATGGGGGGTGTTAGGATTATAATCCTCCCTTGTCCGAATTGGTCAATAATGCCTAAATTAGGAGTTTTTTCAATCATTATCGAGTCACTAGTACCATTGGGTCCACATGGCCTAATTGGGCCACATGTACCAGTTACTAAAGTGTGGGGAACACTAATTGATGCTAACTATGATTAAATTCACTCGCATTCATTAGTTTAGGCGCCTCCTAGACCAATCCCTACAATTTAGGAGCCACTAGGAGTGTCGTCACCAACCTCCTTCAATTGAGTTCAATTGGTGACTAGTCAGGCCTAGCCATGAGTCAGTTACATTAAGTTACAGTGAGTTACATTCAGTTAGCACCAGTATTTGCATGGTTGTATGTGGGAAAGCGCCTTTTCTCACCTACGATATCAGTTAGACTAGTTAAACTGATTCCCACTGATTGAGCCACTAATTTAGACAACTGGAGTTAGCTAGTTAATATTTGATAGTTATTTAGACATGTCCAGTTGTCCATGCAGTTAGATTGAGTCAATCAATTCAAATTTCCTCTCATGTATTCGAATTTTCTAGTTATTAATACCAGTGTATTGCATTATAATAATTATCCATTTTACTTTTTTATTAATGAAAGCACTAGACAGCTGCAATTTTTTTTTGAACTGTTTCATATCAATTTTGTGTAAATTTTTTCTGATATCTATTTGTGAGTTTGGTCTTAGTTCATAGATCCCTGTGAGCTCAATTTTTATAATACAAACTCCCAAATTTTCCCCAAATATTTACCACACTGTCTTCATCAGATACGTTCAATAAAGCAGATTATGATAAGAAAAATCATACTCTACCCCTCTACCTTCTTTATAATTTATCCTAATCATCTTGTGATGTTCCAGTGGGTTTTGTACCTGGATCCACAACAATCCATTATTCCTAATATACAAGATGATACACCATTTTGAGCTTTCATAGCTCAAACTTCTGGCCATTGAATTTCTTGATATCAATTCTTGAACTGCTCTCCATTCTCTTTCAATGCAAAAATCAAAGCTGTAAAGATCCCATTGAACCTAGGTTTATCATAGACCCAATCTATGAACCTCATTGAAACCTCAAGAAAAAAGGAACGCACTTGATTCCAATAATCGATCTCTGATACCACATGTAAGTTTTAAACCTGTGCAGAGAAGAAAATCATACAGATTCTTTTAAGCAAACTAGATATCACACCACAACATTCACACATATACACAAATATTTACCCTAGAAACCTTTAACTGAGAAAACTAGCAAACCTTGGAGCCACACCTCGTATTATCTCATTATGTCTATGAATTCCTCGCAATAGAAGATATAGTTATTCAGTAGCATCCAATACCCTAATTCATTAACCTGGATTAGAAAATAGACTCCAATCCCTTTATTGGGATTAAATTACATATTTTTTGAAATTCTTAAAAATATCTAAGAACAACCCTTAGCTAGTTACAAGATTCCAAAGATGATAATATTTCATACCATATTTATAGCCAATAAAGATACATTTTTCATCTCTATTATCCAACTTGCTCGTTTTCTCCTTTGGAACATGTACATATGCATCACAACCAAAAATTTTCATATGCTTAATAGAGGGTTTCTTACCTGTCCATACCTCTTGTGGATTTTTTTCAACCAATTATGATGTGGGTGACCAATTTACCAAGAAACATGTTGTCTACACTACCTT
This sequence comes from Pseudotsuga menziesii, assembly GCA_001517045.1. Lineage (NCBI taxonomy): Eukaryota > Viridiplantae > Streptophyta > Pinopsida > Pinales > Pinaceae > Pseudotsuga > Pseudotsuga menziesii. The sequence goes on along the minus strand of LPNX011095448.1, from coordinate 178,668 downwards.
TTCCCCAAAATTATTTTCCTATCCCAAAACTATTTAGCATCCTCCTTTCCTTTTCCATCAGCATTCTATTCATCCTTTCGACAACTACATTATGTTGAGGTGTGTATGGAGTAGTATTCTTCCTTGATTTACCACACTTACAAAATTTCTCGAATTCATTCATGCAAAACACTCCACCATTATATGTCCTCAACACCTTTATTTTCTTTTATGTTTGGTTCTCTACAAGAGCCTTAAATTATTTAAACTTAGAAAATACTTAATATTTTTTCGAAGGAAATAAATCCATGTGTTCCTTGAGAAATCAACTATAAATGAAACATAATACACATATATATCTAATGATTGAATAGGAACAGGTCCAAACACATCACTGTCTACTAATTCTAAAATTCCCTTTGCCATTGTAGCACTAGATAGAAATATTACTCTATTATGTTATCCGTATATGCAATGTTCACAGAAATAAAAATCCAAAGTGCAATCATTCATACCTTCAACCATACCTTTACCTTGTAATGTTAGAAGGCCCTTTTCTCCTATATGCCCCAATATTTAATGCCATAGCATCATATTTCCTCATGCTGCAGTTAGGGTATTGTCATCTTTACCTCCTTCCTCAAGCACACCTCCTTCCCACACACACATGAAAAGAATATAACATATACCCAACACATTCTAATAGCCAAAAAAGCTAGTTAAACTCTTAATTAACATGAACTAGACATTAACTATAGATGATATGAAAGATCCACACACGTACAAAGTTGTAGTGCATCATCCACCCCATATTTCAAACTTATGAACCTCTAGGTTCAAATTACTCCAGTTTAGTAAGTCGAACAAGTTCCTCTTTAGTGATCCAGGTGTTGTTGGAGTCTGATAGTTCATACTATTTTACCAAGTGTAATTTATAATTTTATGATCTTGCGGAAGTTATCATGGTATCTACCACTTTCTCAATGTGCTCTCTTTTTTTGTGGTAATTTCCAGTTACTTTCCTCAAGCACATCTTCTAGAATTTATTCACCACCTACATGATAAGGATATACATTTTCCACATTAAAGATGGGACTGAAGTCAAATTCCTCATGCAAGTCTATTAGATATGAATTTTCATTGTTTTTTTAGTACTTTGCATGAACCAACTTTCTTTGGTTTTAATTTATGATAAGTTACTATAGATAATCTTTCCCTTTATATGTACACCATGACTTATTCACCCACCTGTTACACCTTTTTTCTCCGATGCAAATATGCTTTCTACTTGTACAGCTTATTCATATTATTCATTTTAAGGTTGGTCTTATCTTTCATATCATGCATATGCTTCATGAAATCCTTTGTTTTTCGACTAAGTTGTCTTTCCTCAAGAAGGTCAATTAGGTTCACTATTCCCTTTGGGTTGTCTCCAAAGAAAATATGGAAACAAGACTTAGCTATAGACATTTTGATGGTGGAAACAAGACTTAGCTATAGACATTTTAAAGCATATTCATCATGTTCTAAGACCGAGTCCCATTGCCTTGGATTTTCTCCAATTAATCTTTGAAGCAAATTGCCCAAACTTTTGTTCACTTCCTTTGTTTTCCCATACGTTTGAGGAGGATAGACTGAACTATCTTGTAATTTTCCATCAAGTTTCCTCCATAACGTTCTACAAAAGTGGCAAAGAAATTTTGTATCTCAATCACTTGTGATTGACTTGGGAAGTCCAAGTAAGCGCACTATCTCTTTAAAGAACAATTTCACCACCTTTCTTGCATCATTTGTTTTCTTGCACGGTATGAAATGGGCCATTTTGGAGAATTGGTCCACTACTACAAAAACAAAGTCATTACCTCTTTGAGAATGAGGTACCCCCATGATAAATTTCATGGAAATGGCCATGCATGGGCCTTCTGACACTAGAAAAGGTTTACATAATCCCATGTTATGATACCCACCTTTAGTCATTTGATAAATTTTTCATGAATAAATAAATTTATTCACATTTTGTCATATCAAGAAAAAATAACTTTTTACATACCAACATGTATATTTAGTCCCTACCAAAATGGCCACCCAAAGCATTTGATCTGTTTCTCTATAATCATTTTCTCTCTCCTATATCCCATGGGAATACAGAGTTGGATATATTTACAAAAAAATCCATCAACTAACAAATATTATCCAAAATATTCCTACCTGTGTTTCCTGGGTTGTTAAGAGCCTTAGTAGTTTGGCTAAAATAGGGGTCAACAATATATTTCTCCTTCATTTCTTTGAACCCTACAATCTCATTGGTGATAGTTGCAAGTAGGCAGTCTCTCCTACTAAAATCATCAATAATGGAATTTGTTTTCCCATTTATATGTTGAACTACAAATATATAACTCTATAGAAACGAGTCCCATTTACCATGATTATGGGATAGCTTAGCCAAATAATTTATTTATTTAAGCACTTGATTGTCAATTAATAGGAAATTTCGCTATACAAAAGGTGGTGTCTCCATTGATTCAATGTTTCGACAATATCATAAATCTCTTTATCATAAGTTCCATACTTTTTCTTTACGTCATTTAGATTTTCACTAAAAATGGAAATAGGTCAACCTTCTTGACTTCATACTCCTCCAATCACCACTTTCAAAGCATCACACTCAATGGTAAGCAAATTTTTAAAGTAAAATAGGGTTAGGATTGAGGCCTCAATCACTTTCTTTTTGCAATGCTCAAAAATTATTTTAGCTACTCTATTCCATGAAAGGGACTTTCCCCTTGTACAATTAGTTAGGGGAGTACTCACCTCACTGAAATTTATAATAATATTTTTATTATTTATGTTATATCATATTGTGACACTTGTTTTGGCTAGGTTACATTGATTATTATGTCGCATTGAATTTGGTTGGAAATGGATTTCTATGGTTGACCATAAATAATTCACGTTGACATATTCATCTTAGTTGAGTTATTTCTAATCACTATGTTCTTCCATCAATATTTTGCAGTACAACATTTGTTAACTTGAGTTATGTCACATTGAGTTAATTTGACTATGGTTGTCCGTAGTTGTCTATGGTTGACTAAGGTTAAATGTGGCAAATATAAATTATCACTAAGTTACTATGTAATCCAATCAACCACATTAACATTTTAAAATTTTCAACCCTGGTCAGACATTAATAATAACGAGCCATCGCCAAACATAGTCAAACACCCTTGAACATTAATCAATTATGTATTTGACTCATTGAATCGTTAACTTTGCTACTTAGCCATCCCATCGTAGAAATGCATAATCATATCAAGGATTTTTGTCAAACATGGTCAAATGAAATGATGTGAACCATGATAATACACAATTAAACATGATCAACCATATAAGACCATGGTTAAACAAAAAATAACATGGTCAACAAAATTCAATCAAACTCAAAATGACATAACCCTTATTATGGGTGAATGTGGTTGACCTAGATGACCATAGTTGACCATGATTAGAAATGGTTTACTATGGTTGACCATGATTGGAAATGGTTTACTACAGTTGACCTTGTTTAACATTGATCATTTACTTAATTGTGCATTTCAACCATAAAAAATATAAGCAACAGATTCAATGGTTTACCTTAGTGTTTTGTGTCCAATAGTTGAATGCATAATTAACTTACACATGAGTAATCTTGACTACTGTTGGCTATAGCTGTCCATCTTTGAATATGGTTAACCATGTTAATATTTCAGGTTACAACATTCTTCTTGAGTAAGTTATGTTGAATTGTTATCTCACCAATTATTATGTTGCATTACAACATTCATTAAGGTTTCTCTCGCATTAAGTTTAGTTACTTTGGTTAGCATTTTTGTCTATGGTTTACCATAGACAATCTCACATTGTGACATTCATATTAGTTGAGATATGTTGTTATACAATATTAGTTTGATTAGGAATAATGTTTTAGAACATGTGTTCCATCCTAGGAGGTCATAGGTACAAATCTAGAGTGGGGTAGGGTATGTACACCTTTTTAAATTTTAGTAGTTACATCGTTGCACAAAGGGGATCCTGTGTCCCACAAAAAGGGGATCTCATACACCAAATTGGTGTTTAAATTGACTTTGACCTTGAAAATAGATTATTATTATTATTATTAGATATTTTCAAAACCTTAACAATCTCTTGAAAGGATAACAAACTAAAGCTTAGACTCCTTCGAAACCAATAAGATTCTATTCTAGTAAGGGTGACTTGAGTTTTGTTTGAGAATTCAAGAAGTTATGATCGATTTTGTTTTCGTATCATACCATGCTTATATATCACGATTTTATAACAACTATAAACCTAAGATCAAAATATCTTGTAGTGTAATGTATCTGGAACAGAATTGGTCAATACATTAAAAGATGCATGTGATAAAAAATGGTAAGTATTAGGGATGAAAAGATCTTGCATTTTATTGCAAGTGAAAAAAATGGTATATCATACATATAGAAAACATTCCATTTATTGAAAATTAGATATGCAAATAACTCGCATTCATTACAAATAACTCATGCTTGATGCAAAAATATGTGAAGGTTGATGGTTATTAACCAGACTCCTTACCACATATTACCACAATTTAATCGATTTACTATTTATTATACTATTTACTATGATGAATAACTTCTTAGATGTTTGGAGATCAATCTCCATCCTTAAAAAAAAATGGAGAACATAACACCACCTATTAACATAATTAAAATAATTATGTTAATGAAATATTGTGTCATTGCGCCAAGAGGCACTTTCTATAGCCCGATACGGGGGTGGAGTGTAATTCCTTGTTCAACTCAGAGTTGACAAGTGGCATTTTAATAAAATAGTAAACTATAAACTATATATATTTTTACATTGTCGGTGCTAACCTAAATTTGAAAGATAAAGAAATATATTGCAATTAATTAAAATAAAATAAAATAAATAATGCGACTTTTATACAGCTTGGGCACTGAGCCATCATTAAACAACAATTTACATATGAGGGATTTGACTACATACTAGATATTTACATGCTAAACTAGTATAGATCCATATAAACTCTGAATCTACAAAGCAGTGAGAAGGATCAAATCGCTTGAGTTGCAAACAAGGACCAAATCCCTTGAAGTGCAAAATTTTCCTCAAGAGATCAAATCCCTCTACGCTTTTAGAAAGGTTTGCACCTCAAGGAATTTGATCTCTCTATACGTTTATTAGATCTGACGAAGGATCTATATTGATGGCTATAATAATATTGCACAACTATTTAATTTGCTTGGTAAGATCATCATATCTATGATGGGTAGTTGGAAATGGATTATTTTCTAAAACAAATTAGCTGAAGATGCAAAGAAGAGAATTGTTTGTTTAATCACTTGGTAGGGTCATGATGGCTATGGTAAGTAGTTCATAGCATTTGGAAATTGATTAATTTGTGAACAAATTTAGTTGAAGGAGGAAAGTAGACGATTGGGAGCGGTCACATGCTTCACTCAATCATTTTTATTATGTACATTCATATCTCCTAAGGAGATAAAATTCATATAATTCCAAATATAAACACAAGTTCATAGTTAATACCCCCCCTGCCCCCCCCTCCCCCTCCCCCCCCAAAAAAAAAGGTTTTTATATCATTTCCCACAAATCCATGAAAAAATATTCTACTTGTCATATTTCTACACCCTTCATTGTTTCCATAGCTAGTATTGCATTTATTTATTTAGTCTACTTCTTGGACCCCACATTGCTTTAAAATCATTTTATTTATTTTATATTTTTAATTTAACCCTAATTCATGCACAATTTTATCCACTTCATCTTTAATTTTATCCCTTCTGCCTAGGTATATTAATTTCCATTTCCTTTATTTTAACCCCGTCTTCCCTATTGGCCCTAGGAAAACATAGGCAGAATTCTCCCATAATTCTTCTTGGGGACATGAAGATTCTAGTCACAAGAAAAGAGAAGTTGCGACGAAGGAGGAGAATCTCTGAAGAGAAAAACCACAAACAAAGGAACCACGATAGAAGAATATTTCATCGCGTGAAAAGGACAAATCGATGATCGTGGGAAAGAAGTCAGTTAGAATAACACATGCTTTGGGAATAAAGGATATTTGTATTTTTTGGTCGATAGTGCCTACTATAAGTACAATGCAATGTATGAGAATAGGAGTGATAGTTTGTCATCTAAAAGAATAGAGTCGGTTGATTACGACATGTAAAATCCTATAAAAGAGAGAACCCAAGCTATGCGTGGGTTTCTCTCTAGTTCTCTCTGGGTTGTTCTATCTATCTTTGTGTATGTATTGGTCTATGCCAACTCTCATATTAGAGTCAAAGAGTTGGAGGGATGTAGGGAAGAGAGTTAATCCAGGCTATGTGCAGATCGACAGTAGGATGAAGGACAGAAAACTTCAGAGATATAAGACTAGAGAGAATGAGAAGAGAGAATTTGTAGAGACTGTAGACAATATCTAGAAGAGATTTTGCAAAATGTATGCATAGAAAAAAGGAGCCATACATTTGTCATGCCAGATGAAAAGCGCCTTTTTGTTTTTTCATAGATGGTTTTCCAATTTAAATATCGTCTCAATGTGTATTTGATGGATATGTCTATGTTGAATGAATGAATGATGTGAATAAGTAGGTCTTGATAGATTGACTAGTATATTCTTATGAATATGTTCTTATATGCATATGTCGCACTATTGATAGAGATTTGTATTAAATGTTGTAATATTTGTTGACATGCAAGTAGATTAATATCTTTAATGAACAGAATAAGAATAGGAAATAGATCCCCTGGCTTTGGTCGAATGAGTTGGTAAGGAACCATAAGAGAATAAATCCTTACCCAACTGCATAAACCTGGTTCTGGAAGTTACCCATAGAGATATATCCATGGGGACTTCACTTAGTGAACCTCTCACATAGCACGTGCGATCATGGGATATTAAAGAATACCCTTAATTTCTAGAGATATTGCCCCAAATTATTTTTGTTGAAACCCCCTCCCAATACTTAAAACCTCCTCCCCACCCCTTTTTCTACCTCAATCCTTATAAACCACCCTACCCACCCCCACCTTAAACCCCTCATCCCCCCCAATACCTACAATATATTGGTTCAATTTTTGATAATTTTAAAACCCACAATATGAACTAACGTGATAGGATATTGGTCAATAAGTGAAGCCCCCATGGATATATCGGGTGAGATTGCATCTGCGTCGCAGGTGCTACTGACTGAGCCATGTTATTTTGGGTTGATATCTTGGGACTTGTTGACGGACAAACAAGGGTGTGAACCTGTATCAAAGGGAGAAATGCCAAAAAATGGTTTCGTTGTTGAGACCTTGAATAATTTTGGTGAGGGATACGTTTTGGTAACTAACAAAACCAAAATTTCAAGAGTGGGTGGATTTTAAAGCATTATAATTTGCACAAGAAGAAAGTGAAGGATTACTATTGAATCCAACAAAGTGGTTAGAGGATACATTTATACTAATATTCATGAGATATTATTCTGTGAGTATCCTATTTTCTTGTATGAGTGGTTGTTGAAGCTAGCAACCCAACAAAAAAATTTACAAGAAACACAACCGACATGGGGAAATCCCCAGCTGACTTAGCGGCTGAAGTGTATTAGCAACCCTGTATCTAGGGATGTAGAATTTTGGATAGATAGTATTTTGGAGGGATACATCACTGATTTTTTTGTCGACACAATAACATCGTATAGTGAGGTGGAAAGAAAAAATTTCCAAGGACCTAGAGGAAGGTACCTGACATATTTAAAATTTTGGATAAAAATGCTTGTATGCAAAAAAGGGATCCTGAGAATGGAGTATGACAAGTAAATAACTATGCATATAGACCTGGGTTATGTCACAAGATAAGTATACGAAAAATGGAGTAGAGTAATATGAGATGTTCCCTGGTGATAGTGAAAATGAAATAGAAGTTTGATGTCTAAGAAGTGGAAGAAGATTTCAGTTAGTAAAGAGAAGAAGGACTGTGACTAGAAGAGGAGGTTGCAGTACGACCAGAGGAGAACACTATGAGTTGACATCACACTTTGACGGAGGTTCTTGAAATGAGGAAGATGAATAAAAACCTATATATGAAAGATAAGAAGAAGAATAAGAAGAAGAAGAAGCCCCAAATCCATAGTACGAGTATGGAACACCTATGACCCTGTGTACGTCTTTGGAGGTAATATCCAGAAACTCATCTCCTAGTGGGTTTGTCAATACTAGTAATAATAGCTGTGGAAATTGTAGACAAGGGAGTCCCACTAGCCAAAATGTGTATCCATCAATTCTAAGGACCAATATAATGGCTGGGAATGATATTAAGTTTCTGATATTCAATGGAAATGGGTTAGAAGACCTAAAGAAACATTGGTTTCTCTGCGAAGCTATTTGGACTGTGAGACATGTCCAAGATGAAGCCATCAAGAAGGCTCAAACGATCATAACCCTTAGGGGTCATGCACTAGATTGGTACATGAATATCTCTATGGTTTTGATATGAGTCGCATAGAAAAAACTCGACCAACTTTGAGTGAGATTAATACATTAATTTAGAAATCCCAAATATGAATCACAATATATCACAGAGATTAAAGAGATTAAAAAATTGTATACGGAATCTATTTTTGATTTTGACCAAAGATTTAAGATGTTGATGGCTAAAGTAAGTTTCCATATGTCAGACATACAACACAAAGAATGGTTCATTGCATCATTGTTACCCCATATCTTAATTCCCCTAATGCAACAAAATATTGTGTCACATACTGAAGCTCTAGAGTTAGCCATGAAGTTGGAATCCTCACTTGTATGAGAGACTAGTGTAGGGATGATGCAAATTCAATTGCAACTATCCAACCTTACGCTGCAAGTCGAGGACATTGAAAAATGGAGAGATGTCCAAGAAGAAATGTGGTGTACCAGATGCAGAATAGAGGGACACCATAGGATAAATTCCCAACACTCATGAATTATGTCGCATTAGGAGCGCTGAACGCAGAAAATACACAAGGGATTCCTTGGTGTAAAATATTCTAGAATAGAGGCCATTGTTCAGAAGAATTTTTGTAATTACAGAAGATTGTAAGTGCACCGACTAGATTACATTGTAAATTTTGTAAATCAGTAGTCCACTATGAGAAAGGTTGCAGAGTATTTCAGCTGCTACAAGAGAAAATATTGGATACCTACCTAATGAAGAATGAAGAGAAGATGCAAGTTGAGAGAGATTAAGCTCAATACCCACAAGATCAATATCCTCAAGCACAATATCCTTAGAATTAGTATCAGTAGCATTAATACCCTCAAAAAAGGAGGGGTGGAAATTTTAGAGGATGAGAACAAGGAGGATGATTTGGTCATGGAAGAGGCCAAATTATATGTTATAATTGTGGGTAACCATGAAATTTTTATAGGGACTATGAGAGTCCTACAGAGACATGTTCATATTGCAAATATTTTGATCATACCATTGAATAATGTTCACAGTTGATTACGAAGTGGCATGCTAGAAATGTGGGAAATCCAAACCCTATGCAAAATCCCTACCTGAACCCCAACTAGAATATCCAGAAGATCTATGCTAAGCCGAGGGAATCACATATTCTATCGTAACAAGAGTATATTATGCGACTAGAGAAAACCAAGAAACACAGCATGAACAACAACATGTGCGACAAGCAACATAAAATAAAGTGTCATTTGACATCCAAAAAGAGAAGGAGGCATTCTTGGACACATGACCATAATTCATTGAAAAGAATCAAATGTCAATATTTTCTAGTACACTACCTAAAATACCAATAGTAGGAAATCCTAGGAGGTTTGACTAGTTGTTCCGAAAGAAACTGAAGGGAAATGTTATAGTAAGCTTAAATTATTTTTTAAAAGTTTCTTATCACTAATACAAGATAAAAATGTTGTTGCATAATTGACCACTCTAATAGAAGAACCTCAAGAAGATGTGCGACAAAAAATAAGGGTCAACCATGTGGGAAAATGATTAAAGATCGGTCACGAGTTAAGAATGACTTCCCAAAGTGGAGATTACGATATGAATTATATTATTTTGTATTTGAGCTATGGTGTCAATATTTTGACAAGACAAACTTGGGAGAACATGGGAAAACCGAGACTTTCATGGTATACTATTCAACTCAGATTAGCAAATGAGTTGAAATTCCTCCCTATCAGGTGATTAACTCAGGTTCTTGTCGAGGTAAAAGGCCTTAGAATGTATGTTGGTTTTGAAGTAATTGACGTTGTCGATGACACAAATATGTATCCTCCACTTTTGGGGATTGACTGGGCCAGTTATAATCATACCATCATCGATTTTAAGAAAATAATCTTAACTTTTGAAGATTCAGAGCTAAGGGTGGTCTCACCAATTGATCCACTATAATATCATAGATACATCGAGCCAATAAATAGTGAAAGAAAATGTGATTATCTAGACCATATTTATAACATCACGTATGTGAGGGATGATTATGTCAATCCAACACTTGACATAAAGCTTAGTTGGTGTAGTATTAGTTCTTGTACATCAAATTCTCGTGAAGCATTGGAAAACTGTCAAAATCAGATGCGTGAAGTATCCATGAGAATATTTGCAAGAATTGAATGATCTATGCAATGGGTAGGAATCAAGGTAAGTGATATACCCACATATGAAGTTTTAACTAACCTTGCATCTTTTCTTACAAAATTTGAAGAAAAAGTCATAGAAAATCATCGCTCGTCTGCCCTAGACTTTGGATTGAAAGCTACACCCTCCAGTTGGTGGGTCGCATATAAAAAATATATCTTGGAATGGACACAATATCTATGGTTGATGGAGATAAGATTCATATAAGGGATTAGCTATACTGGTAAAAAATATACAGGATTAACCAATCATGCTAAGAATCTCAAGTATTGTTGTACGATATGGGAGACATGTCTATGACATGAATGGGTCCATCATTTCATAGATACATTATACATGATACCAAGGACTTGGTATACATAACTTGAACTCAGAAGAGGGATTGTTGAATGGGATGAACTAGCTATTAGATTCACACACACACTTGAGTTTTCCAATAATCATCCTTCGATTGATGATGCATTATAAGTAATCAAGTCAAATACATTCTAAGATATCCCTATCGCAATGACAAAATTCAATCATAGCAACAAAACAATCCAACATTGGACGGAGTGTTATAATGTGATGGGAGAACCTGATGATGATGACCCACTTGAAATAAACATACCATATTCCGAAGGTACACATGGAATAGAAGGAGTTTGTATTTCTAGTGATCAGTTTTTTAAATCCCCTAAAAGTCAAGAAAATCAACATTTGCTCACTCGAGAATCCAAAATTTTCCAATATTGGAGATTAATTGAATGAATAAACTATTGGGAAAATTATAGACCCATTGCATGAGTTTTAGCATTTGTTCCCAATGAAATTCTCATAAATGAAAGGGATTGTTAGAGACCTTGGAGAAATGAAAATACCATTAAATCCCGAAGCAAAAACTGTAAAGGAGTGACCATACCAACTGAATCCATAGTATAAAGAAAAGGTCAAGAAAAAAATGGACCGAATGTTGGATGTAGGTATTATAGAACCTGTTGAAGAATTTGAATGGATCAGTCTGATAGTAGTACAAGACAAGAAAGCTACTAGCGAAGTAAGGATTTGCATCGACCTAAGGAAATTGAGTGATGCTTGTTTACATGACCCATTCCAGACTCCATTTACAGGTGAGGTATTAGAAAGTGTTGGGGTTCAAGAATTTTATTCTTTCATTGATGGATTATCTAGATACCATGAGATTAGAATCTCAAGGGAAGATTTACACAAGACAACCTTTACGACAGAGTGGGGTTGTTTTCGATACATGGTATTTCTCTTTGTACTTAAGAATGTTCCTTCTATCTTTTATGGGATAGTGTTGATGCAATTGTAACTTCAGAATGTATTCACTTGTATTTCTTATGTATTGTAACCCGATGTTTATTTTGGGATGTATTTGTAATTTAATTGAGTCATGTCATGCCCCGATGTTCCTATCGGGAAGTTTCCATAATGTAAACAAGTCATGTCAAGTCAAGGTTGGTAACCCTCCTATTGTCTAAGGGTTAAAGTCCCTGCAGTTCTGGGGCATTAGGGTTATTAGATTCTCCTAGAGAGGTCGGCCCTAGTAGGGTTTAGTCCAGTCAAAAATTAGTATAAATAGAGAGCTATCCTCTCTATTTATCACACACTCATCCACATTCATTTGTAGCGCATAGCTGAGGAAGAGAAAGACACTGGGGAAAGGAAGAAAGAGGTTACTGTTGTCGGGAGATCATCTTACTATTTTTTGGGTTTCATTTTGGTGTTGATTCTATCTCTGAGGAAGTTGTGGGGTTTTCTCCATTTATGGTTTCCCCGAGGAAAAGAACTGTGTTCATTGTCGCTTGTGTTTGATTGCTATGCTTGTTGTTCTCTCAGCTAAAGATCCTAATGTTATGCTAGCTTAATGTTAAAAATATAACATGGTATCAAAGCTAACCTGAGAAGAAGACACTGTGCAATTGTGGGAATTAGGGATTCCTACTTTGTGGATCTCTCTCCACAAATTTTCATAAAAATAAGGGTGGAATAAATCTCCTCCCTAGGGCACATCCTTCTATCGAAGCAGAATCCAATTATGAGGTTTTTTAGTTTTGGACCCAACACTACTACTGAAAATTAGGGCTTTTCATAGAAGTGGAATTTTTCAGTGAGCCCAGGAATGGATTGATCTCCTCCACAAAATCAAAGTGAGGGATCAAATTCAAAGCATTTGGTTGGACATAACTCCGGAAAAGCAAAACCCTAATCTGCTCTTGAACTAGCACTGCAAGATTTCAGCTCCAAATCCATATCCCACATCTTGACCTGGTAAGATATAAATCTTTTGTATTTCCATTTGAGGTTCTCAGTTAATATGTCTCATCATACCAAGATTGACGAAAATCTTGAGGGAGTTGATAACTTCTGAGCCTAGAAGTATAGGATCTCCCTGGTCTTGGAAGAAAATGAGTTGGACTCCTATATCAGTGAGGAGGTTCCAGTTCCAGAGGGAGATGAGGCCAAGGCCTTACATAAGAAGAAGTTGGTTATGGTAAAGAGAATCATTGCTGATTCTATCAAGGATAACCTCATACCATAGGTTTCCTCTGTCAAGGCACCTAAAGCCATGTTTGATGCCCTAACCAAACTATTTGAAGGGAAGAATATCAATCAGAAGATGACTCTAAGGAACCAGTTAAAGAATGTAAAGATTTAGAATGAGGAGACCATCTAGTCATACTTCACAAGGGTCTCCTAGATCAAAGAACAACTGGAAGCTCTAGATGAAGAAGTGGAGAATGCATAAATTGTGATGACTACCTTGAATGGCCTCCCTAGGTCATGGGATTCTTTCATCTAAGGAATCTATGCTAGGAAGAAGTTAGTCAAGTTCAGCAGACTGTGGGAAGAATGTTCCCAAGAAGAAGCTCGGATAGTAGCTGAAGAAGAAAAGATGGGAAGTGAAGATCAATCTCTCACAATACACTCCAAGAAAGGAAGAAAGGAAAATCATCATCACCAAGGTAAGCATTCTCATCAAAAAAAAAATTATGTAAGAAGGGATCCATCCAAACTCAGATGTTATACATGCAATGAAATAGGAAAATTTGCTAGGAATTGTCCCATGAATAAGAATGGACCCAAGAAGAAGAAGAACTCCAAAAGAATACATCATGCTCACACTACTGAGGATGATGAACCTCCCATAAAGAGAGTAAAACAAGAAAGTGAAGACTCTTCAAGTGAAGATGACTATGTTCTGATCTCCGCTCTCAAGGGAACTGTCACTCATGGAAGAAAAGATTGGCTTATTGATAGTGGGGCTTCCAAACACATGACAGGTTTCAAGGAATCCTTTGAGAAGCTATCCAAACATAATTCACCCCATAAGGTGAAACTTGGGGATGACTACCAATATCCCATAAAAGGTAGTGGTGAATCCTCCTACAAGCTAGACTCTGGAAAGTATATGAAAATGAAGGTGTCTTGTTTGTACCAGGACTAAAGAAGAATCTTCTATCCATATCAGCACTGGATGCAAAAGGCACGAGGGTTGCATTTGTAGATGGCCAAGTCCTCATGTTGCCAAGAAGGTTCCAATTATGAAGAAGCGGCAGAATGGAAAGAATGGAAGTAGGCTATGATAAAAGAGTATCAATCGATCATGAAGAATGATGTTTGGGATGTTATCCCAAGACCATAAGGGAATTAGGTTGTAACTTCCAAATGGATCTACAAGATCAAGTATGCTGCAGATGGTAGCATAGAGAAATATAGGGCAAGATTCGTGGCTCATGGCTTCTCATAGAAGGAAAATAGATTATGAAGAAACCTTTTCACCTATAGCCAGATACACTTCCATCAGATCGATACTTGCTCTGGCTGCAGTGATGAAATGGAAGATACACCAAATGGATGTCAAGAATACTTTCTTGAATGGTGTAGTGGAAGAGGAAGTGTATGTAGATCAGCCACTCAGTTTTGAGACACATGACAGGGAGTCTCATGTGTGTAGATTGAAGAAATCCCTATACAGTTTGAAACAGGCACCCAGGACATGGTACGACATAATTGATATCTTTCTATCAAGTTTGGGCTTTACCAAGAGTAAAGCAGATTCCAACCTTTACTAAAAGGTTGAATATGGCAACCCAGTGATGCTCCTACTGTATGTAGATAATTTTTTTGTAATAGGTATGGATGGGTTGATTCCTGATACGAAGAGAAAGCTTGCTGCTGAGTTCGAAATGAAGTACTTGGGTATGATGCATTATTTTCTAGGCATGGAGGTGTGGCAGAATGCAGATGGAATATCCCTCGGACAAGGGAATTTAGTAATAGAGATCCTGAAGAGGTTTGGGATGATGGACTGCAAGTCTATGACCACAACTATGGCATTGAACCTGAAGCTATTGAGTGATGCTTCATCAGAAGCGGTTGATGCTACGATGTATCGTCAGATGATTGGGTCCTTGATGTAATTGACGAATACAAGATCATATATTTGCTTTGATGTGAACACCTTGAGCTAGTTCTTGATAGATCTGAGACATGTTCACTTGATTGCTGCAAAGCATATTCTAAGGGACCTGAGGAGTACAATTGATTATGCGCTCAAGTACGAGGTGAATCAAAAGATTAACTTGGAGGGTAATGTTGATTCATATTGGGCAGGAAATGCCATCGATAGGAAGACCACTTTAGGGTGTTGCTTCAGTATGGGATCATGTGTGATCTCTTGGTTTAGCAGGAAGCAATCCTGTGTGGAACTAAGTACAGCTGAAGCAGAGTATGTCGCAGCTTGTTCATCTAGTTGTGAGGCAGTATGGTTGAGGAAGCTACTGTCTGATTCATTTGATCTCCAGATGGATGATACTTGTATACATTGTGACAACTAGAGTTGCATGAAGTTGTTAGAGAATCCAGTGTTCCATGACAAGTCAAAGCATATCAATATCAAGTATCACTATATTAGGTATATGGTGCAGAGGGGAGCACTGAAGCTCTAGTATGTTGCGATGAAGGAACAAATAGCTGATGTGTTGATGAAGGCATTGGCTAGGGTGAAGTTCGAGTACTTCAGGGAGAAGCTTGGTGTTCCCCAGAGCCATTCTGACATGGTAAGAGGATTGGTTCCTTCCATGGTCAGATGTAAGGGCTGAGCCATTCTGTCATGGTGAGAGGATTGGTTCCTTCCATGTTAGATATGAGTGCTAAGCTATTCTGATGTGACTATAGCATTGGTTCCTACATGATCAGAATTAAGTGCGGAATGCCATTCTTGGAATGGAGGCACTTGGTCAGTTACCAAAAAAATCTTAGTCTAGGACTGAAGGCCATTCTAACGTGACTATAGGATTGGTTCCTACAAGATCATATGTGAGTGTACTAGAGCCCTTCTGACATTGGTTGTCAGATGTAAGGGCAAAGCCCTTTCGGCTTGAAGGATTGGTTCCTTGCATGGTTGAATATAAGTGTTGAGCCTTTTTGACATTGGTAGTCAGATGTAAGTGCAGAGCCTTTCGGCATGGAGGATTGGTTCCTCACATGACTGAGTGTAAGTGCTGATCCTTTTCAACATTGTCATGCCTTTCTGATATGATTATAGGATTTGTTGCTACATGATCAGATGTAAGTGTTGGGCAGGCCATTCTGAATTAGGGTCAGATATAAGTGATGGAAGAAGACCTACATGGTGGCAAGGCCTACAACCAGCATGAAAAAGGGTTGGCTCTGTAGAACTTCTTGTGACGAGAAGAATCATGAGATAGCAGCCATGATGATCTAGTGATGATGGTCCAAGAGAGATGATCCAGTTCGAGGGGTGATCCAGATCTAGAGATGATTCTCCAGAGATGATCCAGATTGAGGGATGATCCAGATCCAATGATGATGATCTAGATCGAGTGATGATCCAGATCCAGGTGAAGATGAATTAATGATAAAGGTGACTTGAAGATGAAGGTGACTTGAAGATAGAGATGATTTGAAGGTGAATATGATGAAGACTCGATGATGATCCAGATGATACAGAGAAGAAGACTTGTGTTGATAAACTGTGTCGAGAGAATACGTTCCTAGTTAAGAGGGAGTGTTGATGTAATTGTAACTTCAGAATGTATTCACTTGTATTTCTTATGTATTGTAACCCGATGTTTATTTCAGGATGTATTTGTAATGTACTTGAGTCATGTCATTCCCTGATGTTCCTATCGAGAAATTTCTATAATGTAAACAAGTCATGTCAAGTCAAGGTGCGTAACCCTCCTGTTGTCTAAGGGTTAAAGTCCCCACAGTTCCAGGGCACTAGGGTTATTAGATTCTCCTAGAGAGGTTGGCCCTAGAAGGGTTTAGTCAAGTCGAGAATTAATATAAATACAGAGCTAGCCTCTCTATTTATCACACACTCATCCACACTCAGTTGTAGCGCATAAGTGAGGAAGAGAAAGACACTGGGGCAAGGAAGAAAGAGGTTACTGCTGTCAGGAGATCATCTTACTATTTTTTGGGTTTCACTTTGGTGTTTATTCTATCTCTAAGGAAGTTGTAGGGTTTTCTCCATTTATGGTTTCCCTAAGGAAAAACACTGTGTTCATTGTCTCTTGTGTTTGATTGTTGTGCTTTTTTTTCTCTCAGTTAAATATCCTAATGTTATGCTAGCTTAATGTTAAAAATCTAACAAATAGTAGTGGCTTCCTTCAAAGATTTTATTCATTAATTTATTAAATAAGGATACTATCTAAAATTTATCAAAGGATATGCGAAGGTGACTGCTTCGATGGAGAAGTTATCAAATAAGGATGTTAAATTCCAATGGAGGAAAGATTACCAATAAATTCTAGACACCTTAAAGAAAAATATGGTTTTAGCACCCATACTTGAATTTCCAGACTGGAAGAAGGAATTTCATGTACATGTCGATGTTTCCTCTATCATGCTCGACATGGTACAAGCACGAACTGGAGAATAATTAATTGATCATCCCATTTCCTTCACTAGCAAGAAAATATCAACATTAGAGATGAAATATACCAAAATGGAAAGAGAAGGGATAGCTATGGCATATTCTCTATAGAAATTTTGACACTAATTGCTTGGTGGAAATTTCAAAATGTACAGAGATCCTTCAGCATTGAAATACCTACTCAATAAGACAGTGTTGGGGGTGAATATTTTTTGGTAGCTTCTCTGTTTTCAGGAATTTGACTTTGAAGTCATTGTTGAACTGGGCTGACTAAATTTAGGACCTGACCATATGTCGAGGATCAAGAGTGGCAAAGAACCTGGTAATATTGATCATAGTGTCCTTGATGTGCAGTTATTTGCGATAACAATGTTTGATGATCATTATATTGACGTTATACAATTTTTGAGTATGCGCTATGCACCAAATGAATTTACTACTACACAAAATAAACAATTATTTGTGCAAGTTGTATATTTCAAGTTGATCACTGGATAGTTATATAAAATGGGCCTTAATGATATTCTTCATCGCTGCGTCTTGCAACATGAGTGACCAATGATATTAAATGTAGCACATGCTGGTGTCACGGGAGGCCATTATGCTGGAAAAGATACATTGCAAAAGATATTACAAGCAAGATTGTCGTGTCCCACCATGCATGTGGATGCTCGAGAATACTGTCGCATTTGTGTTGTCTGTGAAAGAACCGGAAAGTCGTCGCAAAAAGATGAAATTCCACTAGTACCACAAGTAACTTTGTAGGAATTTTACAAATGGGTTGTAGATTTTGTCGGATATATTAATACTACAGGTAATAGAACATGTGCAAGATAAATTATTACTATGACCGATTATTTGACCATATGGGTTGAAGAGACACTAGTAAAGGATTGTACTGCTACGACTGCTGCCAATTTCTTATTCAACAATGCTGTGACTCGATTTGGATGCCAAGAAATTTTTATAAGGGAACAAGGAATGCATTTTGTCAATCAAATGATTGAAGAATTAATTGAAGAATTGAAAATCCAGCATATAAATACAACACCCTATGACCCTCAAGCAAATGGTGTTGTCGAAGCATTCACCAAGATGCTAGAGAATGCGTTGACAAAGATTTGCAATATTCAAAGAGACGACTGGGACTAGAAAATTCGTGTAGTTTTGTGGGCATACCACACGGCCTATAATAAGTTGAAAAGATGAACTCCATTTATCCTAGTCTATGGACAAGACATTGTGTTTCCAATGGAATAAATTGTACCCAACCTAAGGGTTGTTGCGATTACAGATATGGCAGATGTGGGATCTATTGAGGAAATATTGTCAAAGTTGATACAGTTGGAAGAGGAACGTTTTGTTGTAGGTTATAATCAAGATGTTGTGAAGGAATGACAGAAATTATGGAATGATCTCCACATCAAGAATAAGATATTTCAGGTCAGAGGACTTGTTATTTTGTATGACAACAAATTTCAAAAACATTTGGGTAAGATCAAAACACAGTAGATAGGACTGTATATTGTAATCAATATCACTAATGGAGTTGTAGTTCAACTACATAAGATAGATGGAACACCTCTCAAAGGATTGGTGAATGGAATTCGACTAAATCCCTACCGGGATAGCAAAAACAAAAGAGAAAAAAATAAAAAAGAGAAAATAGAAAATAGAAAATAAAAAGAACAATAGAAAATATTATGCCTATTTTTATGACTTAATCACAATATGTTATTCCATCACAACATGAATCAAAAGGCATTGCATAGTATCTTCTTGTCGCAGATAAAAATGGTGGTGAAGGTAGTCTGTCTGTCACAACGAAAGAAACATGTTGAAGGTTGAATACAGGTCGTAGACAAAGAAGAGCTTTCATAAGATGAACTTACGTCGCAAAGATGATATATGTCCATAATTAACTAAAAAATGTGAGTGATTTTGACAATGCTATTTTTTGTCACTTATGTCATTATTGCACAGTAACTACCATTGATGTGAAAGAAGAATGATGGTTTGTGTGGTGGTTTCTGTATGATTATTAAAATTATTGACCCATGTGATGGATATCTTTGTCACCTTTCCATTCATGGTTTGTGCATGTGAAGGACCGACTGATTGAATGGGTATATGTTATCACCTTCACAACTAAGTTTCACTTCATTTTGCTACACCTGAGTGAGAGTATTCCATTGTCATCTACAACTGAAAGAGACAAAGTGAGTTTTTCACAGAGTAAGGTTATTTCCATTTCCAGTACAAGCATATTTGAAAAATATAGTGTCGCGAATGCATCACCCACACTCATTATGGAAGACAATGCTGGATATGTTCCACCAAAAGTCAAGGTTGCAAGGTAATTTCCACATAGTCTAGTAATTCCTTTGACGAGGTTGAGACCAGACCCACCTGTTCCGTCTAGTATGTCAACGAGAAAGAGATCCGGTAGCCACAAGAAGAAATCACTAGTGGCATCACCACAGGAAGATGAAGAAATAGGATCTGCGACTATGTTGCCACTATATATTCCACCTAGAAAAAATGATGCACTTAATATTAAAATTCTAAAGAATGCACAATTCGCACTGGTAGCACCTTCAATACCAAAAGGAGTTCAACTAACATGGAACATACTCCCCAATCTCAAGAAGATTACCTTTGTTGATCATGACCTAAGGAAATATCCATATTTGGAAATGGATAAATATATGGTTTCTATCAAAGATACAGAGGATGGCCTGACGTGCCTAGATCTGATGGAATCGGAAAAAGGGCTGGACAAAGTATGTTTAATGTTGTTGGTGTACATTCTACATTTTGGTCATAGTATGGAGGTGAATGAATGTGTTAAACAACTACTAATGTAATTTCATAGTGTATTTCTATGGCTCAACCTGAAGGTTTCTGTTGATGTCGAGCTTATAGCCGCGATTACAGGGCTCCCACTTGAAGACTTAGGCACAACACCATTTCTCACCAGAAAAGAGAAAGATACTGCATTGATGAATAGGTTAAAACACAAGTATGACTTGACCAGAGACATTAGAGGATTTTTTATTACCTCCATCAATGACCACATTATTTAGTTTTCCACTAAGTTTCTAGCTAGAAAATTGTTGTGAAAGATACGACCAAAGCAGTGCATCACTGGGACAATTTTTGTGGAAGAGTTATTTGCAGTGGGTGTTCAACTCAACTGGTTGCAATATCTGCTCAATGAAATGGTTGCAGGTGCAGAGGAAGTAGATGATAAAGGTAGGTCAATTCATTACTCATGGATACTTATTATGATTTTGTTTGTTGCATGGGCAGAACTAGCAAAATACCCGGGGGTATATGTACCTGTTATGTGTTGAGGCGCTTTCTACTAGAATATTTGGTTCGACAAAGACTTGAAGTAGATACAAAAAGATAACAATGTAGAATTTGTTTTGCATAGAGAGGCCCTACGATATCATGCCAAAAAACAGGCCAAACTTATAGAGGAAATCGTTCAACGGTTTTGAAATATTGTCAAGTTTACAATTAGGCCCCATCATATCCTGCTCCATACATGACAAGACCCACAATGCCAATGGATTGTGACACATTATCAACTGTCATCTAAGGAAGTTGATAAAATTATCCAAGATTGTCCAGAAGAATGGATAGTCCTCGTTGTAGATGATCAGTTGTCTCCAGATGAAGAGGAGAGACATGATGATCCACAAACACAGAACAATGGAGGAAAAAAAGAAAATCAATCACAAGAAAACCCAGAAAATACCCAAAATGAGTCAAGCAACACTCCAACAAACCCAAGAGTGAGAAATAAGGGGAAGTATACAGAGAAGTCTATGACAGAGCATAAAAAAAGGACGACTAACAAATCAGCAGGAACTGTCGGCCTTACCAACAACAATTATGACCTTTTGACGGAACCAATGGGAGAAATAACTTCCCAAATACTTAGGAAAATGGTTGAATGACAAACAAATATAAGAAGTAGTATTATATATTTACTAGAGCAACTGTATCCGATTGGTCGATTAATAGTCGAATTTGACTTTCATATTGAATGATAAATAATGAATAATATATTAAATATGAATACAATGTACAATAAGCTCGCCTTTTATACGGCTTGAGCCAACATAGTTAAGGGTTACACCCTTTCACTAGTAACCTAATAATCTAATTAATTCTAATTAATAATATTTAATTAAATATTCATAACAATTCCTTCCCATTGGGAAAATCTTTTTCCTCAAAGCTTGAGTATTTTCCTAATGACGTCCTTCACCCTGATTTAGAGTCGGTATTAGAATCACACAAGATTTTTGGTGTAGAGACTTGCACTTCCTTTCTACTGATGATTCTATAATGTATTGTCTAATTGTTTGTACATTTATTGCCAGGGGTCCAGTCATCACCGCATCAACAACATATGTTTTTCTTCTTTTTTCTATTATCAGAGTAATTGTTAGATGACTTCCACCTATTTTCCATTTCATAGGCATGTGATTGAGGTCTGTGACACTGATGGCCGGGTGACCAAGTATCTTCTTAGTACCTACATTGTGTCCCTTTTTCTCATTGATAATGGTTATCACCTCTTGTTCTTATTCCTTCCAATTTGCGTTCTGCGACTTTGGCTTTATATCTTTCTACTTCTACATTAGGTATGTCATGTAACTTTAACTCTTTTTGGAGGTATGGTTTGGGACCTCCTAAATAGGTTTCGAGTCTTTTCTTGTCAGAAAACCCAAATAATTGTGTCGATAAGGATTCCCATTGATGTGTTAATTCCTTAACGCTTCCAACTTGTTGTAATCTGGTAAGTTTACAAAAAAATTCATCTTCTTTGATTCCTTGAAACCTATTAAAAAATTCATTTTTGAACAAGTTCTAGGTGTAGGTAAAATTATCTCTCCTCCACCATAAGTACCAATTATAGGCATACCCTTCCATATGCATTGATGCATATTTCACCTTCTCCTTGTCAGATTGAATATTGTAAATGTTGAAGTATTCTTCTGCTTTGTTTAGCCAAGCAATGCATTGATCTTCACTCCCATTATATTTAGACAACTCTATTTTTGCCTTAGATGGGTACATTTTGTAAGGAGGATATTGATTGCATTTTTCTTTACAGTTTGATGGTGGCTTGGAACTACTGGTCGATGCAAGTGACATTATTGAACTGCTTTGTTGTTGTTAGCAGTTTTTTAGCTTTTTATTCTCTACTATTTTACTAGTAGCTTCTATTTTTTTTGTTTAATCGTGCCTCCATATCTGGGAGTATTTTTGTTTCTATCTCTTGTTTAAGTGTCGCATTGTTAATATTTATTTCTTTTTGCAAATATTTTTGATTCTTTGCAAGTGTTTTCTAGGTGGAAACATGAAATGAGGCATCTAACATGTCTGGACTGCTAACTTGGTACGAACTAGGTATGAGTCTTTGTAAAACATCGATTAATGTATTATGGTTCTGCATCATGGTGCTCAATTTTGGTGTTAAGGTGTTTATGTTTTGAGTCATGGTACTCAATTTTTCGTCCAAGTCTTTTTTTTTTGTTTAGGATGTCAATTTTTTCATCGATCATTCTTTCTGGTACCAGAACAAATTCGTCTTTGAAAACTGTATTGTTATTTTTCATCTCTTCCTTCAAGCTTTTTTGGTTAGCAACAAGGGACTTGATGTCCTTCTCCATTTTTTTGATTTGTTCCTTTCGTTCTACCATGGTCTTGGACCTTGTATGCAGAGGTGTGTACTTCCAAGTTATTTTGGCTTGTGTGGTGTGAAATTTTTTTTCTAAAGATGGTGAGGTTTAAGGAATAATAATTAATTATTATATAATAAAATATTTATTTTATTATTTTATATAATAAAACAAAAAATTGAACTATTATAAATATATTATAATAATTCAAGTCAAAGCAAAATCTAGGTTGAAGTTGGAAATCAAAACCAAACCATGTGTTGGTTTTACTTTATCTTTTGTTTCTTTTAACTTTTTTCTTTCTTTTCTTTACCCTTTTTTTTACGTTTTCTTTTTTTTTTCTTTTCTTTTTTGGACAACGTCCTATATTTTAGGGAAACCCTAAAACTAAATCTATACAAAGTGTAAATATGGCCAAGGGTTGTATAGCTATGAGACCACTTGGAGAAACTGTATCCGATTGGTCGGTTAATAGTTGAATCTGATTTTCATATTGAATGATAAATAATAAATAATATATTAGATGAGGAATACAATGTACAATAAGCTCGCATTTTATACTGCTTGAGCCAACATAGTGAAGGGTTAACCCTTTCACTAGTAACCTAATAATCTAATTAATTATAATTAATAATATTTAATTAAATATTCTCAACATTTACTATAGACTCTCTGTAACATAGTAAAACAAGTATAGGTAGCATTCGATTACAAACCATAATTTCCAGTGACATAGGACTTAGTTGGATCATTATGAGAGATACCGAATGATGTGTCTATACCTATCCCACCAATGAAGACTCAACTAGTGGGAGAAGCACTCGACTTGGGGAGAACATAGATAAATACTACGGCCAAATGTGTAGGCCATGTCACTATAGAATTCTCTACGTTTCCACTGTATGAGGTATATACCCTTCAGAATGTCGTAGTCAAAAAAATGAAGGTCACGGAAGGAACATTGGTTAAGCAAGTTAGAGCATTGAAAAATATTGTTACTAAGATGAAACAAATAGTCAAATAAAATGAGCAAAAATTGAAAACCTGGGAGGCGAACGGGCATCAATTCGACATGGTTGTAACACTAGCTTGCAAAAATTTGGTATACGAAGGAATAACATATGAGATGGTTGCAGAAGCCAAGTTATTTCGACTTGGAGAAATATTAGAGGAAATATGCAAAAAGGTCGTAGATTTGGAAGAATAGGTGACTCCCAATACACCTCCATAGGTACTGAAATAAAGAAGACAAACATCAACATAGGCTATGAAGAAGATCGAAGAGGTGGAGGCACTGTGAGCCAAGGCAGTCGAACAAGTTTCTCAGATGTGGGAAACATTGATTGATGATGAAGAGTTAGACAAATTCACAGAGAAGTTGAACACTGCAGAGGAAGAGGTGACCTAGATGAAGAATGAAATGAAAAAGGTACCCTTAAAAAATAAAATGGCTAAGGCTGTCGAGATGAAGAAAGTGAAACACCAAGTAGAAACACTACGAACACAACAACAAAAGTGCACTAACAGGGTCACAGATTTACAGGCCAAGGAATAAATATTCACAGGTCTTGTTCATATTGTACACCAGAAAGTGTGACAAGCAATAGATTCAACAGAATTTGCAACGTCAGAACACATCAGTTTCGACCTTGTGGAGAATTTGAAGAAGAAGAAAAAGTACCAGAAGAGACTACGCGGATAGTGAAAATATTTCAGGATTTTAAAAGTAAGGTAGTCACAACATAGGTTTCAGACTAGTGTGACTCGGGACAAGCCACAGGTCAGTGTTGGGGGCCTATTGACCCTAGGAAAAGATAGTCATAATTTAGTTAGAATTCTACTCAGGAACATGAAGATTCTAGTCACACAAAGAGAGAAACTGTGATGGAGGAAGATAAACGGTGAAGAGAGAAACCATAATGGAACGAAACATTACAGAAGAAGACTATAGTGGGTGAAAAGGACAGCTCGATTCTTGTGGATAAGAATTTAGTTAGAATAATGCATGCTTTAGGAATAAAGAATATTTGTATTTTTGGGTCGAGAGTGCCTACTGTTAGTGTAACTGAATGTACACGAATAGGAATAACAACCTGTCAACTAACATAATAGAGTTAGTTGATTACAACATGTAAGAGAATATAAAAGAGAGAACCCAAGTTGTGTGCGGGTTTCTCTCTTTTTCTCTTTGGGTCGGTCTGTCTATTTGTGTATATGTATTGGTCTCTGTCAGCTCTTGTCTTGGAGTCTAGTTGTTGAATAATCAAAGAAGTGCAGGGTTCTAGGGAAGGGAGTTGATCTAAGCTGTGTGTATATCGATAATAGAGTGAAGGAGAGGAAACTTCATAGATCTAAGACTAGATAGCATGAGAGGAGAGAGTTTTTAGAGATTATAGAGAATATCTAGAGGAGATTTTACAAGATGTGTGCATAGACAAAAGGCAACATACATTTCTCATGCTAGATGAAGAGTGCCTTTGTGTTTTTTCACAGATGGGTTTCCACGTTAAATGTTGTATCAACGTGTATTTGATGGATATCTCTATGTTGAATGAATGAATGATGTGAATAAGCAGGTATTGATAGATTGACTAGTATTTTCTTATGAATATGTTTTTATATGTATATGTCGCACTCTTGATAGATATAATCTGAGATAGATCTTTGTATTAATTGTTGTAATCTATGTCGATGGACAAGTAGAGTAATATATTGAATGAACATACTAAGAACAAGAAATATACCCCTCGAGCTTTGTTCGAATGAGTTGGTAATGCACCATAAGACAAGAAATCCCCACCCAACTGTGGAAACCTAGTTCTAGTAGTTACCGATAGAGATATCTCGGGTGAGATTGCATCTGCATCATAGGTGCTGCTGACTAAGACATGCTCTATTGGGCCAATATATTGGGCTTTGTTGATGGACAAACAAGGTTCTGAACCTAGTTCGAAGGGAGAAATGACAACATTCCCAGATATATAATTTTCTTTAGGTACAATTTATATACTCTATGTTTTCAACCTTTTCTGAATATATTTTTTGTCTTATTTTGTTTTAAGTATTATTGGAAATTTTTAAAAATTATTAGAATCATATATATTAGGTATGTAAATTGCATAATTTGGATTCCATGGAGGCTTTCCATGGTGATAAATATATTTATGGATTCAAAAAGGCAATTTAAACACTTCCAAAATTGGATTTGACCGATAAAACATTTACCAGATTGCCACTAAAACCTAGGGTAAAGTCCAAAACATGGAGTAAATAGACTACTCCTTTCCTTTATTCATTCTCCCTAGGTATATCATAATGTACAATTATCTCCCATCCCATTTTATATACGTTTCTCATAATTATGCCAATAGACATTTTGTTTCCAGAGTGTGTTTTCAAAACCACTATTCCTTTTGGTAAGCCCTCCTCCCAATGAGTTGTTTCTATGTGTCCTTCTACCTTGTTGCCTCATGTCCTCATCATGTTGCTAGAATTACTGCTAGCATTAGAGAAAATTTGACGTCTGAAATGAGTCTCCTAAGGAAAATAATAAAACAATAGTTAAAATAATAAAATAATATTTATTAATTTTGGAGGAAGAAAGAAAAAACTACTTTTTGTTCATATTTTCAACATATCTCCTTGTGTTTTTACTCAAATTTCCAAAGGGAGGGCTAGTTAGATGAAAAATTAAATTTTGTATCCAACGAGTACTCTCATTGCATACTTTTGAGGAACCACGCTACCCCAAAAATACAAAATACTTGAAAAAGCATGATGATGATGTCATCATCACATTTTTTCTGGTATTTTTTTGAGGGGTATCCAGGTTCATCATAAGTATGTAGTGTGGGTACTCATTGGAGGTGGAATTTGATTCCAAATCTAATGAGCCCTCCTACTCGAAATTTGAGTAAAAACATAGGGAAATATGTTAAAAATACAAACAAAAAATAGTTTATTTTATGAAAAATATGTCAATTCAACCATTATGGTTGACTCATTTTATTGAAATTCTATTATTTCTTGAATTCCAACTCACAAGAATTTATTGTTGTCTCATTTTCTGATAAGGCCCATTTTAGACGCCAAATTTCCTCTAATAGTTTCATGTGTCTCCGATGGACTCTTCTCACCCTCTTGGTCATCATCTTGCTACCATTAAGGCCAGAGTTTATGATACCATAGTGGTAGGTAGGTAGAAAATAGCTTGCGTTGAGGTTTTCCCCTGGGTGTAGATATGGGTTTTAGAACTCACCAAGCATAGAGATTTGTGACGGCTATAGCTTCACCCATCTAATCATGAATGCAGTGTGTCTTTTTCATGTCTTGTATTCCCCTTTATAGTACACTATTGGGTGCTTTAACAATTTTCCTTGATTTCTTTCCATGGATTCCCACGTTGTTGAAGTTCCTAATGTGGTAGATAATGGTGGTCCTGCACGTTCCATTTGATTACTCCATTGAGAACTCTCCTGCCTTCTCCATAGTAGTCAATGATTACTTCATTTATTGGGATCATTTAAATATCATCTTCAAAACACAAACTAAGTCAACAAATCTCTTTAGTTGGTTTTATGAAGCTATGAGCATGTTGTCCCAGTTTTTTCAAAAGAATTTGGAGCTCCTAATAGGTCGGTCAAGAAATTTTCTATACAGGCCAAGGAGAGTGTAAATGAATGATTCTGGTAAGTTAAATTTCCTGGAGTGTTGTGTCATTAAGGATATTATATTCGTGGACCTTCTTGGCCTAAATTTTTTGGAGTGAGCCTAGGAAATATTACTCCATGATGGGTTTGATCACATTTTAAGGAGTTTTATATAGCTAAAGTTGATGTCTAAGTATTTTGAGATCTAACATACTTTCTTAATGTCATGGGTTTCATCACTTTTTTAAATCATGTGTAAAAATATCCATAAAGAGGTGTTTCTAATTTGTCATGGGTTTCATCACTTTCTAAAACTGATGCTAAAATATATCCATATAAGTGTTTATACTTTCTTATGGATTTCGTCGTCTGGTTCCATATTTTTCATGGTTTTTATTACTTTGTAAAAGTGTCACTTGAAGTGATTCATAATAGGGGTAATATCATCACTTTCGAAAGGGCCTTATTTCTGAAGCAGATTACTATTTATATGGTTGAAGTTGAACCCTTGGGGTTTTCAAATCATATGTGTTTTTTAACTTCTGCACAATGATATTATGAAGGACTAAAAGTCACAGAATTCGGGGATCTTATGCTTTTTAATTTATACATGTGCGAGGTATTATCAATGCCTACATTGATCAATTTTCTTTTCCTCTATGGGTAATTGATTTATTATGTAGCATCAATGCAATAACACATGGCTCATGGATATTATTATGGAGAATTGGGAAAGAACTTTTGGCCACATATATGCAATAACACATGGCTTGTCGATCTTACTATGGAGAGTTGGAAAAGACACAGTGGTTGTGAATTTTACTGTGGAGTCTGAAAAGATATCGAGACTTTATGAACATGCGGATGCAATAACAAATGGATTATGGCTTCTTGATCTTACTGTGGAGAGTTGGAAAATACTTCCTTGAAATGAATTTGTGGGTATTACTTGGGAGATTTGGAAAGGAATTGCTTGAAATGATATTTTCTATGTCAATAGATTTTGGATTTTTCACTGTATTATGAGTTCAATTTTTTTGGACCTAGGAATTACATTTTTTCGTGTCAAGAATTTTTAGAGTTTTCACTATTTTATGAATTTAAAATTTGAGTTTCCAAAAATCTCGATACAAATGAAATAAAATTTTAATGCTCTTTGTTGGAACATATTTCCCATCTAGACCTTGGTTAATAATATTTGCATAAGGTTCCAAGTTTTTAGTGTAAATTGTGCCATGTGATAATGGTTCTAGTTCCTAGTATAGTGTCTTGGACCAAGAGTTTGTCCACATTTGACTCACTTAGACTAGTGGTTATGCCATAAAATATTGTTTTTCCACTTACCCACTATGTTACTTGTTCTATGGATTCAATGTGCCCCTCTATGCTTCATTTATGGGGTAGTTATTGCATTTTCATATTTTAAGGAGACTAGGTGCGCCTTCTTGAGGGTTTGATCGGTTTGGTCATTAGTGGTCCAAAACCAAACCACTTAACCACCTCTAGCACACTCGTGATGGTTTATTTCACACGTGCTAACTAAAATAACCACTTCATGGTACATCTAGGTTCATTTCACCTTATTAGGGCCACTACTTGGTGTTACACTTGCCACAATGTCATAGATTGGGGGAATTAGTCAAGATAACCAAAAGTAATGTGAGATACTGAAGTCACCATTAAGCCTATCAATTTTTTCTCTTGAGAGAGTCTATATATTGTACTCTTTGTTAATGAATAATATCATAGTGGAAAACTTCCCACTACAGTGATTTTCCTCTAGTGTTCTATCCAATATATCTTCACTATTCTTGCTATCTCTTTGTGAAAATAATTCTAAGTGAGATTTTTTTTCCATCTAGATCTAGGATGGAATGTCACTTGACTTAGAAATTTTGTTGTGATATTTTGGATTCCAAAATATTACATGGTATCATAGCTAGTCTGATGCAAAACAATTTCCATTATTACTTCTAGTTATTACCTTTTCTTATTTGGTTTATCCTTCTGGCCTTTCTCAAGCATGCTATCGAAGTAATGAATTTTAAATTGTTTTGTTTGCAAGTACATCAAGAAATAGTAGAAGATTCAACAAATCATCCAGTTAGAATTTATTCCTCTGTGGCTTCCTCTGTTTTTCATGAAGATACCATACAAATTGCTTCCATCAATATTGTTGAAGAGAATATCTTCCATCTCTCATCATTGTTCTTCCATGATTCTTCTATTTAATCTACTAGTGTGTGAAAGAGTTATCCCTTGGATTTTTTGGAAGAAGGATCAAATCTTGGAGACGTTGCATTCTCTCTCCTCATATCCATGCTTCTTATGTATTCCTATATGATTGCTAGGATTGACTTTTAGAGTTACATAGAAGATGGATATGCCTTAGCCATCACAATGGTGCATTTGGAACTCTTGTTCCACCTTCTATCGAATTTTATGTTTCAATATCCTTATGATTTGCTTGGGGTCACTTATTCTCAAGAACTTCAAGTCTCTTTTGGGCATGGAACCCTGGTTGGTTTGAACATTCCACTTCTTCCTAAGAAGAATACTCCTCCATACATAGTCATTAATTTTGGAGTGTATATAGATTTTGGTTTCTCTTTCATGTCAATTTTTGAGGGAGGATTTTCCCCATATGGTTTTTCCTCTTTCCTCAGTTCATATGGATCAATAATGTAAAGGGTGACCATTAGCCTTGTTTCTTGGGACCTCAATAATTGCTCACAACCATTTGGATTAGTGAGGGGTGTTGGAACATATTTCCCCTATAGAAATTGGTTAATAACCTTTGCATAAGGTTCCAAGCATTCAGTGTAAGTTGTTCCATGTGAAAATGGTTCTAATTCCTAGTCTAGTTTCTTGGACCAAGAGTTTATCCACATTTGACTCAGTTAGACTAGTGGTTATGCCATTAAATATTTTTTTTCCACTTATCCACTCTTTTCCTTGATCTATGGAGTCAATTTTCCCCTCTATGATTCATTTATGGGGTAGTTATTGCATTTCACTATTTTAAGGAGACTGTGTGCACCTTCTTGACGATTTGATTGATTTGCTCATTAATGGTCCAAAACACTAAACCACCTCTAGCTCCCTCATGATGGTTCCTTTCACACATTTTGAATATCCTAACTAGTTCATGCTCCATCTAGGTTCATTTGACCTCATTATGGCCACTACTTGGAGCTACACTTGGCACACTGTCATAGATTGGGGGAATTAGTCGAGATAAGCTAGCATTAATGTGAGCTACTCAAATCACCATTAAGCCTCTTGATTTTGTCTCTTGAGAGAATATATATATTGTACTCATGTTAATGAATAATATCAAAGTGTAAAAATTCCCACTGGAGTGATTTTCCTCTAGTGTTTTATCCAATATTTCTTCTTTATTCTTGCTATCTCTTTATGCAAATAATTATAAGTGGAAATGTTTTTTATATCTAGATCTAGGCTGTAATGTCACATGACTCAAAAAAAATTTAGTGATGTTGTGCATTCCAAAATCTTACAGTGACTAGTTTATTTTCTCAGTTTAAATTATATATACATAATGATTATCCACCATAAAAACATCTGTGCTCAAACGAAATGATATTTTTCTGCTCATTGGGTAAATTTATTTTCTCATTTAAAACAAAAAGAGTATGGGAATAAGAGATAGAACATGGTTTTGTGATTCTAAAATGAATTTCCTTTTTAGTGGGTAGTATGTCTTATTTGAAAATTTTACATTTATTGTTACTTTTTTTAAATAATGGAAAAAAAATGGGTGGAACATATTTACCACTATAATATCCACATGTGCATTCACACCGTGAAATTTAAACATTGTAAAATCAATATTACTTTTTCACCACATTGAAAATTTGGTGACATCCTTTAGCATTATCAAAACACCCTTAAAAAATCCCATCTGAATCATGCAGAAAGTTGATGTGTGTGGTGATAGCCATAATGCCATGAATGTTTTTTGCATATTTTTGGATGAGAAATTGTTGTGAGAGACACTGACTACTTCCATCATTTCAAGGATGGAATTTTTTCTTATGGAGAATATTGATAATTTTGTTTAGCAAGTAAGAAAAAAATTGCATTGTTGTTCCTCTTAGCTTAGCAGATACACACCACTGACATGGAAACCATGATTTTGTTAGCTTCGTATGTTCAAAAGTGGGTATACATACCTAATGTTGTTCCTTTCAATAAACTCTAATATGAAGAATTGAGCCCATCCTTTATCTTGGATGGATCACTCCGAAATCATAGAGGACGTATATCAAATTGATTCAAGAATAATTTCACATTTTTATGCTCCATTTGGGTATATTACTGACTAGATGCACCTTGCATGTAATGTCAACAATGATAAAGTTGTGTCTATTTGATGTTGTGTCCTCCCTTTCTATGTAACCATTTGCAGCAAATGTTTACATGTAAGAGGATAGACTAGCATGGAAATTTTTGTCAATGACTATGAAGATTGTAAAGAGTTGGGGAAGACAAACTGAGAAAACATACAACTTTGACATGAACACCAATGCATGAAGTGATTGAGATAAATATTGAAAAACCCACAGCTAAAAGCATTTTCTGTAGCCTTTTTCCATAGAAGAATCTAACATCATTCATGAGAAAGGTTTCCACTAGCCATCCAAGGTAGTGTTGAAAAATTTGTCAATTTTTTCAATTTTTTTTAAGTTGTTGAGTTTCACAAGATTTTTAAGTCTAAGTTTATGCTTGCCAAGTTTTGGCATTTTTTTTCCAATCTTCTTATTTTTCTGAGTTGATGATAGAATTGATGACTTTGAAGGAAATGTTAGTTTACTTTTTTGTTTAAAATGGATTTAACTTATGTTATTTGTATAGGCATAATCCCCTTTTCACATATTCTTAAGATATTTTTCTAAAATGCATTCTTCTTCCATCTTCGTTTTGAGTACATTGCATTGCTAGAGAGTGATTTTGTTGGCGACGACCTAGCAAGCTTGAGAAAATAAGCATCTAGAATATCTATGGTACTGTTGAATCTTGACATAGAACAAAAAAAAATGATTTGTTATTAATGGAAATAATTTGTTAATAGAGTTAATGGTTTGATGTATCAAATTTGCAATTTACTAGTATTGTGGCCATTCTCTACACTATGACATATGTTGTGCCAATGGCCATGATTTCATGGAGTAAAAGAAAAAATAAATATATACAGAAGCATTCATGACTATAAATGGTACCATCCATCTTTCTCTATCTTTATCTACAAATTTGAAGTAGCAATATGTGATTTTCGGGTTGTTTTTCTGTTGTGGATGTGATATGCTTTGTGTTGTGAAAATAACCAATATACCATTGGAAAGGAGACATATACAATACCATTCATGACCATTACCAGAACCATATTAATCTAATTGTATGTACATATAAACATATACAATATGTGATTTTCTATTTGGTTTTGTGTCCTGGATATTCTGCCCTGCAACTATTTTTCTAGATGTATAGCGAAGGAATAAGGCCTAATCAATTCATCTTCTCCAACATATTGAAATTTGCTATAATTTTTTCAGGATTTGAACATGCTTAGTGTTAACATTTTAAAAGTTTTTATACCAAAACAAAAGGACCTCTAAAACAATAACAAGCACAATAGAACAAAAGAGAACACAAAGATTTATCCTGGGAAATTGTCGTAGGTGAAAAATGTTGATGTATATGTAACTTCGGAATGTATTTCTCTTTTATTTATTATATATTGTAACCTGATGTTTATTTCAGGATGTAATTGATTCATTTCATGCCTTGATGTTCCTATCGGAACTATATATAATGTAAACAAGTCATGTCAAGTCATTGTGGGTAACCCTCCTATTGGCTAAGGGTTAAAGTCCCCGCAGTTCTGGGGCACTTATTTATACTCTCCTACTGAGGTCAGCCCTAGTAGGGTTTAGTCAAGTCGAGAATTAGTATAAATAGAGAGCTCGCCTCTCTATTTATCACACATCTCATACACACTCAAGTGTAGCGCATAGTTGAGGAAGGAGAATACACTGGGTCTAGATAGAAAGAAGGTTACTGTTATCGGGAGATCACTTAATGTTTTGGGTTCTACTTTTGGTGCTGATTCTATCTCTGAGGAAGTCGTGTGGTTCTCACCATTTATGGTTTCCCCAAGGACAAATACTATGTTCATTTTCTCTTGTGTTTGATTGCTATGCTTGTTATTCTCTCAGTTAAAGATCCTAATGTATTGCTAGCTTAATGATTGTAAATCTAACATGGTATCGGAGCTCACCTAAGAAGAAGACTCTGTGTAGCTGTGGGAACTAGGGATTCCTACTTAGTGGATCTTCCTCCACATATTTTTAGCAAAATAATGTTGGATTAACTCTCCTCCTTAGGGCACATCTTTCTGTCAAAGTAGAATCCAATTATGAGGTTTTTTAGTTTTGGACCCAACACTACTACCGAAAATTAGGGCTTTTCACAGAAGAGGAATTTTTCAATGATCCCAGGATTGGATTTATCTCCTCCCAAAAATCAAAGTTAGGGATCAAATTCAAAGAATTTGGTTGGATAGAACTCCAGAAAAGCAAAACCCTAATTTTCTACTGAACCAGCACTGCAATATTTCAGCTCCAAATCTAGATCTGACATCTTGACCTGGTAAGATATAAATCTTTTGTATTTCCATTTGGGGTTCTCAGTTTAAGATGTCTCATCATACCAAGCTTGAGGGAGCTAATAAATTTTGATCCTGGAAGTATAGGATCTCCCTAGTCCTGGAAGAAAATAAGTTGGACTCCTATATCAATGAGGAGATTCCAGTTCCAGAGGGAGATGAGGCTAAGGCCTTACATAAGAAAAAGTTGGTTATGGAAAAAAGAATCATTACTGATTCAATCAAGGATCACCACATACCACAGGTGTCCTCTCTTAAGACACCTAAAGCTATGTTTGATTCCCTAACCAAATTGTTTTAAGGGAAGAACATAAACAGGAAGATGACTCTGAGATACCAATTGAAGAATGCAAAGATACAGAATGCTGAGACTACTCAATCTTACTTTACAAGAGTATCTCATATCAAGGAACAACTAGAAGCAGTAGATGAAGAAGTGGAAAATTCAGAGATTGTGATGACCACCTTCAATGGTCTCCCTAGATCATGGGACTCTTTCATTCAAGGGATTTGTGCCAGAAAGAAGTTATTCAAGTTCAGCAGACTATGGGAAGAATTCTCTCAATAAGAAGCTTGGTTAGCAGCTCGAGAAGAAAAGATGGGAAATGAAGATCAAGCTCCCATTGTTCACTCCAAGATAACCAGAAGAGACGATCACCACTCCAAAGGTAAGATCTCACACCCTAAAAGAGATCTGTCTACCATTAGATGTTACACATGTGATGAGAAAGGTCACATATCTATATTTTTCCCTAATAAAGGGAACTTAATGAAGAAGAAGGAAAACAAGAGAAGACATCATGCTCATGCTGCAGAGGATGATGAACCTTTCACAAAGAGAATCAGACAAGAAAGTGATTCTTCAAGTGATGAAGAATATGTGCTGATCTCTGCTCTTATGGGAACTTTTTCACATGGAAGCAATGATTGGCTCATAGACAGCGGTGCTTCCAAGCATATGACGGGATTCAAAGAATCATTTGTGAAGCTATCTGAACATGATTCACCTCACAAGGTGAAACTTGGAGATGACTACTAGTATCCAATAAAAGGTAGTGGTGAATCCTCCTATATACTAGACTCTGGAAAGTCTATGAAGATGAATAATGTATTATTTTTTCCAGGACTAAAGAAGATCCTCCTCTCCATATCTCCATTGGATGAAAAAGGAATGAGGGTTTCTTTTGTAGATGGCCAAGTTCTTATGTGGCCAAAGGGAAAGACTTTTGATGATGCAATAGTGATTAGGGAACAAAAAAAAGGTCTATACAAGCTGAATGGCCAACCAAAACAAGCTTTGGTTCATGACTCAGTAGAACCAAATGAACTTTGGCATAGAAGTCTTGCACATGTGCATTACAGAGCACTACCACTTGCAAGCAAAGTTGTTGAAGGTATTCCAAAAATTTAGGAAAAACATGAAGGGGTCTGCAAAGGATGTACGAAAGGAAAGAACATAAAGAAGACATTTCCAAGTATCGAAATCAAAGGAAAAGGAATCTTGGAAATCATCCACTCCGATGTATGCGGACCAATGTCATCAATCTCACTAAGCTGGTATGTGTACTATGTTTCTTTTATGGATGAATTTTCTAGGAAGACATGGATTTACTTCATGAAGAATAAAGATGAAGTATTTAGCAAGTTCAAGGAATTCAAAGCCTTGATCAAGAACCACACTGAAAAGAAGATCAATACTTTTCAATCGGACAATGGCAGAGAATTCACTTTGAATGAGTTCAAGGAACTATGTAAAGAGTTAGGGATTAAGAGGGAGTTGTCCACCCCTTATAATCCACAACAGAATGGGATTGCAGAAAGGAAGAATAGAACTATGATGGAAGCTACAAGGGTTATGTTTCATGATCAAGATCTTACTAGGAATCTTTGCGCAGAAGCAGCCAGAACAGCAGTGTATGTACAAAACCGTACTCCACACAGATTACTTGAGAACAAGAATCCTAAAGAAGTCTTCTCCAGCAAGAAACCAGAAGTCAGCCATCTTAGAATATTTAGTTTTCCAGTGTACGTACACATTCCAAAAGAGAAGAGGAAAAAATTAGATCCTTCAGGAAAGAAGGGTATATTTGTGGTATACTCTGAAAGTTGAAAGGCTTACAGAATATAATTCCCAGGGTTCAAGTAGATTGACATTAGTAGGGATGTAACATTTGATGAAGAATCATCCTACGTCAAATCCAGAAAGAAACCTGTTGAAGAACCTGAAGAAGCAGAAGCTCCCAGAATTCATGATACAATCGTGAACGAAGAAACTCAAGAAGAAGATCAAGAATTTGAAGAGCCAAAAAGACCTATAGATACACCACAGGAGAAGGATCCTCACAAGAGGAAACCTGCTTGGGTATGAGAGATTATCCAAGGTGCAGAAAGATATGGGGTTCCAGAAGAGAATCTCAAAGAAAGAAAGAGGACCATATCCTGTTCTAGTTATGTAGGTTTACTATGTGATTTCATTAATAAAGAACCTTCCAATTATGAAGAAGCAGCAAAAAAGAAAAAATGGAAGGATGCTATGATCGAAGAGTATCAATCGATAATGAAGAATGATGTTTAGGATGTTGTCCCAAGACCAAAAGGGAAGTTGGTTGTGACTTCCAAATGGATCTACAAGATCAAGCATGTTGTAGATGGTAGCATAGAGAAATATAAATCAAGATTTGTTGCTCGTGGTTTATCACATAAATAAGGAATATACTATGAAGAAACCTTTGCACCTATAGCCAGGTACACTTCCATCAGATCAATACTTTCTCTGGCTGCAGTGATGAAATGGAAGATACACCAAATGGATGTCAAGACCGCTTTCTTGAATGGTGTAGTGGAAGAGGAAGTTTATGTTGAGCAACCACTCGGTTTTGAGACACATGATAGGGAGTCTAATGTGTGCAAATTGAAGAAAGCCCTGTACGGTTTGAAATAGGCACCCAGGAGATGGTACAACAGAATTGACAGCTTTCTATCTAGTTTGTGCTTTACCAAGAGTAAAGTAGATTCCAATCTTTACTACAAGGTTGAAGATGGCAACCCAGTGATGCTTCTACTATATGTAGATGATCTTTTTATGATTGGTATGGATGGGTTGATTGATGTGTAGAAATAATAGATCAATGATATGTGAAATGATGTTAATAAGAAGCACAGGAAATAGATCTTGCTACTAATAATTCTCACAAGCATACACAGGAAAACTGGAGAGAAGAAAAGAGACTGAATCACATGAATTAAGAGATGAATATTGGTGTGTATCCTTCCATTGAATAATTATTAATAATAGTGTACATAAATATTACATCCCTCATAGGAAAGTCGAATTGTATGGAAACAACTCATAAAGCTCAAAAAGGCTGACTTACCAAAATATAGCAAACCCCCATAGGTGGATAAAGCACTTGCTAAATCTATCAAGGACCTCACAAGTTGGAAAAAGCATGAGTGAGTTGTCAAGGAGATGGAAATAACATGATAATCCTATAAAATGGATAAAAAATAATGGAGGATGGGTTGGAAACAAAAGCTCCCATTTTCCTAGTTGATTAGCTTTTATCTTATCCATAGAAAAAGCAGAAAAAGCAGAAAAAGCAAAAAAAAACAGAATCTACTATAAAGTCCTATATACTAATTCTGGATCAACCTAGAATCAGAAATAAATCATTCCTAGGATATAGATGGCATGTATTGACTTTAAGGTGCAAGTGGATCCCAACTAATTAAGCTAGTGGGTGAATAATTAATCAAATAATGATTAATTATTTTATCCTAAGTTGTGAGTGGTTTTAATATATTCCAACACCCCTCTATAAGTCTAACTTTATGATGGTATGACAAAAAATATGGATGCATATGGATCCATATAGGGCCCAGCAACAAGGCTATGGTCACCCTTTAACAATTATTATGTCCAGAAAATCGAGGAAAGAGGCAAAACCACATGGGGAAAATCCTCCCTCAAGATAGGAAAAGGCACAAAATTTAAAATATGTCTTCAAAATATCTTCATCTTCACTTTAATGAGCTGACTGAACTACTTCTGGATGAAGGACTTGTTGAAGAAATCATGAACTCCATGATCATGCGCTGGAGTGTAGAACCTGCAAGAAGGAAGAGGAGAGACTCCTTATATCTCATCAACTAATGAAGTAGGAGAATTATCTGAATGCTTATTTCTGCTGTCAAACTTTGATCTACAAACATAATCTGAAATGGAAAAGAGATCTGTGCATACTCCTTTCCAAAGAGTACAAAAAATAAGGCAATTTATTTCACACCCGATTCCCTGAAAAATTGTGATGTGAATCACATGTCAATCTTCCAATCTAATGTAGCACCTATATAGATCTGATATGAGGCTGATAAAACACTGATATATCAGAAACATTAACATATGGAACAGCAAGGACAAAGGGCTCAATGGATCCATGAGGATATAGGGCCAGACTAGGAAATTTATGAGCAACTGGGGAAAACTGATAGGTGTAAAAATCTGAATGATGGATGGGCATAAGATCTGAACCATAAGTGTTTAGAAAAGATCCAAACATGTTTGATATCAGTCCATGTATGACTAAGGACATGGATAACCAGCCAATGAAATATAGGAAAGACTTCAAACCATGTAAGATAAATATCACTGCACAAGAGACCAATGAGGAATCAACTAGTGATCTTGGGATTTGTATAGTCTTTGGATTATTCAGAGGTATGGTAGATGGTATGGATGGTAGTATTATATGTGTATCAACCTGAAAATATGATTCTAAATCAGAATCCAAAGGATCACATATAATCATATCAATAGACTCACAGGAATACACTGGTAATGAATCCTCTGTATGAAAGGAGGAAAGAATGAGATGTTCACAATATCCAAGAAGGCTCTGAGTATTGATTCCAAGAAAAAGGGAGGATATGCTGAAGCACATGAAATCAAGTAAGGTAAGTGTTATAACACAAATAAGTCTTGATGTGGCTAAGAAAACATCCTGGAAGTCACTGGGTTACGCACCATCAATGAGAGAGGTATGCAAGAGGTGTGAAGAATCTGGCACATAGATCTCAGAATATAAGATAGGAGATTGAGAGAAAAATGAATGGGTTATAGGATCATAATAAATATCAGAATTAGCTCCATATGTTACTTATTTTTCATCAATAGTATCACAAAAAGAAAAATCACCTTCAAGAGACACAGAAAAAGATGGCTCTTCAATATTTGCTTGTTCATTGAAGGAGGAAGCATTCGAATGAAAGAGGGAAGTAGCAACATGAACTGTATGAGAAACTTCTTAATCATGATCAACTTCATCATAGAATGTAGAGGCCAAGAAATCTTGAGAAAGAGAACAAGAGGAGATGCTAGGTTCGCTCCATGCTTCATCTTCAATTTCCTGCAAACCAAAAGCTTTGTCCAAAATTTTCCAAAGCTCAAATGGAGATTCAGCATAATATATGAGATGATATATATTTGGAGACATTCCCAAACACATAATTCCATAATCTCTATCACAATTACTTAGCAAAACAATCTTCTCTTCATAAGACTCAGGTTCACTCAATGCACCAAT
The DNA here is from genome assembly GCA_001517045.1 of Pseudotsuga menziesii. NCBI lineage: Eukaryota > Viridiplantae > Streptophyta > Pinopsida > Pinales > Pinaceae > Pseudotsuga > Pseudotsuga menziesii. The sequence goes on along the minus strand of LPNX011095448.1, from coordinate 138,444 downwards.
GGAGATATCAAAGAGACATTGCCTCTTCAAGTAGGCACTCATCTTTGGCTTCCAATCAGCATAGCTGAAAGGAGATAGTAGAGGAAATTTTGAATCCTTATTAAGTTGTTGATATTCTCTAAGAGATACTCTCTGCAACCTACAAAAAAAACTAAGAGAAAATCTTGTAAGCTAGGCAAGCTCTTCTTCAAAGAGGGATAGGAGACTGGAAGCACTCCTCAACTTTGTAGAAATTGATCAACCTTGTAGCTCTGATACCATGTAGAAATAATAGATCAATGCTATGTGCAATGATGTTAAGAAGAAGCACAGGAAATAGATCTTGGTACTAAGAATTCTCACAAGCATACATAGGAAAACTAGAGAGAATAAAAGAGACTGAATCACATGAATGAAGAGATTAATATTGGTGTGTATCCTTCCATTGAATAATTATGAATAATAGTGTACATAAATAGTACATCCCTCATAGGAAATTCTAATTGTATGGAAACAACTCATAAAGCTCAAAAAGGCTGACTTACCAAAATATAGCAAACCCCCATAGGTGGATAAATCACTTGCTAAATCTATCAAGGACCTCATGAGTTGTAAAAAGCATGACTGAGTTTTCAAGGAGATGGAAATAACATGCTAATCCTAGAAAAAGGAGGATGGGTTGGAAACAAAAGCTCCCAGTTTCCTAGTTGATTAGCTTTTATCTTATCCATAGAAAAGCAGGAAAAAGCAGAATCTACTGTAAAGTCCTGTATACTAATTCTGGATCAACCTAGAATAAGAAATAAATCATTCCTAGGATATAAATGGCATGTATTGACTTTAAGGTGCAAGTGGATTACAACTAATTAAGCTATTGAGTGAATAATTAATCAAATAATGATTAATTATTTTATCCTAAGTTGTGAGTGGGTTTAATATATTCCAACATGATGATACAAAAAGAAAGCTTGCTGCCAAGTTCAAAAGGAAGGACTTGGGTATGATGCATTATTTCCTAGGTATGGAAGTGTGGCAGACTATGGATGGAATCTTCCTTGGATAAGGGAAGTATGCAGTAGATATCCTAAAGAGATTTGGGATGATGGACTGCAAGGCATTAACCACACCTATGGCATCAAATCTGAAGCTATTGAGTGATGCTTCATCAGAATCAATTGATGCTACAATGTATCATCAGATGATTGGGTCCTTGATGTACCTGATGAACATGAGACCAAATATTTGCTTTGATGTGAACACCTTGAGCCAATACTTGACAGATCCAAGACATGTTCACTTAACTGCTGCAAAGCATATTCTTAGGTACCTGAAGGGTACGGTTCATTATGGGCTCAAGTATAATACTGATCAAAGAATTAACCTAGAGGGTTACGTTGATTCAGATTGGGCAGGCAGTGCCATCGATAGGAAGAGTAGTTCAGGGTATTGCTTCAGTATGGGATCAGGTGTGATCTCATGGTTTAGTAGGAAGCAATCATGTGTGGCACTGAGTACAACTGAAGCAGAGTATGTCATAGCTTGTTCAGCTAGTTGTGAGCCAGTATGGCTGAGGAAGCTACTATCTGATTTATTTGATCTCCAGTTAGATGCTACTTTTATATACTATGACAACTAGAGTTGTGTAAATTTGTCAGAGAATATAGTATTCCATGACAAGTCAAAGCATATCGAGATCAAGTATCACTATCTTAGGGATATGGTGCAGAGAGGAGCAGTGAAGCTCTAGTATGTTGCGACGGATGAACAGATAGCTGATGTGTTGACTAAGACATTGGCTAGGGTGAAGTTTGAGTATTTCAAGGAGAATCTTGGTGTTCTCCAAATTGATATTCCTCCCAAGAGGAAGTGATGTGCCCGTGCTGAGCCCTTCTGACATGGTGAGAGGATTGGTTCCTTCCATGTTCAGATGTAAGTGTTGTGTCATTCTGACATGGTGAGAGGATCGGTTCCTTCCATGGTCAGATGTAAGTGTTGTGCCATTCTAACATGGTGAGAGGATTAGTTCCTTCCATGGTTAGACATAAGTGATGTGCCCTTCTAACATGGTGAGAGGATTGGTTCCTTCCATGGTCAGATCTAAGAGATGTGACATGGTGAGAGGATTGGTTCCTTCCATTGTTAGGTGTATGTGATGATGCCACATCCAGCATGAAAAAGGGATGGCTCTTTGAAGACTCATATAGTATGAAAAAGGAATAGCTTTGAGTGTGTGCCACATCTAGTATGAAAAAGGACTAGCTCTGTGAAGACTCATCTAGTATGAAAAAAACTAGCTCTGAGTGTGTTCCACATCTAGTATGAAAAAGGACTAGCTCTATGAAGACTCATCTAGTATGAAAAAGGACTAGCTCTGTGTGTGTTCCACATCTAGTAGGAAAAAGGATTAGCTCTGTGAAGACTCATCCAGTATGAAAAAGGACTGGTTCTATGTGTGTTCCACATCTAGTATGAAAAAGGACTAGCTCTGTGATGATACATCTAGTATGAAAAAGGACTGGCTCTGTAGATGTACATATAGCATGAAAAAGGGCTGGCTATGTAGATATTCCTATGACGAGAAGAATCAAGAGATAAAACCCATGATGATGACCCAGTGATGAGCTAGATCGAGTGATGATGATCTAGTAGTGATGATCCAGATCCAGTGATGATCCAGATCTAGTGATGATGTCTAGTGATGATCCATATAGAGTGATGATCCAGATGCAGTGATGATCCAGATCCAATGATGATCTAGATCCGATGATGAAGATGAAGATGAATTGAAGATGAAGAAGACTTGAAGATGATGAGGACTTGATGATGATCTAGAAGATACAGAGAAGAAGACTTGTGCTGAAAATTGTGTCGAAAGAATACCTTCCTAGTTAAGAGGAAGTGTTGATGTATATGTAACTTCAGAATGCATTTCACTTGTATTTCTTATATATTGTAACCCGATGTTTATTCCGAAATGTACTTGAGTCATGTCATGCCTCAATGTTCATATCGGGAAGATCTATAATGTAAACAAGTCATGTCAAGTCATTGTGGGTAACCCTCCTATTAGCTAAGGGTTAAAGTCCCCATAGTTTTGGGCTACTAGGTTTATTAGACTCTCCTAGTGAGGTCGGCCCTAGTAGGGTTTAGTCAATTTGGAAATTAGTATAAATAGAGAGCTATCCTCTCTATTTATCACACATCTTATACATACTCAAGTGTAGCGCATAGTTGAGGAAGGAGAAGACATTGGGGCTAGATAGAAAGAAGGTTATTACTGTCGGGAGATCACTTACTATTTTGGGTTCTACTTTTGGTGTTGATTCTATCTCTAAGGAAGTTGCGAGGTTTTCACCATTTATGGTTTTCTCGAGGATAAACACTATGTTTGTTGTCTCTTTTGTTTGATTGTTGTGCTTGTTATTCTCTCAATTAAATATCCTAATGTATTGCTAGTTTAATGATTGAAAATCTAACAAAAAATCCATAAAAACTCTCTATATAGAATTCACCCAAGAACAGTGTAAGACCCAATAAAAAGACTATAATAATTCCTCTCTTCCAGATGGACTATCTCTTCTCTCTCTAGCGCAACTGCTTGAGTCTTCTTGTTGTCCAAATGAGGGAGGCGCATCTCCTATTTATACAGATTGGATGAGAGGCTTAATAACCCAACTGGGCTGACTTTTCCTTGCTTCCAGGGCCAAATTTCCTTGGAAAAGTCAAAAATACATTTTAATAATTCTTTAGTCAGTACTATGGACTCGAATTATGACATAGGCTTTACCTCAAGAATTTACATGACCAATTACATCAATGAAATCCCTAAACAAAGAAACAACATATCGGAAATAGGTAAAACAATACTAATAGAAAATATAATATCTTCCTCAATTACATTTGTTTAACACTCCCGCTTAACAAGGAAGGTATTCTACAATACGACAACACGTTTGTACAACTGACTAGTGAATCTATATGTCATAGGAAGTTTTTACAATTACATCAACATCATAATCATCCTTGGAACATCATCATCATGTACATCTCTATCATCTGGTATCATCTCGAGCATCATCATCTCTGGCATCATATTGAGCATCATCTCTGACATCATCTTGAGCATCATCATATCTAGCATCATGCTAAGCATCATCTCTGGCATCATCTTGAGCATCATCATATCTAGCATCATCATCTCTCGAACATCATCTGTGGAATAATCTAGAGCATCATCTCGAGCATCACCGACACTATCAACATATAAATACTGAGCTAAATCATCCACAAAAATTATTAAATCTTGGAACATCATCATTTGCAGTGAAATGAAAGAACTCATCTGCAAGTAAATGCAACACCAATCATCAAGGACCATCCTCAACCTATCAGTTCTAGGACCACTCTCAAGAGAGTGTTCTTTTCCACAGAAACATCCTTAGAGAGGAGCACTCAATAAAAACTGACCTTCCTCAACCTATCAGTGTTAGGACCACTTTCAATAGAGTGTTTGGACCACTCTCAATAGAGTGTTCTTTTCCATGGAACCTTCCTCAGAGAAGAACACTCAATCAACATGGATTATACTCACCCTATCAGCGCTAGGACCACTCTTAATAGAGTGTTCTTTTCCATGGAACCGTCCTCAAAGAGGACCACTCAATCTACACAGACGAATTTCATCATATCAATTCTAGCACCACTCTCAATAGAGTGTTATTGTCCATGAAACCATCCTCAGAGAGGACCACTCAATTGACGTGAACCATCCTCATCCTATCAGTGCTAGGACCACTCTCAATAGAGTGTTATTTTCCATGGAACCGTCCTCGTATAGGACCACTCAATGGACCTTCCTCAACCTATCAGTGTTAGGACTAATCTCAATAGAGTGTTCTTATCCACAGAACCATCCTCAAAGAGGATACTATCGTCCACAAGTGAAAGTTGGATCTCATCAACATCTATAGGCACACTGGAATTACACTAGAACATTACTTTCATCTCATCCTCAATAATAGTCTCACCATCACTCCCTCTTTCCGGGGAGGTCCTTTTGGACTACACCAAGCTTGTCTCAAAAATGTTCAATCTTTACATGAGACATAGGCTTAGTCAACACATCAACAAGTTGTTCCTCTGTAGGAACATACTAGAGCTTCACAGCTTCTCTTTGAACCATGTATTGGATGTAGTGATACTTTATCTCTATATTCTTTAGCTTATGATGAAACATCGGGTTCTATCTCAACTTGATGCAACTCTAGTTGTCACAATAGATCTTAGTTGCATCCATCTCGATATCAAACAATCCTGCCAATAGTTTTCTAAGCCATACTGCTTCGCTATAGGCTGAACATGCTGCAATGTACTTAGCCTTGGATGTACTAAGGGAAACACTTTTTTTCTTTTTGCTAATCCATGATATCACACCAGATCCCAAACTGAAACAACATCTTGAATTTCTCTTTCTATCTTCATCACTTCTTGCCTAATATGAATCAGTATAGCAACATAATATAAACTCATTGTCGGTTGTATATATGAGTCCACAGTATAATGTACTTTTTCAGGTACCTCATCACATGTTTTGTTGCAACTAAATGAACATGGCTGGGATCCACCATATAATACTGACTCAAGGCGTTCACAACAAAACATATATATGGTCTTGTATTTGTCAAATACATTAGTGAGCCAATAATATATCTGTATAATGTGAATTCTACTCTTTATGAATAATCATCATTCAATAGCTTCAAATTTGTCACCATGGGAGTGTTAATTGATTTGCAATCTAACATCCCAAATATTTTCAAATTTTCTACTATGTACTTTCCTTGGTTGAGGAAAATGCCATACTTCAAGAGCTAGGAAATAGTGCATTGTGCAAAGTCCTTTCATCTCAAATTCTGTTGCAAGTTTCTTCTTACATTCATTGATGAGAATCTCCTTTCTTATCAAGACTAAATCATCTGCATACAATAGTTAGATCATAATTCCATCATCTTCAACCTTATAATAAAGGTTGGAATTAGATTTACTCTTGGTAAATTCCAAATTCATTAGGAATCCATCAATATTCGATACCATGCTTTGAGTGCTTATTTTAACCCATATATAGATTTCTTTATTCTGCATACATATGATTCATTGTCATTTGTTTCAAATCCTGGTGGTTGTTCAATATATAGTTCTTCTTCTATGACTCCATTTAGTAAAGTTGTTTTCACATCCATTTGATGTAGCTTCCATTTCATCATGGCTACCAATGCAAGGACAGATATGATAGACTCTATATCTTGCTACTGGTGCAAAATTTCCTTCATAATCAATTCTTTCCTTCTATGAAAAATCTTGTGAGAAACAATTTTCTTCAAACTTTTCAATACTGCCATCTGTTGAATGCTTTGTTTTGAAAATTCATTTTGAAGAAACTACTGATTTGTCCTTTGGTCTTGGAATCACATCCCAAACATCATTATTTATTATTGACTGGTATTCTTCGATCATGTCCTGCATCCATTCTGTCTTCTTCGAGGCTTCTTCAAAACATGTGGGTTCTTCAACAACAAGATTTATCATTAGTGCCACATAGTTTGAATGCATTCTTTGTCTTTTTCTTCCTTTTGGTGCACCATATCTTTCTTCTTCCTTGATTACATCATGATGCCAAGTTGTTATTCTTTCTGTTGAGATCATGTTTCGGGGTGTCTTAATGAGTCCTTGAGGTTCTGCAAGGTCATGATATTCTTGTATAGGAGCTTCTTCAATGTCTCTAACTAGTGGTTTGATAAATTATGTGGTTCAGGAGCCTCCTTCTCTTGTTCATGATCCTCATCTGCAAGGATATTTTTGGATTTGGTGAAGGTTTCATATTCATCAAAATTAACATATCTACTAATCTCAATTTGGCATAATCCTGGAATATAAATTCTATAATATTTTGATTGCTCACTGTATCCAACAAATATTCCCTTCTTTCCTGAAGGGTCCGACTTTGAATTTTTCTATTTTAGAATATGTAGGTATATGAGAGAACCAACTATATTTAGGTGACTTATTTCAGGATTTTCATGAGTGAACATTTCTTCTGGGTTTTTGTTTTCAAGAACACTGTGAGAGATTCTATTTTGGACATAGATTGCGGTTCTTTCTGCTTCTGTCCATAGATGCATAGGAAGATAGTGATCATGGATCATTTCTCTAATTGCTTCCATGATGGATATATTCTTTCTCTCAACTACTCCATTTTGTTGTGGATTATAGGGTGTGTTAAGCTCCTTCTTAATACCAACTTCTCTGCAGAAGTCCTTGAATTCATTTGAAGTGAATTGTCCTCTAGTATATGATCTTATGATCTTGATCTTATTTTCAAATAGATTCTCCACTAGAACCTTAAATTCCTTGAATTTTCCAAATACTTCATATTTTATTTTTAATAAGTATATCCAAGTATTACAAGATTAATCATCAATAAAGGAGACAAAATATACAAAGATGCTTAAGGAAGTGGCTGACATCGGTCTACACACATCTGAGTGTACAATGTCCAAGATCCCCTTTGCTTTCCTATTACTTCTTGGAAATGGATTCTTGGTGTTCTTTCCTTAAGCACATCCTTTACATAATTTTTCATGGTCTCCTCTGGATCTCTATTAGACCTATGACTACCTTTCTCACAATTGGTAATTATTTCTAGTTTACATGAGAAAGTATTCTATGCCATAGCTCACATCGACTAATAGTGCTATCTATAAGAATTTAATTTGTGTGTCCTTTAAATTTATAGATTCCTCCTTCTTTGACACAGATCGTAGTAGCATCATTTATTGTTTTCCCCTTTGGCCACATAGGGACTTCACCATATACAAAATAAACTCTAAACCCTTTCTTATCTAGAGCTGAGATGGAAAGAAGATTATTCTTTAAACCTGGAACATATAATAATTCCTTCATCTTCATGATATTTCCAGTTCTTAATTTGTAATATGCTTCTCCCATTCCTTTGATGGGGTATTGATAGTCATCTCCAAGGTTTACCTTGTGAGAATATTATTTTTGGGTAATACGGGAGAGTGAATCCTTATGTCCTGTCATATATTTGGAAGAACCATTGTCTGTAATCCAAGTGTCACTTCCATAAGTGATTACTCCTGTGAGAGATGAAATTAGGACATACTCTTCACTAGAGTCTTCATTATTTGTGATAATTTCCTTGTCTGATTCATTCTCTTCAGTTGCATGGGATGGTACATCCATTTCTTGTTCTTGGACTAATCTTTGTTAAGACGACAATATCTAGAAATGTGTCCCATATTATGACATGAGTAACATTCAAAAGATGTGTAATCCCTTGTGGATATCTTCTTGGAGTAAGGTGATCTTCTGGGAGATGAACCTTGACTCTTCCTTTTGAATCTACCATTCTTGGTGTGTGTAGCTAGAGCTTGACATTCATTGTCATTTAGCTTCTCTTCTCTATTCATTATCCTTCCTTCTTCTTGTACACATTCTTCCCATAGTTTGTTGAGTTTGGTTAGCTTTATTCTAGCACATATTCCTCTAATGAAAGAATCTCATTCTATAGGGAGACCACTCAGAGTGATCATCACCACTTCTTCTTCTTCAACCATATCACCAATGGATTCCAACTTTTCTTTGACCTGAGATACTCTAGAGAAATATGATTTTATGGTTTCTATTTTCTGTATCTTCACACTCTTGAGTTGGTTTCTCAAGGTCATTCTTCTATTGATGTTATTATCTTCAAACATATTAGTTAGGGCATCAAACATTTATTTAGGAGTGTTATTTGAAGATACATGGGAGATCAACTGATCCTTGATAGAGTTAGCTATGATCCTTTCACTTTTATCATATCCTTTTTGTGTTTGTCCTTTACATCTTCTCCTTCTAGTTCCTTGACATCATCCTTGATAAAACCATCTAGGTCATGTTCTTTAAGGATGAGCATGATTATGTACTTCCATGCTATGAATTTCTCTGCTTGCTCAAGCTTTGCATCAAGTTTGGTATTGTTTGTCATTTTTAAAGAAATATAACCTCAAATGGAAATATAGGAGATAATACTTACCAGTTTGAGGACCTTCTTCTAGAACCAACTTTAGGATGACCTAGGATTTGGTTAGGAAACCCTAATTTTGCAACTATGATCACTTGTGGATTTCAGAAGAGGAAAATACATGCCTCCCGAAGGATATCTAGACTGTATCTTTCTTTTCTGGAATCTGAGGATATAATCTTAAAAATATGATGCCCTAGTTTCTCTAGGCAGTAGTGTTAGGTCAAAAAGTGAAAATCCTCAGAATGAAACTTTTCTTTGAAATAAATATGTACCCTCCTAGGGTGAGTTGATTGGACCTCCTTTTTCATCTGATCTGTCGATGGAGGTATCTAAAATAGTAAACCCTAGCTTTTCAAATTGGTGGATGAGTTGTTCCACAATGTTTTCTTTCATGTTATCTCTCATACCATGTTAAGTTTTTAAAATTTGTCATGTCAAAACCCCAAAAATTTGAAAAAAATTAAAATTTATAAAATAGCAATTAATCTTATTAAATGCAGTCATTAACTGTTTGATTAGTTTATGTTACCAGAATTGTAACTGAATGATATTTTATTATACTTAACTTTAAAGATGATTTTCTTGTCAGTTACTGAATGTTTTCTGTTTGCAACCACAAGGGGGAATTTCCATGACAGACTGGGCTTACTTAGCTTCCGAGCTAATGCAGCAGTTTTTCTTTCTCTTACAGATATAAAGGTAATGTTCGGGTCACTGCTAACAAATATTTAAGGTAATAGATATCAATTTTCTGTACCAAATCATTCAGTAAAAGTATATGCATGCTAGCCAGTTTATCAAGCTTTTAAAGGTAAAGCTTCTCCTATAATTCTCCTTAAGATCTTACTGATAGAAAGTTAGAAATTACTAGAGAATAAGATAGCTATTTTCCTTTATAATAATAGAATTAAGTATCCCTATGGAGTACTGGATCATTGATGAGTTTACTCTATTGCAATTATAGAGATAAAATAATATTTCTTATCTAGCACAGTAAATATAACTGGGTTACCATATTCAGACCCATTTTTACTCATCCGTTATTACTGCATCATGCCAATTTTAAATTTAGGATATGTTTTGATTTACAACTACAATTGGAAAGGATATGGAGTTAATAATATCAATATATATATATATATATATATATATATATATATATATATATATACTTTTCTTACTTCCAGTAATTACAAGGTTTACTATCTGATACATGTCTCCTCTTCACTTTTTAAGGGTTTGCAATGATTGGAAAACTACTTCTATTTCCATGATTGACAATTGAATAAAACCTATAAGCACCTTTAGAATTAGTCCTAGATTATCATGATTAAACTCATTTATGATTTTCCAGACTATACTACCAATAAGAATGGTTTAATAATTTACATAAACTGCCTAACATACATTCACTTACCAAACCTTGTAAATATTTGAGCATGAAGGATAACAAAAGACTAATTGTTACCATAAAGAAGCTAATACTATTAAGAGATTGTTATTATATTAGTAATAACAAGTAAAAAGGATTAGAGTAACCCTACTCCAAGTTTGTGGATTATATAGCTTGAATTCTACAAGTTAAAGTCATATAAAGAGAGAATGACAAGTCTTTTACCATCTATGCAAAGCTATAGCAATTGGCATTAAAGTAGTAGAATTGTAAAAAACTATACCTAACATCACTCCATTATCTTATAGACTTAAAAGAAATGATATATCTCTTGTTTTCACTTGAGACTAGGATAAATGGCAAAATAGTGGTAAGTTTTATGAACAACTTATAACTTAACATTATACCCATATCCTTATAAATTTTATAATTAAAATCAAATCCTCTATGTCTAAAATATTTCAAGGCTTAATCTTGAACAATATTTATAATGCATGGTTTTTAATATTTATAAGGCAAAGTTTTAACATTTACAATGCAAGTTTTAATAGCATTGTTCTAACATTGTGGTTGTGAAATGTATGGCAGGTAAAACTATGGTATAGCGACCATAAGGGGTATCCATACTATGATTTTGTTTGGAAAAACAATCAATGGGAATCTTGTCGTAGAACATTAGAACTTCGACCCACTTACATGCAAAATATTAAAATGCGACGTGGTCATTCCAGAGCCATGCATTGGTGATATAAAGTCATTGACTCAACCCTAAATTACTATTTCTCCCTCGCCTTCGGGATTGGTCACTCTGTGAACCCTCCTGGTCAAATTTTTGCCATTTCACTGTGTGATAGCAGCTTCTATACTGCTCCATTCCTTCGTGCTCCTCTACTGCACTGTGAGGAAGTCGATAGCTTGCTGTTGGCGGCCATATGGTTGTTAAAAACCTAGGTTTTTTCCCTTCGGCACCATTGTCGACCCTGTCACAGCGTGAGTGTATCTTTCGACTTGATACTGTTAATGCTTCCATCGTGGAAGGTATCGTTTGCTTCTGCTAGCTCGTCCTTCTCGGTGACAAAGGAGGGGTTTATGCTTCCTCTGCTCGTGGTTATCAGTCTATTTATCGTGGTTGCACTTCCTTCAACTCGTCGGTAAGCTACAGTTCAAACTTTTCCTTTTCCATTTCATAATTGAGCTTAAACGATATATGTTAAGGGTTTTAAATTAATAAACTGTCCCTTCACTTTGCAAGTTGGGTCTTTTCTTGAGGAAAGGAAAACGCGAGGTTTCGGCTATTTCCTTCTCCCCGGTAAGCCTAGTCTCAACCATGGTGTTCCTCCTTGCTGGTTTTAATAGGGCTGTTAGTGAATGGCTTTGAGTGGCACGACTCTGGTGGTTACTTCAGCTCTGTTCAGTCTTTTAACTGTATGTTAAAATGAATTCTTAATAGGTGAAACCCTGTGCTGTGCATGGGTGTTACGGCTTCGGTCGATGTTGTAATTATTCGTCTTTCTTTTGTTTTTAAGATTACTGTAAAAGAAATACTGTATATATATTAAAAAAGGGAAATGGTTGTAAGCCTGCATGTATATGAGGTTACGGCCTCTACATCCTTTTTCCCTTACTGTACTCTTAAATTGTTCAGGGTTTTCACCCAGAGTTTTTGTAATATGACTTAATAAAAAGCTTTGCTGTATCTTTGGGCTTGTTTATCACATGCATTTTTTTTAATTCTATGCTTTGTACAGGAATAAGTAAAATATGAGTTTATAACCACTTATACTGTGAATTTATGATACGGCCATACGTGAAAACATTGTCTTAACTCTTAGCATTTATTTTACTTGTATAGACTGGACTTATAGGGTTCAACCCTAATTTTACAGTTGAGATTAAGTTCAGTTGCTTAATCTGTCATTAAAATTATAACTCTGTTGGTATTTGAGAGTTAAATGAATGATATTAACCATAATGGTTAAGCTCGATGATTGAGCTAATTACTGTTCTGTTATTTCTTTTGTTTTAAAATAATAACTGGGTTATTTAATTATTGGTAGACTCTTTTTAATAAATTGTTGTTAGGGTTATGTACCTTGATTTATTTGTTATGTAAAAACTTCTTAAATTATATATAGGGTTTGTACCCTTATACAAATATCCTAGCTAAGAATACAATTCTCTTACATTATTCTTGGTCATGATATAAATACTGTAATTTATTTTGTTATATAAGGAATTTGGGAGAAAAAGTACTCTGCAACTTATTGTTAAATAGATTTGTTGTTAATGTTTCTGAAATGGCTTTACAACTTGACTTCTATTTATTAGAAGCTATGAATGTAAAGTGCATACCTTTCAAATTATGAAAGCTTATTGTATTCTTGTTATATTTTACTATTGCCTTCCAGTATTGTTTATTTAATTTGTAATACACAGAGTATAAATATTTTGTACATAATCCTTACTTATTTATTCATCAGGTATAAATAAACTAAGTTTATAATTGCAATAATAAATTATTACTTAAAGTGTTACTATTATAATGTATGCATTATAGATACATTATTAGTAATATAATAATGATATTACTTCTTACTAAGGTTTCCTTTGATTATTTTAAATGTTGTTTTCCAATGTTTGGTTTAGTTTATTTATTTAGTTATAATGCCTGAGTATTTTTACTTAATACTCATTCAATATTAAAGTTTATTCTCATATACATATCTATATAAATTCCTGTGTATATGATAACATTCATTTACCATATTTAAAAATAGAATAACAGTTTTGAAATCTATTTAAGCTTAGCTGAAATAAAAGAAGATTCAATAATTAAATAATTGCATTCTTAACCAAAATACAGACTAACACCACTAGGATTTAGCTGTAAAATCAACCAATAAGTGATTAAATCCTACTGTCAGTATTGTCTTTTCAACATTAAGAGGTTATATTCTTTTAAAATGGAAAATAACCATTATAAGACTTAAACAGCAGAAATACTTAGTCGATATTTTCTTTATTGCAGCTAGTAATTACAGGAAACAAAGATACAGTACTAGGAAGTAGTTTTTTAAAACTATAAGAAAATAACTTATAAATTCCTGAAATACTTGTAGTTACTGAAGGTAACTAAATAGGAAACTCAGTTCAGAAGGATATTACTTCACAATACTGAGGTACTGTACTAGAGTACGGTCTGGTGATCCCAGATGTGGAAAAACACAGTAACTCTTAACAGATTAAACTACTGATATTCTGAGATACTAACTTTACTAAACTAATTAACTCCTCAGACATATAAAATAAACATAACATGCATCCATTCATACTTAGTAAACATAAAGAAATAAGTGACAGAACCTGTTTAAGCTGTGGACAACAACAGCAATGGGAGGTCGTTCCTCCCTACCAACTCCTAGAGAGCGCTCAGACAGCGACTTCTCAGGACCCCCGAGCTTGCTCTGGTCTACCTGGCTCGAACTAGGTGCAGCAAAGTTAGATACCAGTCTTCAAACTCAGTATTAAATCAGAACCATCAGTCAGTTCTCTCAGCCCAAAAAGTTGTAATGAAATCAAGTTACTACAGCAATCCTCCTTAAACAACTTCCTTACTGTATTTCCCTCTTCCTCAATGGATTTCCTAAATAACATTCACCTGAATGAATTCTCTCTGGAAAATATCTAAGCAGCCTGAGCTCTCTTCATTAAGTACTTTTAAAAGATTGCCTAGGTCTTTGTTGGGTTAACTGTCATTTAATGAGCCACCTGCTCTGATTCCACTTTCTTGGGGAATCATGACCCCAAATATAGGGAAGTTTCCACCTGCAACTTAGGAAGTGTTTGAGGATGCTGCCACTTGTCTTTTTCCTTTCCACCTAGTTCCATCCACCAGTTTGACCAGTAACCTCTTTTAACAGCTCTCCCATGCTGTTGTCTCCATAATTTATTTATTAATAATAAAATATTCTGAATTACACTCCATTACTGTTGACTCTACTGAGTCATCAATCCCTACTTAGGATTAAGTTTAACATAATGTCTCAGAAATATAATAAAACAATTTACATAATTTTACAAAATTGGGGTATGTGACATGTCATACCAAAACAAAAGGATCTCTAGAAGAATAACAAGCATAATATAACAAAAGAGAACAAAATTATTTATCCTGGAGTCATAGGGAAAAAAAACCAATCAAAAATTCCTCTATATAGACTTAACCCAAGAACAATGTAAGACCCAATAACAAGACTAGACTGCTTCCTCTCCTCCAAATGGACTATCTCTTCTCTCTCTAGCACAACTACTTGAGTGTTCAGCTTTTCCAAATGAGGGAGGTGCCTCTCCTATTTATATAAATCATTTGAGAGGCCGAATAACCCAACTGGGTCGACTTCTCCTTGATGCCAGGGCCAAATTTCCTTAGAAGACTCAAAAGTAAATTTTAATAATACTTTAGTGGGTGTCTACTAACCTGACTTGCAACAGAGGATTTACCTCAATAGTTTACATGACCAATTACATCAATGACATCCCTAACCAGAGGAACAGCATCTCCAAAAGAGGTAATAAAAACAATAATACAAAATAGAATATCTTCCGCATATACATTTATTTAACACTAAGAAGATCAATGGACAAATAGTTAAAATATAATTTGGTTTTAATATCCATTCTCTAAACTCTATTCCTACATTCAACTATGTTGATTACAACTATACTTCCCCTTTTAAAATGATTCACTATCTAAATAGATGGACCTATGCTTCTACAATTGTATTCTTTTTTAACATGAATGATGCATTTGGCCAAATTCACTGAAGTTAACTTATGCAAGAATCGTTTCTTCTTCTCATGATTTTTTTTTTATGTTGTTAGTTCTCTTGTAGGTTCAAGGCTCGTTTCTAATTTGGAGGAAGTGATAGGTAACGTGTCAAATATACCATTTTACAATTTATTTGACTTGGAAGATACTTGAGATGAATACCTTAATGATTGTATCCATCCATCGAAGAAGAAGAGATGGTTTAATGCTAACCAAGTGCAGTTCCTAGAACGAAGCTTTAAGATTGAAACAAATTGGAATCTAAGCACAAGATAAATCTAGCCAATGGTTTGGACCTTCAACCAAGGCAGGTTGTAGCATGGTTTCAAAACCAGAGGGAAAGGTGGAAAACTAAGTATTTGGAATTGGAGAGACATTATTATATTCTCAAATCACGCTATGAGAATTTTAGAGTTGATTATGGTATCCTTCTCAATGAAAAGGATGAACTAAGGGAAGATGTCTGATGTTCTTATCTAAATGCAAGAATTTAATTTTAAATAGAATTGTATTGAGAAAACAATTAAGATTTCATTAGGTTTAAAATTAGAATATTTAGTGCTTAGATCTAGGATCAAAACCCCTAAAGGTAAATTTGATGTGCTAACGTGGCCAACTGAGTTAACTATTCCATTCGAGACAAAGTGAAATTCCCAGTGACCTTGATGACCACAAAGATGGAAGATATCAATGAATTAGGTCAACTACAAGTAATAAGTGAATTTGATAGAATAAATGCCTCTAGTTCATGGTATCTAAACCAAAGGTAGAGCCCACTATATGAACAAAGGATCATTTACGAACCAAAAAAGGGAAAAATAAATCGAGGTATCATAAGATGCACATGGATTCAATAGCATATATTTTGATTATATTATGTTTGATTTTCTTATGGGAAATGATTCACTGTGAGGTCGATAATTGCTAAGTATTTCACTAGAGTTCCCTTCTTATCATGGTTTACATGGATTCTTGAACTTATGTCATGAGTTTCATTGGGACATGGCTAGTTGCAAGTCCCTATCAATTTGGAAGAATAGATAACTATTTCCATTCTTGTTTTGTTCTGGTCAATATGTATGATTTGTATCAAGTGTGTTTCAAAGTGACAATACTAGTTGCAAGTCCCTTGCAATTATGGTGGAATAAATACTCTTCAGACCTAACACCTAAACAGAACTGGCTAGAAGAGCTAAGACTGAAGCACCATTTTAATGAGATATTTTTTGTGATTTATTATAATGAATAGTGTGAAGCAGCCATCATGCATGTTTTCAAGACTAAAATGGATGCGGATATATGATAAGAAGTAGAAATTTTATGTCTAGTTTATGGGTAGAAAAGAATGTTCTATAGTTTTAACACCCTCATATTTAACACAAATCCCTACTCTAGAAGGTGGGTATGGAACTATAATACTTATGGGTAGGGTTTTCTCTCTACTCAAGGAAGATAGAGGTTGCACAATATGTTTTATCTGTGAATATAAACATATATAATATGTTATTTTTTGTTTGGTTTTGTGTCTTGGATATTCTTCCCTGCAACTTTTTTTCCATATGTATGGGGAAGGAATAAGGCCTAGTCAATTGAACTTATCCAACATATTAAATGAAATCGAGTTTTTCAGGATTTGAACAAGATACAAAGCTCCATGTACATATATTTATAACAAAATTTGAGTCAAATATCCTTTCTATAAACTCTATTCATGTTTTCAACTGCCTTAATTACAACTATTCTTCCCATTTGAAAATGATTCACTGGATCAATAGATGGTCCTCTACTTTTACAACTGTGTTCCATTTTAATATTATTTATGCATTTGTCCAAGATCACTGAAGTTAACTTATGCAATAATTATTGCTTCTTCTCATAACTGTTTTGATGTTGTTGGTTCTCTTGTAGGTTCAAGATATGTTATTTTCTTCCCTAAATTATTTTTAGATTTTTACTTCCATCGTATGAGTACTCTATCACTCAAACAAAAGGAAATTTATAACCCTTGTAACACTCTGGGTTTTATTTGTATTCCATTAGTTAAGGAAATTCATATAGGGTATAATCCTAAATTTCTCACTATAAAACATCACATATTTATTTTGTAGGTCTATTACTAGTTAATGAGTTCAATAACTGTGACTTTACGTATTAATATTTGATATTATGATGCTCTTTAGAAAAATGGTGAAATTTTCCTGCATATAATATAAATGAAGTCTAGCACTACTATCCCATGGTTGCTTCACCCCATATTAATTTATCTCTCTTTTGTGTTGTTCAAAGTAGAAAACGCTAGTTTCCTGCTCCAACCTCTGCAAATGCAAGTGATTATTTCCATTTATTGCTTGTTTGTCCTTCTATACCATTGGGGCCATATTCTTCAAGTAAAACCCATTAGGAGTTGGGGTAGGATATGATTTGATGTTGGAGAGCATACTGTGGTTGGCACATGAGACAAAGGTTCAATTCCTACATGTTTGTAGGTGCTCTGAGTTAGAATAGATGGCATGAAACTTATCTACAACATTCTTTTGAGCTATAAATAAATGGATACTAGATAAATCACCTAGATTCATTCAACATATGTTTTGTTAATTCTTCTCCTCTTTGACGTAGAGGTGATCCTTTTATTTATAAAACCTTGGTCTCATGTAAAGTGAACCAGTAGCGATGTTTGATGATATCTCTTTATTAAGATCAAAAATTTCCTAGAAATGGCACCACTAAAGAATGTTGTCCTAGAAAATGTACTCCTCCCATTCTCAGCTCAAGTATGGAAATATTGTGATATTTGGATATGTTGAGGGAAGAAGGTGTGAATATGAAGCACATATGTGGGTTGATACAACTTAAAAATCTTCAACTCCTAGATGTTAGTACGTGTTATGAATTAGAAGAGTAAGTATGGGAACAATGCTATATTTGGAGGAGTTGTGAGAAGAAAAATATAAGAAGATGAAGAGAATATGGGTTTTGGAGCAGGAAACAAAGATTCTACTCCTACATGTTTGTGGGTGCTTTAAGTAGAAGAGATACTAAGCATGGAAAAAATAGAATCTTTGGAGGAATTGGGTGCAAGTGAATGTATGCAGTTGAAGAGCATTCGAGGGCTGGAGCATGTGACAAAATATCAACTCCGACTAATTAGTTCTCTGAGTTAGAATATATTCCAAGTATGAAAGCGTTGGTATCTTTGATGGAATTGTGTGCATACGAATATGTGAAGTTGAAGAGCATGAAGGGGTTGTTGTTGTGTACAAAGATTCAATGGATAATTGTTATTGGTGGCTCTTAGTAGAAGAGCTACTAAGTTTGGAAACATTGGGATATTTTGAGGTGTTGAGGGAAGATAGATGTGTGAATTTAAAGAGTATATAGGGGTTTCCATAGTGTACAAAGCTTCAAAAACTATCTATTTCCATGTGCTTCCAGTTAGAAGAGCTTCTAAGTATTGAAACATTGGGCCGTTTAGATGATTTTTTAATGTAGAGTAGATAAGTTGGATAGTTACACGCATTTGCAAAAAAAAATATCGTGTGTCCAATGAGTTACAAACTAAAAACTATTTGAAAGTTCATTTACTTTGTTTATTTTACTTATTATAACAAATAATAAGATTCATTCACATTATGGTACTTTTGTGCTCTCTAGTCTAGTAACTTAAATTAGTTTAGGGAAAGAACTCAATAGTTAAATGAAAATATAATATAGTGCTATTTATACAATCTGGTCCACTTTTGGATGTCTCAAGTGAAACTCTATACGCAATTCCTTCATTCATTTTCATGGAGTAAATAGACATAAACAATACTGTTAGCATACAAGTTGAAACCATATAACTAGGTTTCGTAAACATAACAATGTTCAATAAATTAATAGTCATAACTATTGCATGTGTTTTTGAATAGTATTAGTGATTGATTTAGTTGGAAAAAAGTTCCTATTCATAGTGATCATTCTATCGATAAGATGCATTGTATTAGGCATCACAATAGCAAAATATTTAGGTGTAAATATTTTTGGGTATACATAGTTTTATTTGAATATGTTTGTCTAGTGCTTTGAAAATACATTCTTTAGGTCTATTTAAAGGTGTACTAAAATTATCATATACTGAATAGTAAAGATATAGGTAGATTTATCTTGGTACAATGAAGTTGATTTTGCTTGTAGTTTGTATCTTGGCACATCTATCAATTAAAATTTTTTAATATAATAAAATAAAATCTTCATTCCACATATCAGTTTGAAATCAGTGCTAAAATCTACATTTCTCCATTTAGGTTGAAATATGCACCTTTTGAAGGTTGCAATTACTATTCCCAATCTCATTCCCAATAATCTTGTACACTAAGCTATTCTTATGTAGCGCCAATCGTTTCCAGTAACGGTGTCATTGTGGGGATATTAGGGGGAGAATGGGGGAGATTGTGGGGCCTCAGACAAGACATGAGTTAGGGGGAGTTGGTGTAGCCAATAATATTTCTTCCTTTAGCCTCTTAGTGAAAAATGTGACTATTGCTTGTGATTCATCTTCCTCAGCAATGGTAGATACTGAACCCTTTACTACTTTTACAAAGGAAAAAGTGACCTGAAGGTCATTCACCTTGAATATTGCAGCATAAGGGGAACAAGATGATGCAAATGTTATTTTACCCTCTCTCACTCCTCTTATTTTTTGTTTTCATAGAAAACCCTACTTGGGACCGAAGAAAATCATTAACAAAATGATTGATTGATATGGTTTATAGTTGTATTAAGTTCCGGGATCATATGATAGAAAAACCAAATGTCCATAAATTAGTGGGAGTGGATGAAGCGAAGAATATGCCAAATATGCACATTCACCTTCTGACCCTCTTTCTTACATTGGGGAAATTCCCGTGGGAGAGAAGGATAGAAAGAACAAGTAGATTGATGGATTTTGTTCATACAACTTATATCAATGAGATATACTTTCATTCAATCTCTTTATTTTTTCCTCGTTTGTAAGTTGTGACTTTCTTCTTTGTCTATTTTAGATTTTAGATTTTCATGGGACTCGCTTCCTATTATAATGTTTATTCATTCATTTAAGTTAATTTTACAAAATTCAATGGGTAGATTCTATATATTTATTGTAATAGACAAAGCTATTAAAATGACTAAGTAAAGTTCCTAGAATGAAGTTTTGATATTACAAAGAAATGGAAACTCAGTGAAAGATAAATCTATCCACCGGTTTGGGCCTTCAACCTAGGTATATTGTGTGGTTTCAAAACCATGGGGAAAGGTGCAAACTAAGTAGTTGAAGTTGGAGAGAGATTATGATATTCTTAAATCATGCTATAAGAATTTGAGAGTTGATTATGGTACCCTTCTCAAAGAAAAAGATAAATTAAGCATTGATGTGTGATGTGCTTTCATTAGGTTTTAAAGTAGGAGTCTTTAGTGAACTTTCCTACATATGATGACAATTTTAACAAATTTAGTCAAATGTTTAGGTTATCACAATCTTTTCTTTGACCATGTTTATTATGCACTTTTGAAAATATTTGATAGAGTTGTAATACATACATAAAAATATGACATATGCAGATCATTACGTACTTTGAAATCTCTTAAACTAAGCGATTAACAAGAGGAACATTGCAGATCATTGCATACTTTGAAATATTCTAAATTACTCTCTTGTTTATCTATTTTTTGGAACACAAGATCTAGATAGCTTGTTATTGGCTATGATATTATGGCCCCTTATTTCAAGGTATCTTATGGGTTGGTTCTTCCATTTCAGGTTACCTTCCTCATAGGAAAGCTACACTTTAAAAACTGTGAGCATGACGCCTAGACAATCGATTCCAGTGTCTATTGATAAGAAATTATTTCTACATCCTTCCTTCCACTCTGAGTGTGTATGGAAGTATGCAAGAGGTACATCTATCAAGGATCCACCACCAAGTTGAAAACATGAAGATAATTTAATTTTAGAATAGATAGTAGTGGGATCTTGGATGAAGACATTCCTCACCACATTGTTTGTGACCATTTATCATAGCATGTGAGGTCCTCCTAGCTTTTTGAGGAAGATCATCCAGACCTTTCACATGCTTAAGATGAAGAATAAGATAAAGGAATGAGTGATTTTTTTTTCCTTAGGAATACATATATCATCTCCTCAAAGTGCAAGATGATCCTTACTGAGATGCATCATTTGCATCCTATGATGAAATGATTTCTATGGAGGATCAACAACATCTTGATCCCTAAATGGACAAGTAAAATCCATGTTGTTGTTATGTTCATTTATCTGTATCCCTTTCCCATAATAAGAGAATAATGAATCCAAAATCATGGTGTTGTTATGTTCATTTATACATCTCCCTTACCCAAAATAAGAGAAGAATGATGTAACAACATATGAGAGTTGTCACTCAAAGAAAATAAAGAGATATTATTGGAAAGGTTTAGTTTAACTTTCAATTGTAATTATTTATGATATTTTGAAAGGTGGTTGCATATACATTCTCTTCATCGTGATGTATAATGGTTTCCGGGTTTCTCTTATGTAAGTTGCTCAAAGCAAAGGTGAAAGAGTGAATGTAAACCTACTTTTTTTACTATTGTTATTTCTGTGTAACATAACATTTATGTTATGTAATAACATATTTTTTCTTACATTTTGATTGATTTTTGTGGAGTAGTAATTTAGAGTCCAACCAAATTTTAGTCTTTTTATAAGTTTTTAAGACACTGCAAATAAATATCAATTTGGGAATCTTATTGTGAGAGAAGTTCAACTCATGTTAGATGCAAATTTTCAGTATAGAAAATGCATGATGACCTAAAAGTAATTTTAAAAAGATTACAAGAGAAATATTCAAAGCAAGATTTCACGACCACTGGCATGCATACTATAACATGAATAAGAAACATATGAAAATGAACAAACCATACCAAGAGGAGTAATATTCTCCCCATAATTTTGAGATTGTATAACTTCCTCTAATGATAACGTTGCATGAGTTCCAAAAAGACATACCAGGTGTTAGGAAGCCTATGTGTAAGTAGTTTAAGTAATGCAACTCATTGTTCTCCACGTGCCAAGCAAACCAATTGAACAACATTCCAATTATATATCTACGGAGGACAATATGGGGTACCTAGGGAAGTATCCAAGGGGAATAAATGATGTAATGGGCACCTAAATGGGAATAATATATGTAATGTGTACCAAATGGGAATATTTACTCTAATGTGGCCATTAATAATGGAATATGGTCCACTTGATGGTTGGGGGTTAGTTAAAATAAATAATATTATAAAAAGCCATAGACACCTAAATATACTAATGAGAAAGTATAAATAGACATGAGTATCATTATGTTAGGATGTTGAGGATTTTTATTGTACAAGTGTGGTTTGAGCAGTGATTCCTTCCTTAAGGAGTATTTGATGGTCACTACCCTATCTTAAGGGTTCTATATATCTTTGTGTTATTATTATGGTCAATGTATTTTGGTTCGTTTGGAAGAGTTCTCTGTCTTTATTGTGATTCGGTTTTTTGGGTTAAGTATCACTAAAAGTGGTATCAAATCTTTTTCCTTGGCACAAGCGAGAAATATTTTCTTCTTTTTGGAAAAAAATAGGTAAAATTGGGTGGTGAATTTCAGCCTTTTTTGTATATTTAGAAGAAACAAGTCACATATATGAATTCCCCTTTAAAAAATACATAGTTTCAAACAACAAAATCATCTCATTTGGAGTTCAAAAAGTGGAGATATCACAGATTTAAAATCAACTATTTTTTAGAATTTTAGGGATGGTTACAAAAATTGCAAAGAAAATATATTTTGCCGAGGTGCCCAGATTTATGTTCCAATTGCATGAGTAGATCCAGAGTGGTTGTTCGAGTTCCAGAAATGTGTTATAATAGATATTATGAGAAATATTGATTGAGTTATTCTCATTTTAACTTTTTCGTCTAAAACCCTAACTACAAGGAGGAGAAGTAAGTGATTTTTGTGAAACCCTAGCTCTATCTATGAGCATTTACAAATGAAAAAGGAAATATTTTATTTTACAGGAAATAATGATGATTATAGTATTGAATAATGTATCAAAGAATACAAATCAAAATGGGGTAATTCGTGAAGACTTTGTATAGACTTTCTATGAAAAGATGATGCTAAGGTATGGTGGCGCTCACTTGACTATAGAAAGATGGAATCATTTTCCCATGAAGACTTTGAACAAGTATTTTTATATAAGTGGTCTCATGCCAAGAACAAATATCAAGTGGGACATAAGGGTGTATGTTCTATATTGAAATTTCATGGATGTATTCAAAAGGAGAATATTCTTGTTTCTATTATCCCTAGTTGCAAGCACAACTTTATCCATGTTAATTTGGAAAAAAAATTGCAAGTTCCTCCCAAGCATATTCAAAGCTCACAAATTGATGGTGAAAATTTTCAAATTTTCAAATATTTGAATATTACTATGGATAAATATGGGTTGCATTCATATTTTTATACTTTAGATATGGATGGCATGGATGTTGTTTTGGGATATCCCTGGATAATGATAATGTTGATATAGTTGTGAAAACTTCTTATGACGTATATACTTACCAGTTACTTGTACATATGTATTGTTGTGTTATAGAATACCTTCCTTATTAAGAGGGAGTGTTAAAGAAATACCGTGGAAGATATTCTATTTATTATTATTATTGTTATTACCTTTTTCAGAGATGTTGTTCCTTAGATTTGAGGGATGTCATTGATGTAATTGGTCTTTTAAAGTCTTGAGGTAAAACCTCCATTATAATTCAGGTCAGTAGTACCCACAAGAGTATTGTTAAAATGTAATGCAAGTCGGCCTTGATTGGGAGGAGAAGTCAACCCTATTGGGTTATTAGGATTCTCCACTGATATGTATAGATAGGGGAGGTTCCTCACTCATTTGGACATACACAAAACTTGAGAAGTTGTGCTAGAGAGAGAAGGAATAGTCCATCTTAAGGAGAGGAAGCAGTATAGTCTTCTTGTTTGCATATTACACTGCACTTGGGTGAAGCCTATATAGAGGAAGTTTTTCTAGGTTTTATCCCTGTGACAGTTTCCTAGGATTAATATTTGTGTTCTCTTTTGTTCTGTTATTCTTGTTATTATTTTAGTGATCCTTTGTTCTATTTGAAAACAAAACTTAACAGATCAATTCCTACATATAAAAGTATCCTTTGTACCGTGACTAATTCAAGGAAAAGGAATTTTGAGAATCTGTGTTGATATTGTCCTTAATATTTGTTTCTTTTATGTTCTAATGGATTTCATATTTATTTGGATTATTAAAAACAACCTGCAGCTATCTCTCCATTTTTCCCTTCCTTCCATGTGTAGGAAATGGACAAGTAATTTTTTTGTTGGGTTCACCAAAAGTAGAACCGGGGATGTCATTGGAATACTCTACTGACATTGGCCTATATGAAGCTTCCTTCCAAAACATTATCTCAACTGGTTGTGTTAAGGCGGGATTGCCAAAAACCCTCTCCTTGGCTTCAAATTGTTTAAGTGTGTATCTTACCCCACATTTCCACACCGGTTTCTACATAATAAATTGCATGGGTCCTCTTAACTTCCTGGGATTCCACCCTATTTGTTGATGAAAATTTGTGGACTTATCCTTGCCATCCCTTGGTCACCTAGAAACTCTCATATTTATTATTAACTAGCTGAAATCTAGGGAAAGCTATTGGTATGGTGTAACTTCATGTTCTGAGAAAAAATTGAAGGAAAAAGAGTTGTGGGTGCTATCTAGAGAAGTATCCCATAAATATACTAAATATTTGATAAATGACAACTTTATGGAAACTTTATATAAAAAAATTATATACTTTTTGAATTACTAGGAATCTCCACATCCAAATGATGGGTTTATAACTTAGTCCAGGGCCAACACTAACATTGAATGGAAGAATTATATTCCCATATGGAAGATGTTTTCACCAAGTTTGTATGAAGAGGAGGACCATCTTAGATTCCCCTAGGTCAGTTTAATTACCTTTCGAGTAGCTCCCCCCCTCAACCCTTGACCTATAGGAGTTGAACAAATGACCTATGGTGACTTAACCTCCACAAATGTCAACTTCCCTTCTTAGGATTATTATTAATCCTCCCTTTGTTTCCTTGTCCATTTATAGTCTATTATATCATCATTCCTAACTTAGGATTCATTTAATTAAGTTTCGTGCCATTGGGTCCACTGGAGCCTTTGGGTCCGCCAGTTCCACTAGGTCAACTAGTACCAACCACTAGAGAGTGGGGAACACATAGAGAGGTTATCTGTCACTTATTGCATGTGTTGATGTGCTTATGAGACTAAACCCTACATTCTAGGAGCCACTATGAGTGCCACCAACAACCTCCATCATTTGGTTGTGGTAGGTAGGTAGTTATGCTAATTCAATCTCCAGTTACATTTAGTTAGATGTATTTCAGTTCATTTAGCACCAATTTTTCATGGTTGTATGAGGGTAGGTGCCTTTTATCACCTACCTCATCAGTTTAACTAGTTTAACTAGTTTAGCTAATTATTAAATGAATTAGACTAGTTTCTACCATGCAGTGATTTACACACTCTTAATTAACCATTCAGTTAGGTTTAGTTGGTAGATTCGAATCCTATCCACATGATTGGAATACTATTTATTGTACTGCCATTGTATTACTGAATATAGTTAATGGACAATTTATCATATTGTTCTTCAATTATTCTTCTCTTATTTCTCTTATGAAATCTATGTGAAGACTATTCTTGTCCCAATATCTTCCTACCAGAATCTAATATGGTATCAGAGCCTGGTCCGGCTAAACAAAAATTGTCTCTCTAGTTTTGTGAAAGTATTTAGTTCTCTCACCAATAGCACAACAGTGGAGCATGGATCTATCTATGATAGTAACCTTGAATTAATTCAAGTATTATGAATGGAAATCCAAGACTGAGATACTATTGCGCAACAAATTTCTTTACAGAGTTGCTATGGCCTTAGAAATCAAACCTAATGCACTTGTTGAGAAAACAAGGTGGCATAATAAGAAGGATGAAACTTGTGGATTCCTTTATCTCTTTATCTCTCCTGAAATTCTTTTTCATATTGATGGCTTGACATGCCCTAATGAATTTTGGATCAAACTTGAATCCCTTTTTGTAAAGCAAGATGATCTTAGAGGACATCAACTGGAGAATGAGTTCATCTCATTGAGACTAAGTGAATTCGAAACCATTGAGTAATTCATCACCAAGTTTAAGTCACTAGTACTTTTGATCAAGTGGTGTGGGATTACGAAGGAATAAGACCAGATAATCCTCTGTATTATATCAAATTTGGGTCCAGAATGCTCAATTTTTCTGTCAACATTCTATTCCACTAAGCTTGCATTTCGAAATTGGAGGATGCTATCCTTGGATGCATTCATAGATTCTCTCACATAAGAAAAGATAAATCTGATTCAAATGGGGACTCTTAAAACCCCAAATTATCATATGCTTACTTCTCTTGGAATCAATAATGTCAAATCCAAAGGAAACCTAAAAGTGAAGGAGAAAAATCCAAAGTCAGACTCTGAAGATGAATGTTCTAACTCTCTGAAGAAGGGGTGAATTTCAACAAGAAGGGAAACAAGAAAGGAATATCATAGTGTAACTATTGCAAAAAATATTATCACAATGAAAAATATTGATTTAAAAATAAAATCAACATCATGACTTAGTTTCTCAAAAGAAACAACATTTATGTGCCATATTTTGCAAGAAGGGAAAAATATGTTGATCGTCAGAGGCACTGTAACACTGTAAAATTCAAAGGTAATGATTTTCATGCTTTGGTTGATAAAATAAAGTATGTTTCTGATATATATTATTTTGATACTCATTCTGATATATTAGAATCAGAAATCTATTTTCCTCCCCTTAAAAAAACACCTATCAGTCTCCCAGAGCCATCTCCTCTCAATACTAGTTTTTTAGCACTAGTTTCTGACTTGTCTTCATTTGAAATATTCAAAATCCTTTTAGATTATTATTTATATGATTTAAATTTTGATATGCATGTTATGACACCTCTTTCCCATCCATTTTATACTCAGAATACCCTACAACTCCCAAACTCCTCAGTTGGTAAACTAGACAATTTCATGGTTTCCTATATTGTATCACTGGTGAAATTTGTTATCGTGTCTTTGCTCTCTGTTATTGGTTGTTTTTCCTTATCATTGGATATAATTGATATGTTTTTAAAAAAAAATGGGTCTGATATAACTTTTATTAGCTCAAATTTTAGATCCTTGTGCGCACCATATTTTCCCAATTGTCAATGTAGACTAGTTGAACCTAGTTTTCCTACTGTAAATCAACCATATTTTGGAATGACTATACCTTGGCTGCTTGCTGATCCATATGATTTAATTTATAATATATCAGAGCCTCATAAAATATATTACATAATTATAAATGTTTTACATTAGTATGGGAAAAAGTTTCATGATTGGGTTTACCATTATGCAGCTACACTAGAAATTGTGCCTGCCGATTTCATTGTTGTTATGTGCTTAGGAGATGATTGCACATATATTTTTTCCATATCTGATTTTATGTTCATATCTGATATTTTATGTCATCACATCAAAGATAACTCACATGATTCACCTTCATCACCAGAAAATGAGCTACAAGGGACTTATCCTCATGCTTTTTGTCTACACAAATTTCAAAATTTGATACATGATCAAGGAATCTACAACAACTCCACAAAGCTTTTCACCAAGAAGAAATACATCCATATTATTCAAGTGAAGGACAAATACAAAGTGAATATATTCATTTAAATTCCATGCCATGTCCATTTTTGAGGAAGGATTTTCTCCATGCGGTTTTTCCTTTTTCCTCATTTTACATGGATAAATATTTTTTACTTTTAGATTGTAATGGGTGACCTTTTGTCTTAGTTACTATTATCACATATGTAGTAGCCGGGATACAATATTCTATTTTTTAGATTTCGTACATTTTTCATCCAAATCCCTTACATATGAGATGTTGAGATGAGCAATTCTGATGGATCATTATTTATTTGATGGACTATAGCACTCTCCCATGCCAGGACTGAGTCTCGGGACACTCAGCTTTGAGGATTGATGTAGCCATTTAGCCTTGTGCAGAGCAGTGCCCATATTTGTAAAAGTATTTTCTCATTGGATAGATAATGATTCAGATGGATTATTTGCATGATTATGACTCTTTTATATTATATTGTGTTATGGTTATCATTGCTCTTATATTCATTTTTGTGACATGTGTTAGCATTTAGTATCATGATCTGGCGTTCATATAAATATGTGGACTTGGATGTATCTGTATTATGTATTGATGTCCCTACTCAGAGTTGAATTTTTTGACCTATACTCAATGGTTTTCCCCTCCTTAGGGAGAATAGAGGTAGTCATTCCCACCATACTTTGGATTGATAGTGTTGGTTTCATTATTCATTGTCTCCACCCATCCATTACCTTCAAATTGTGTTTCAACCCAAATTACTACTTGAATTGTGGCATGGAGGACCTTTCCCCGCTAGAGCCTTTGTTGGACAAGCCTCCCTGTTTATTTGTGTCTCGGCTCTGAGTTTCCTAGGATGTGTTTGCCTACTTGAAACAAGTAGCACTGCCATCAATACAATGTATTTGGAAATAAAGTAAATATCTTGTAAAAATCCCATTCATGAAAAGTATTGTTTTTCAACATATGTGAATGCAAGACTATCCTAATGAAATTGGCTCTGAAAAATATTGCAATGAAATATCTTAAACATTCATGAAATTTAGTGTTTTTCAACATACATGAATGCATAAATCCTAAATGATAAAATTATGTATAAAAAATACATGGAAAAAGGCTATGGAAAATCAAAGGCCCAAAAAGAAATGGTTCCTAAAATTTTTATCTAAATATTGCTGGACTTACTTGTATTGAGTTGGATTGTGAGCATTTGTCAAGCCAGGTAAGCATCTCTGAAGTAGTTCACCCATTTGTGAGGCACTTCCATCCCCTTTTTTTTGTTTGTTCAACATATGGCTATAGTCAGTATCCCCTTTCCATATCCAAAGTTTCATAGTTTTGAGTGTACAGTCATCCTTTGGCCTAACCTTATGAATTGTATCCTTCACCCTTCACTAGCAAATTGACTACAACTATGAAGTGAGTATAGTCTTGAAAGTCTGGTCTGACTTATAATAAAGAAAACCCTATATATGTATTTGGTTGATGTACCTCAAGTGAAGTGATTGCTACTTGTTATGATTGTTACTTAAATGATTTGTAGAGCATGACTTAGCGTTTTAACACTTGCAGCAGATGGATGTCAACCTGAGTTACATTATTGGTCTCTAGTCATTTACAAGTTATTATTTTGTCTATTTGATATTGTAGATGATCGGGAAAATACCTGGAGAGGGTATGAGTATGTACCTTATATGGATTTGGACTTTCTAAGTCGAGTGAGACAAAAAAAAATAGTTTTGGGCACTTACAGAGATGGACAGGCTCATTTTATCTTTCTAGTGCAGTTTTGCTTCACTAGATGGCAGGTCTGAGCAAGGAGGTGATTTTGTTGGATCTCCTAGGGAGCTGTATGGGGCATAGGTGGTCCAACCACTTGATTGTATGATAGTAACCCCTCCTAGAGAGTCTGGTAGGCTTAGTTGGATAACATAAGCACCCTAGGAGGTTGTTTTGGAAGGTTCAAGTTTCCCGAGGCAGATTAAAAAATAATTAAATGGATACTAAAGAACTCGATTTGGGATACTAAAAAAAGGAAATGGCATGGGATGAGGTCTGATGATGAGTGATGTCTTCCACACCTTCTCCAGTAATTGCAGCACTTGGATAGGCGCGCACCTATTGTTTGGGCATTTTATATTATTTTTTGGAGCTTTTGGAGGCTCACGATTTCCTCAAGGAGGCACAATTTCATAGTTTAAATAAGTATGGAAATTGCGTTGCAATATTTTATTCTTTTAATTGCTTCAATATTTTGGTTTCCTCCCAGTCCTCTATAATTTTAGGAGACAAGTTTCATTATTTCCTAGTTACTTGTGGTACTACTCTGTCCTTTTTCCCTTCTTACTGCTCTTTGGCTTGTTATTTTTTTAAGAAGTTCTTCACTAGGTGATCTAAACTCAATTGCTTCCTTGTTTCTTTTTCTTGGGCTGCTTCTATCCCTCTGTGGAATTTATTAGGTTCCCTTCCTTTTTAGATTGAGGGTTATGTTTCCTCTTCTTTGCTTTCTGAAGTTTCTTCCATCTGTACCTTTTCTCTGGATCTAGTTACTGATCCCCCAGAGTTATGAGAATATTTTGTCCTAACTTCAACAAAGGCTTGTTGTGGGAGTATGGGTTCATAGCTCGCTTCTTTCCCTATTTCTTTTAAAACTGGCTCATCCTCCATATTTTCCCTGTGGTTTCCTTCTTTGTCTGTGATTGTTATATTAGGTTTTTCCTTACCTTCTGAATGTTTAACTTGAAACCTATTCTCTAATGATTTGTTTTTTGTTCGGGTGTTTTCCTGGATGCAATTTGCTTTATTCCCTTTTTTCCTACTAACTTTCTTCCACTCTTGTCTTTGAACCTCTCCTTCTTCTTGACGTACTTTCTTTTGACAAGATTTTGTGAAATGTCCATATTCATAACATACCTTTCACTTGAATGGTATTTGTTCATAGTCAACTGTTTAGAGGTGATTCCATCCTTCAATGGATAGATTTATTGTGTATGGAAGACCTTTCTCCAGATCTACTTCTACACAAATTTGTGTGCAGGAGAACATGGGTTGCTTGTGTTTAGTCTTATCAATGTATTGCCCTAATGGGTTTCTGATAGATTTGAGGTCTTCGTCATTCCAATAGTGGAGATGGAGATGTGGCATATTAACCCATACCTGAACATAGGAGGGGATATCCTTTTCTGGCTCAAAGGATAAATCCCATTTGTTAAGGTACATACCTCTTGGGCCCATGAAATATGGGCTATTCCTAAAGATTAAATCTCAATCTTCTCATTTTTCAAATAGAAAAACAAAAAACCCTCACCCACAAAAGTTTTGCTGGAATTCTCCCTGGATCAAAGGTCTCCAATTTTTGTTCAGACAAATTTCAATGAATCGGGGAGAGGTCCAAAGCCCAGTGAAATGACCTACCAAATGGCCAGATAGGACAGCTTCACTTCCTGCACTTAAATGCTTTTGACAAATATAGAATCACCTGGTGGAGGCTTGCATGGAGTTTGAGAAGCTACAATCCTGTGGAAGCCATCCTCCAAGCAGGCACAATGGTCATCCGACACTATTAAGGTAGATCCATGACAGGGATAGCAGAAAACTGTAGGCAGCATTAGGGCTTTAGTGGAATCCTAGCGCAAGCAAAAAAATTACAATACAAACTAGGATTGGAGGAATACTATCTAGAGAAGGGGAATATAGTTATTTCAAACACAAACAATGGAAACGAATTGTGAAAACACACCCAATTTAAATTTCCAAATTCCAAATAAAGAAAAATATATAACTATTGTACCTCATGGATAGTGTATCATGGATCACCTACAGTCATATGGATGTGCCTATGGTGATTCTTGTTATGGAGAGAAATTCCTATGGCTTGGGGTACCACAACAGACAGACTTGACTCCAGAACACCATCTTTCCCAATATGCAATAGAAATAAAATGTCTAACACTAAAGGATCAAACCTCGTACCTTATTCTGGAAGGCTGAAGTAGATCCTCGTTGAGCTTTCCAACTTTGAGCTTGAATTGATATAATCCTACCTCAACAACAAGTGAACAATACAAGCATACTATATCATGGTGTTAGAACTATTCTAGCATATATAACATCAATAATGTAAAAGCATTTGATACATTCCAATGGATACAATATTAAATCAAATACACATCATTGGACAGGAAAAGATGTTTCTTATTAATATAAATCAGAGATTACAAGATAGATACAACCTCTGACGGCATGTCTGCGAATCGGAGAAACTGAATCCCCCACTTGGGCCTCCACCACCTCAATCCTCCATCTCTCGATAGCAAGCTCACTAGTACAAGGCAAGCTTGGGAAGAACACAATAGTGCTCCAAGGGACAAAGGGATGCAGACTCAAGTATAAGTCCTGGAAACAATGGACTATAGTTTCTTTGCTTCAATATCTCTTCCTCTCTTCAATGTACCAAGGGGTTCCTTATATAGCTTCACATGAGATACTGAAGGGTCAAATCCGAGCGGTCTCAAGGCATATGGAGGGCCAGGAGTCGGATGAGTCGGATCCAAGTCAAGGAAAACTCCAAAAGGATTTGGATTTATGTACACATCCCGATGTACGCGGTTATCAGGGATATATCCACGTATGTCATTTTTTATATGGTTTTTAGGGATGATCAAGGTAACATCAAAGGATAAAATGTGGTCCATGGGGTCCAAAGAGTCTGCAGCAGGACAGGGGAAGGCCATACAAAGTGTGATTCACCTAGTGTGGTGAAATCTGCTATAACAATTCTATGACTATCTATTAACCGCAAATTTAATTCTTTATGAAGAGTTGTTGTGTGTATCGATATCTATGATCTGTTCACTATATTTCATGGGAAAGTGAATATATGATTCATGGTCCTTTCAGGACAATGATTCTAGCTAAGAAAGAATGGTTTGGGAGCTTCTCCCTTCATGTGTGGTGATTGCATAAGAGGAATTATTTTTAAAGGTTTACATGCGAGACATTGTTTTGTTTCCTTTTTCATATTTTTTTCCTCTGTATGAAATAATGGAAATGTTGGGAAATCCATCAAGCTTCACTAAGACACAATGGGGGGGGGGGGTGTTGAGACATCAATTTAAGACAATAATATCTTACATCTCAAACACCACCCATCTTTTATGTATGTTGACTCCACCAACTAAAACGTTAACCACATCACCGTTAAAAATTAAATAGCTTAGGCCAAGATTCCTATACCTCAAGCCAATATTGTTCCTTATTGCAGCTTTTATGTCATGTATCAACATTCAGGGTTGTGTCCAGGGCATAGGTGGAATATGGCCATGTTTCATTCGCACATAATAAGGTAGAACAACAATGACCTAGAAAACCCATTCCTTTTCTCCCTCAGTGATATCAACATCTAAACAAGGTCATATTTGGATCGATTTGATTTTTTAGGGTTTTTCACTTGCAGGACCATTTATTTTCTCCCTTAGTGATATCAATGTTTGGACAAGTTTAGATATGGATCAATTTGAGTTTTCAGGTTTCTGCACTTATAGACCCATTCCTTTGCTCCCTCAACGATATCAATGTCTGGACAAGGTCATATCTGGATCGATTTGATTTTTCAGGGTTTTGCACTTGGACCAATTCATTTCCTCCATCAGTGATAAAAGCATCTAGACAAGGTCAGATCT
This sequence comes from Pseudotsuga menziesii, assembly GCA_001517045.1. Taxonomy (NCBI): domain Eukaryota; kingdom Viridiplantae; phylum Streptophyta; class Pinopsida; order Pinales; family Pinaceae; genus Pseudotsuga; species Pseudotsuga menziesii. The sequence goes on along the minus strand of LPNX011095448.1, from coordinate 104,659 downwards.
AGATCGATTTGATTTTTCAGGGTTTTTCACTTGCTAACATTGATCCCTGCAATATATGGTATAAATTCAAAGGATGGTTATTGTTAGTTTTTCAATATATAAGCTAGCATTATGATCTTAGGATCTTTTCACTGAGAGAATAACAAGCACAGCAATAAAACATAAGCACGTCACAAGAGACAAGAGACACAAAGAATTTTCCTCGGGGAAACCATAAAGGAGAAAACCCCGCAACTTCCTTACAGATAGAATCACCACCAAAACAGTAAGAGATCTCCCAAAATAGCAGTAGTATTCTTCTTGTCTAGTCCCAGTGTATTTCCTTCTTCACTAGTGTGCCACACTTGAGTGAGTGAGTGATGTGTGTGACAAATAGAGAGTCTCACTCTCTATTTATATTCTTTCATTCACTTGAAGTGCACTAAATCATGTCGGCCTAACTTAACAATTACTTACTAGAGCCTACATCTCTATGAGTGTATAATAACCCTAGTGCCCTGAAAATGTGGGGACTTTAACAATGACTGGACATGACTTGTTTACATTATTGATCCTCCCGATCGGAACATCGGGGCAAGACAACATGACTCAAATACATAATAGAAACATCCTGGAATAAAAATCGGGTTACAATACATAAGATACATAGATGAATACATTCCGAAGTTACATATACATCAACACTCCCTCTTAACTAGGAAGGTATTCTTTCGACACAATTTTTAGCACTGGTCTTCTTCTCTGTATCAGTTGGATCATCTCGTCTTCAAGTCATATTCGTCTTCAAGTCATCTTCATCTTCAAGTCATGTTCACTGGATTTGGATCATCTCTTGATCTGGATCATCATGGAACATCATCACTAGATTTGGATCATCTCTCGATCTGGATCATCATGGAACATCATCACTGGATCTGGATCATCTCTCAATCTGGATCATATCTTGATCTAGATAATCTCTTGATCTGGATCATCATGGAACATCATTACTGGATCAGGATCATCTCTCTATCTAGATCAACATCACTAGACTAGATCTGGATCATCACTGCTAGATCATCATTACTGGATCTCGATCATCACTCGATCTAGATCATCCCTAGTGCTATCTCATGATTCTTCTCATCATAGGAATTTCTACAGAGCCAGTCCTTTTTCATACTAGATGTATCGTCTCATAGCTGGTCCTTTTTCATACCAAATGAGGCAGCTACACAGAGCTATTCCTTTTTCAAACTAGATGAGTCTTCCCAGAGCTAGTCCTCTTTCAAACTAGATGAGGCATCATAGAGCTGGTCCTTTTTCATAGCAGATGTGGCATCTACATAGATTTGGTCCTTTTTCAAACTAGATTAGTCTTCCCAGAGCTAGTCCTTTTTCAAACTAGATGAGGCATCACAGAGCTAGTCCTTTTTCATATCAGATGTGGCATCTACACAGAGCTAGTCCTTTTTCAAACTAGACGAGTCTTCCTAGAGCTAGTCCTTTTTCAAACTAGATGAGGCATCACAGAGCTGGTCCTTTTTCATACCAAATGTGGCATCTACACAGAGCTAGTCCTGTTTCAAACTAGATGAGTCTTCACAGAGCCAGCCCTTTTTCATGCTGGATGTGGCATCCACATATACCTAAAAATGGAAGGAACCAATCGTCTCACCATGTCATAGCCCTTACATCCGACCATGGAAGGAACCAATCCTCTCACCATGTTGGAATGGCACTTCACTTACATCTGATCATGGAAGGAACCAATCCTCTTACCATGTCAGAATGGCATAGCACAGACACATCAATTCCTCTTGGGAGGAACCTCGATCTGGAGAACACCAAGCTTCTCCCTGAAGTACTCAAACTTCACCTTAGCCAATGGCTTAGTCAACACATTAGCTGTCTGTTCGTCCGTCGCAACATACTGGAGCTTCACTGCTCCTCTCTACACCATATCCCTGATATAGTGATACTTGATCTCAATATGCTTTGACTTGTCATGGAATACTAGATTCTCAGACAACTTTACACAGCTCTGGTTGTCACAATATATACACGTAGCATCTAACTGGAGATCAAACAAATCGGACAGTAGCTTCCTCAACCATACTACCTCACAACAAGATGAACAGGCTGCAACATACTCTACTTCAGCTGTACTTAGTGCCACATAGGATTGATTTCTACTAAACCAAGAGATCACACTTGATCCCATACTGAAGAAACATCCTGAAGTACTCTTCCTGTCGATGGAACTGCCTTCCCAATCTGAATCAACATAACCTTCTAGGTTAATCTTTTGATTCATATCATACTTGAGCCCATAATCAACTGTACCCTTTAGGTACCTCAGAATATTCTTTGCAGTATTCAAGTGAACATTTCTCGGATCTGTCAAGTACTGGATCAATGTGTTCACAACAAAGGAAATATCTGGTCTCGTGTTCGTCGGGTACATCAATGACCCAATCATCTAACGATACATCATAGCATCAACCGACTCTGATGAAGCATCACTCAATAGCTTCAGGTTCGATGCCATAGGTGTGGCCATAGCCTTGCAGTCCATCATCCCAAACCTCTTTAGGATCTCTACTGCATACTTCCCTTGTCCAAGGAAGATTCCATCTGTACTCTGCCGCACCTCCATACCTAGAAAGTAATGCATCATCCCCAAGTCCTTCATTTCAAACTCAGCAGCAAGATTTCTCTTCGTATCAGCAATCAACCCATCTGGACCTGTCACAAATAGATCATCTACATATAGTAGGAGCATCACTAGGTTTCCACCTTCAACTTTGTAGTAAAGGTTGGAGTCTACTTTACTCTTGGTAAATCCCAAACTGGATAGAAAGCTGTCAATTCTACCGTACCAGGTCCTAGGTGCCTGTTTCAAACCATACAGGGGTTTATTCAATCTGCATACATTAGACTCTATGTCATGTGTCTCAAATCCAAGTGGTTTTTCTACATACACTTCCTCTTCTACTACACAATTTAAGAAGGCAGTCTTGACATCCATCTGGTGTATCTTCCATTTCATCACTATAGCCAGAGCAAGTACTGATCTGATGGAAGTGTATCTTGCAACTCATAGAGGAGTGCCAAAGAAGCGGTTAATTAGATTTCAATGAGTGCATGTGCAGTCTCAAAAGTCTAGTGAAGTTTAGTTTGGAATCAACCCATGTGAAAATCTGAGCATGTGGAGATAGGTAACTTGGCTATTTGTGCAGAGGTGACAAACCGGTGTCATAAATTCTTTTGAATTTGGCAGCACCCTAGTTGCATCGATATCTAATTTTTTGAATGACTTTCTTCGAGTCTCCAAGAACTATGAGATTTGTAATATTATTTTTCCTTGCCAAATCCATCCCAAGGAGAAGTGCAAGCCACTCCACTTCATTATTAGTTCCATTCCCTATTCCCAATGTGTATGGTGTTACTTTGCTTCCTCAGGGATCAAAGATAATCCCACTTGCACCTACCTCCCCAGGGTTTCCTTTCGAGGAAACATCAAAGAAAAGGATAGTTGTATTTTGATTTAGCCTCCATTAGTTAAATTCTTCTCTACTTTTCCAAATTTTGCAGGGATGAATATCGAGGGGAGATTTGGTTTGAAAAGAGTTCCGACTTAGGATGTCTTGACACCAATTAACTTCTTTTGGACTGAGGTCCTCTGAGTGAGGGAAGGAAACATGTTTAGAGGAAATATTTTCATGTATCATGTTTATGGATTTGAAGGCAGCATGCTGAGGGTCTTCCTTCTTGTCATCGATGATAATCCTATTTCTTGCAAGCCATATTTTCCAGCATATATTTTTGGAACTTTATTCCAAATTCTTAGGAGAATATTCTTCTTCCCTATCTTACCTACATAAAATCTCTTCCATTTTGTGATCATATCTAAAATGTTGTCAGGGAGAGAAATTCCTTCTTATGGAACCAATATTTTGGGTCCAAACTTGAATAGAGAAGGGATATTTCGAGAAAAAGATGAAAGGATGATTCTTCCTTATAAATACATAGAGAACATCTTGAAGGCCCTTGAAACCCCATTTTTCTTAAGTAATCTTATGTCAAGATATTATTTTTAACCAAGAGCCAAAATAAAATATTAATTTTAGGGATGTTGTCCAAGATCCAAGATTCTCCCCATAAGCATTTCTAGTTTCTTTCTCTATTTCTTTTCAGCATTTGATACCCTTCTTTAAGTGTATAAAATTCTAGCTTGTCCCAACCTATGGAATCTCAATACCTGATACTGATGGGGGCAATTTGATGGAGGTGAGAAGAGAAGAGAACATATTGATTTTGAATATGAAGAGGGGGTTGTAGTGTTTTCCAACCGACCCAATCTCCATCATTATTTCATTCTCCAATATCTTTAAGATTATTTATATTGTGATTTTGCATCCAACTTCAAAGGTTGGGAACATTGATGCTTGATTCCAGAGGAGGGAATCACAAAATAGCATCTGACCAAATATCTATTTTATGACCATTCCTTGGTATCCATAACATATTGTATTTAATTAGGCCAACATACTTTTTGTAGAGGTTCCATATGGAGGTACCTTTACCTACCCAAGGAGATTCTAAGCAATTGGATCTTGATTTCTTGATATACTTTTTCCTTATAACCTCCTTCCACCATTCCTTTTCACCAGAATTCATCCTCCAAACCACTTTTTCTCCCATAGCATTGTTCATTAAACATTGATCCCCGATTCCCAATCCTCTGGTTTGTTTTTCTTCCAAGACAGTATCCCAGTTTACCAAATTGATTTTTTTCCTTTGGGTCTTCCCACCTTGCCAAAGAAACTTTTTATCTCAATACTTAAGTTGTTGAGTGTTGATTTTGGTACAAGGAAGATAACACAAGTAAAAATAGGATAAGAAGCTAAAATAGATTTAATGAGGACAATCTTACCAACTATATTGAGACAAGATGAACCCCAAGCTCGAATTTTATTTTTCAATTTTTGGATCAGGGGACTCCAAGCTAAAGTCGTGCAGGTGCTTTTGATAATAGGTACTCTGAGATAAACAAATGATGTCCATTGGATATTTACCTTGATGCCTAATATACAAGCTATTTCTCAAAGTATGATGGGAGTCAGTGGAGTTAATTCGACTTCCAAATACTTTGTGAAAGAGATCAAATGTAATTTTGAGCCTTTTGGATATTTGAGTTGATGAACTACCCAAAAGAATGGTATAATCACCAAATTGAGCATGATTAATGGGTTGGAAACCTCTAGCAAATTTGATACCAGGGATGTTTCCTTCATTCTTCATCCTATTGAGTCATCTGTTGAAAGAGTCTAGCACGAGGATATAAAGAAAAGGGGACATTGGGCATCCTTGGAAGATTCCTCTTTGCACTTGAAAAAATGAAGTTGGTTGTCCATTGACTAGAGGTTCTATCAAGGTTTTTCTTATACAAGATTTGACCCATGAACTTAGGAGGGAAGCCATATTTTTCCATAACTTGGAAAATGTAAGAATGTCTTATTTTGTCAAAGGTGTTTGCAAGATCTAATTTAATTTCCATACATGCTTCTTTGTGATTCTGACTTGAGTGAATAACTTCTTTTACCAGAATAATATTTTCATAAATATGCCTTCCAACGATGAATCCTCCTTGATTTTTGGAAATTAGATCAGGTATTTTTGTTGGGTTATGGGGAATTGAGAGTGATGTGAGGGGTGGGAGAGGGGCCATAAGAGCTTCCACCTTCACGTGGTTGGCCCTTTTCATTAGAGAATATTAAATTATTCTCGAAACAAAGAGAAGTTTAGTAAGGAAATGCATAATTATCATGCTAACCCAAATGGTGTGCTTGATCATGTATTGCATGGGGCCAAAATTGAAATTTTTAAATTTATTCTTGCTTGGACTGAAATTTGGCATGGTTAGACTAGACACATGAATTTATGGTGTTGGAGGGTTTCCAGACTCAAACGTGATTGATGCTAACAATTCAAGCATAAAAAACCATTATACCTATATATTAATTAATATGTTGCACGGGACCAACGTTGAATTTTTTTAATTTATTCTTGCTTGAACTAAAATTTGGCATGGTTAGACTATACGCATGCATTGACCGTGTGGGAGGGTTTCCATACTCAAACATGATTGACACTCTACTTGATCATGTACTTGACCCTGCATATAATACATGACATGTGAATGTGACCAATGTTGAATTTTTTCAATTTGTAATTGTATGGACTGAAATTTGACTTGGTTAGAGTAGACATGTGTGTTGCTGGTAGGAGAGTAGACATGTGTGTTTCTATTAAGTATTCTTAATGTCTATATACATGCATAGTCATGCAATATATGACAAGTTGGTGTACTGTAAAGTGACCTTGAAGGGAATTAGAGATGAAGGCAATTAAAGGTTTTCATTTATGTGTGGAAGTAAATCTTTCCATAATAATAAGGGTGTGCTTGATGGCATTAACCATGCACACAAGGGGATTTTTTCAAATTATTAGACACCTAGGTCCCACAATTTCGATGAATAATTCATGGGCCTCCCATAACCCCTTAGGATAAGTCTAACTGTGACAATGTTAAACATTGTTTCTCTATTCATATTCATCATTTCCAATC
>LPNX011095448.1:82629-95852 GCA_001517045.1 Pseudotsuga menziesii | reverse complement strand
GTATGTGTATGTATGTATGTATGTATATGTATGTATATATATACATATATACATATATACATACATACATACATACATACATACATACATACATATATATATATATATATATTAACATATAACAAACATATATTTGAACTTCTCATGCCAAAGCAATGAGTTTAGTGACCAGTCATGAGCAATGACCAAAGAAGAGTTGTGAGCAGAGCAAAGCTGAGAAAAGTCAGTTTTGAGCAGTGAGTAGAGCATAGTAGAGTTGGATTGTGGCCAAGGAGAGAGAGACCAAGAAGAGTCACTTTGAGAGGAGCCAATGCCTCCCAAATCTGTGAGTACCTTGCCTTAAATATTTTAACCTCTAAAATGAATTGTTTATCTTCAATGTACTCGTTATTGGGTTTGTGAAATTCATATTCAAGTCAGTTTCATTAAGTTTTATAAACCGCTTGGGATTGGGTTTTACCATTCATAGATTTTTATTGGCAATATCGAAATCATTTGAAGAATATTTAATCATAGACCCAAATTGCTAATTATTTGAAACATCTTAATTATTTTTGATTGAAATATATGAGATTAATATCCTTTGTTAAACAGACAACTTTCTCAAAGAAAAATCATTAATAGGGTTTAAGGACAAATTTCATTGTGTCATTGACGCCATTTTTGTTTCATGTATTAAATATTTCACTGTTTTGATCTAGATTTAGACTATATTTTCCCATTGAAAGGCACTGATCCTTTACAAAATTATTTTCCCATTAGGATATAAAGTCTTCTTTGCATTAAATGTTACTATCTTGCTAGTGGTTACCTTATCATTTATGGCAAGACTTGTGCATCTAGGGTGCTTTTAAATAATCAAATCATTTTCCCTAGTATCCCTTGTTGGAATTTATGCAACTTTAGAATCTATTCTTATTGTACTTTTATTGTCCTCCTTCGAGATTTGAAATTGTTGTAATCATTCATACAAAACCTAGAAAGAAGAATGTAAACCTTAGGGTGAAAAGCCAAAAATAAAAGAAACAAAAATAATAATAATATATAAAATTATATTGCTCCCCCAAGAGAATTTGGCCCCAGTTAAATTCTTAATGGGAAAATAGTATAAATAGGAGGATAGCCTGCTCATTATTACACACAGAATATACAAAACAACTACACAGTGACTACACAACAACTACACAGTAGCTCAGTGAAGTTTGCAATTTTCTCGGAGAGAGAGAGAAGCTCGCATATGTTGTAGAAGAAGATTGTTTTCAAGGTTTCTATATTTGAAAACATTTTCATATTTTTCTCTTTCTTCTTCATTGTACTATGATCTCAGAATTATGATCTCTAGACGAAGGTTGTTGGTTTTTCTCTAGTTTGGGTTTCCTAGGTGAAAAATACTTGTGTTATTGTTTTGTGCTTTGTCTATCTTCTAGATATCCTATTGATGAATGAAATCAAGATATAATTATATAATATTAAAAAAATATAACATGGTTTTAGAGCGGTAGTAGAAGAAGCCATTGTCAAAACCTTGTTATAAACTTGTCGGAACTAGGGTTTCATCTTTTGAGGCCTTCACTCAACGTTTTGGAAAAAAAATGAGCCTTGGGAATTGTGCTCTAAGAAGGGTACATATTTTGGTGAAGGCAGAATTCAATTCTGAGAATTTTTCACCTTATTTTGTGACAGCAACAGAAATTAGGGTTTCTAGTTTTGACCTACTTTCTCCATAGTTTTGGATCGAATCTGCCTCTACTCAACTTGCCTCTCTAGGGTGCATATATCTGTGGAGTTAGTTTCCCAAAACTACAACTTTCATTTTTTACCTAGCCTCTGCTAAGGTCTCAAACACAGATCTGTAGTCAAGATGATCAGCATGAAGTTTGAAGATTGTTTGGAAGGAGATTCCAATTTCATCTCATGGAAGTCTAGTTTTTTTCTTCTGCTAGAATAAAATGACCTATTACATTTTGTAAAGGAAAAGTTCCCAAAACTAGAATCCAAAGAAGACAAACCTCGCCAGAGAAAGAATTATGCCAAAGAAATGATGATTTTAGTGGATTCATTTAGAGATAACTCGGTTCCTTGGATCTTAGAAAATACGATGGAGAGGAGGATGTTCAAAACCCTAAAGAGGTTATTTGAACACAGTATCATCAATGTGACTCTCACATTGAGGAATCAACTATCGAATATGAAGATGACGAAGTCCAAGAATATTTCCTCATATTTCATGAGGACCACTAAGCTCTGGGGGAAGATAATTTCTAGTCAAGACAATATTGAAGAAAAGGATCTTGTTATGAACACCTTAAATGGTCTCCCACGATCCTGAGAGTCTTTCATCCAAACTATAAGTGGTTAAACGAAGTTTCCCAAATTCGATAAGCTATGGGTAGAATGTACTTGGGAAGAAACAAGAATCCTAGCATGCCAAAGACTTCATGGCACTCAACCTGAGGAGAATAAAGTGTTCATATCTCATGCCAAGAAAGGAAATGGAAGGGGAAGGAATTCCTTCAATAAAAAGAACCAAGGTAAGAGGTCAAGTCCTCCCCTAGATTAGAAGAAATAAGAGAAGAATGATTTATCTCAAATATAGTGCTATAGGTGCAAGAAATATGGTCATTATTCCACTAGTTGTCGAAGCTCAATCAAAAGGAAGCATGAAGCTTCAACTACAGATGTCCAAGAAGACCCTCCTCACAAGGAACCAAGGATGATCATTCAGAGTTCTTCTAAATGATATGAAGATCCATGCTATGATGATCATCAATAAATAATATGAAGATCAGTGGACTCTGACAGTGGGAGCCGACCCAAAAAAATACAAAATATAAGTATTTGATTTTACATGCTCTAGTAGATTAGATATGGTTGGTTTTTAACATGTTTTACATAGATCTACATTTCTAAATTCGGGTAGTTAAATAGCCTGTCATGCTGCACAACTCATATAGGATGATGAATCCTTTATAACATATTGGAGTAGTACACACTCTTAATGGTATGTTATAATGGAGACCATAAGCATCTGGATAATGGGCTTACGTTTTTTGCATCGAAGCATTGACTAGAAAGTTGCCTACATTATTTTGTTAATACATTTATTATGAAATATTGCTAACCATCTGATGGGATTTTACTTGTAGAGAATTCCATGATCTACAAAAAAAGTGATCTCATTGATATATGGATGGAACAGAAGTAGAAATACTCTAGAAACATGTATTATGACTCTCAGAACCAGAATAATCTCATGCAGAGATTTGGTGATCAGAAGCAGAAAGATTATAGGAATGTCATTCTATCTTCTTTTTCAACAAGATTTACTCAACCAACTTCTGAGAGACAGAGGAAGTTATCCCTCAAAGACAACAATTCTAATCTATTACATATGATAGAAACCCGACGACACTGATATCATGACTCGAAGAAGACAATTGAGGGATCCTTGATGAACCTAATCATCACTAGGATGGATAACTAATTTCTAGTATACATTCACGTGCCCAAGTTAGAACCTTCAGGAAAGAAGGAAAAAATTGTGGGATATTGCAAGTCTTCAAATGATTATCAAATATACATCCCATGATCGATTCAAATCAAAGTCAGACAGGATGCAACCTTTGAAGAAGAAATGGCTATCCGAAAAGGAAGAGGATCATATATGGAGATAGATGACGATGAAGAGATGAGATCATATCCCCCTCCAAACATTAAAATGGAGTCTAAAGAAATGAATAAACTAATTAGTCGCATTGATCCAGTTGAGCCAGATGATGCTCCCATAGATATGGCAATAAGTCGAAAAAAAAATAGATCAGAACGACATATTTTGCAAAAACTTTGCATGGAGAAGATGGGGGCATCGAATAATACAAGGCCAGATTGTTGCCAGAGGGTTCTCTTAGAAAGAGGGAGTCAGTTATGATGAGACATTTTCTCCTATTGCTTGACACACTTCCATCAGATCGATTATTGCTATTACTTCAATTATGGGATGGAAGTTGTATCATATGGATGTCAAGACAACCTTTCTTAATGGCATTGTTGATGCATTACTTCTTGGGATTGGAATTATGATAAAGAAAGAAGAATATTTCTATAGGTTAAGGAAAATACACCATGAATATGCTGAAGAGATTTGGATGTTTGACTGCATGTCCATAGATACTCCGATGGATGCAAATTTGAAGAAGTTGAGAGATTCTGCTTCAGATTCAAATTTGATTGATCCCACTATGTATCACCATTTTCTTTGATGCTTGATGTATCCAATGAACACCAAGAAAAATATTTGTTTTGTTATGAATTCCATCAGTCTGTTCATGTGCGAACTAAGGCATATTCACTAGACTACTGCAAACATGTGCTCAGATACTTACATTGAGCTATTGGATATGATCTATGATATGATTCAGATTGTGACTTGATATTGCAAGGGTTTATAGACTCATATTGGTCCAGATCCACTATATATAGGAAGTGCACTTCAGGATGTTGTTTTAGTTTGATTTCTGCAATAATTTCCTAGTAGAATAGGAAGCAGAACTCAGTAGCTCTCAGTATTGCAGAGGTCGAGTATATGGCTGGAATTTTAGCAGTACAAGAAGGATCTTGGATTCATAAACTTCTTACATGATGGTTTGGCCTGATTCTAGAGCCAACTGTAGTTAACCATGATAACCATAGTTCTGTGCAGATGTCAGTGAATCATGTATTTCACAACAATTTGAAGCACGTAGAGATTCAGTATCACTTCATGGTGTAGAAAGGTGTGGTCAAGCTCCACTATATTCTAACCTACTGCCAAACTACAGATGTTCACACCAAGAATCTTCCCAATATGAAGCATGAATACTTTCATGAAATACTTGTAGTAGAAGAGAATGTATCCCTCCTTGAGAGGGAGAGATGACTGAGAGACATTTACCATACTTTTTCTTAGGTACCTCTATTTGTTTAGGTTCTCATATAGATATGGTATAAATCCCATTGGCAAATGAGACAGACAGGTAGTATATAGTCGAGTTCACACAAGTGCCTCTACTCGTCCAGGTGCTCAGCCAGGTATGGGAGAAATCCCATTAGAAGATGAGTCGAATAGGTAGTATATGGTCGTTTTATTGCATAGACACCTCTACTTTTTCAAGTTCTCATCTAGATATGGGAGTAACCCATCGAAAAATGAGACAAACAGGAAGTAGATGGTCATGCACATTTTCTCATTTGGTTTATCATCTAGGTATGTGAGTAACCCATTTTTAGATGAGACGAACATGAAGTAGATGGTCATGCATGTCTACTCGTTTAGATTCTCATCTAGGTATGGGAGTACCCTATCAGCAGATGAGATGAACATGTATTAGATGGCTGTGCAGATGTGCTCATCCGGGATCTCTATCCAAGAATGGATGGATTCCATCGGCAGTAGAGATTGATAGGTAGCATGATATTTTATCTCGGATATCCGAATAGAACAAATTCATAAATACAACCTTTAGTATGTTTAGAGATGATAGAGATAGTATAGATGTATAGATGAAACCTATATGATCATGATGTTGATGAAGATCGAAGAATACCTTCCTTATTGAGAGGGAGTTTTGGAGTTTGTGCAATCTCAGAATCTATTCTTATTGTACTTGTATTGTCCTCCTTTGGGATTTGAACGTGTTATAATCATTCATACAAAACATAGAAATAACAATGTAAACCTTGGGGTGAAAAGCTCACAATAAAATTGTAAAATATAAAATTATATTGCTCCCCAAGTGAAGTCGTCCCCACTTAAATTCTTAATGGGAAAACCGTAAAAATAGGAGGCACCCCTCCTCATTATTCCACATAGTAACTACACATCATCTACACAACATCTACACAAGAGCTCAAAGAAGCCCGCAATTTTATGGGAAAGAGAGAAGCTTGCATATACTACAGAAGAAGTTTGTTTTTATGGTTTCTATTTTTGGAAATATTTTCATATTTTTCACTTTCTTCTTCATTGTACTCTAATATCAGAATTATTATCTCTAGATGAATATTGTTGGGTTTTCTCACATTTTGGTTTCCCAAGTGAAAAATAATTGTGTTATTGTTTTTTTCTTTTTATATCTTCTAATGATCCTATTGATGAGTTTAATTAAGATATATTGCCATAATCTTACGAAAATATAACATCCCTTATCCTAGGTCCTGAACCTTGACTTGACAACCTTTCTTGATCTAGGGTTTGTTTCTAGACCTAGGCCATTATCAGTAGGAGGTTCAAACAACATCATATCACATCAAATACACCAATAACTCATGCTAAAGCCATAGAAATAATGGGTGCATATGCTTGGAAATCCTCCATAACATAACATCAATCCTACCAAGGTTTAAGCATATGCAAAATAGGCCCATAAGTTAAGGCCCTTAAACTATATATAATGTATCACACCAACAATATCTATACATGCCTCAACCTTGATCATGTCATAACAATCAAAATGATAATAGAAGAACCATGTAAAGTGTTAGCTCCTCAAGAACAAATGGTATGCGAAATAAACCAAAACACTACAATACACTGTAGTTGAAAATACTACTAAGATCAAGGGAAAAACACAAGTACATGAAACCAACTTCTTTCATTTGGGTCTTTCAAATGGATATCTCCGTCTTTTAACATGGAATGGAGATGTATGAATAGTTATATAAATAAAATTATTGTATATACTAAATAAGATTGCATGCAAGTAGTGATTATCATTCTTATGGTTAATATAAGTTTAAATGATTGTTTACCTCATCAAATGTTAACGATAAACATTAAATCTTTCGGTTCAGGTCTCTCGGTATAGAGAGACAATATTTGTGCAAGTGGTGAATTCCAGTGTATGTCACAATATTTTCTTACAGTGTACAGTATTTGTGGCTATGTGATATTGTATGCATTTTTTACCATAACGTAAGGAAAATGAATATTGTTCACTGTGAGAACATATTGCCACATACATTAATTGTACATGCAACCAACTCTAGTCAATTAACTAATGTTGCAAATACAAGGTATTCCAAACATGTTTCAACATTAATACATGAACAATTGCATGTTGTAACCCATGGTAAGGCTTAAAAAAAGTAATCTCAATGTAATAAGGGACAATTGATGCTTCATGAATATAAGAAAGCATTAATACTTCATGCATACATGGGAGCATCAATATTGTGCATATGTTATAAGAATAGTTTCTTTGTGTATATCAAAGAACATTGTTTCTACAACAAAGGGGACCATAGAACTAGTGAAATTGCATGCATTGAACCCATTGTGCACATAAGTTAACATATCACACATATTCTTCATTTTATCATGAAAGATATGATGGAAACCACTAAGTGAAGCTCATATATTAAAGATCAATATAAAATCTCATATATTGTATCCATTTTCTATATTTGATGCATCTTATAACATTATATTAGAGCCAAGTTAAAAAAATTTGCATCTAGTGATTCAATCTGAGATTATAGAATAATGAAGGCAATGCAAGATAATTTTAAACATAATTTTAATCTCTTTCAAATTTAACACTCCCAAAGGTCCTTTTGTTAAACTTTACATATGTAGTAACACTAAATAGCAACAATAAAGAAATAGGATAATTAACAAGTAGACAAAAACTCATTAACAATATCAGTAAAAGATGAAACCTGAAGTACTGGTTCAGGTCTCCTTTATACTTAGATATTTTTCTAGATCAGACCTTTACTTTTTAAGGACAAGTCACTAAGAAATAGTGGACATACCTTAGAGAGAAAAAATAGGTTGTAGTAGGGTAAGGTTAGACTAATACAACCCGCATGCATAGTTGTAGCAATTTCAAGCATTAGAGAATATTCCAAATAGGTTCAGTAGCTCATAGCCTACTATAGTAGGCTAAACAAAGTCAATTTAGCATTAGTAGGCTCAACAGATATTACAAACCATTCTTAGAAACCCATAGTAAGTCATGGTCCAAGTTTAGCATCCTAAGTCATAACAAAAAGGTCATAACCCAATGCTAATGTTCACAGCCCATCCTAATGCATGCTAAAATTAGTCACGACCTAGTCTTCGGCATGCTAAAAATAGTCACAACCTAGTATAAATAGTGACAACCTATCTTAGGTATCTTACAACAACCATAGCACAACTCTGGTAGATTTACAATAGCTGTAAATCAGCCCTAGCATGATTACAAGGGTCACAACCCAACACTAGAAATTAGAGTATTGATCTCATCCAAGTAAAACAACCTTATGAAATCCCTAGCACCAGTAACAAGAGTCATGACATAGATCTAACAGTCAGAAAGGATCAAGACATAGACCTAGAATCCCACAAGGATCAAGACACATATCTAACATCTAGTAACCTGTCACAGGTCAATCCAAACACCCAATAGCAGGTAATGTATCATTCCAAGCAGCCTTAAACAAGTCATGGATAATCTAGGAATCCATAAAACAGGTCATGATTCATTCCTCCTAATCAAGGTTCGACTAGGCACCATCAAATAGGTCTAGGAAGCCTTGAATTTGTCCCATGTTCCCATTAGAGGTTTCTTTGTGCTTACAAAGTGCTATGTGTGCATCTATCTCTAGTTGAGGGCCTACTCATCCATGTGTATCTTTAGTATCGAACGTTTCTTACCATCTATGCATTTGCACTAGGTTTTGAATTGGTCTTCCATATTGTGAAGTTGGGAGTCAATTTGGGGATGGAAACTTGAAGGACCAATGGAAAATTGGGATTCCTATAGGTGTATTTCGTTTTTGAAGAGGCACATGGTGTTGCAAAGTATAATGTTGTGGTAGCAAGGAACAAGAACATAGTGAATATATTTTGAACCATGTTGGCATTAAATTCAACATGTTAGTACCACTATCCATCAAGTTACTCTAACAAGGATTGGTTGTAATGAATTTTTTTCTCTTACCTTTACTGTATCTAGAGTTAAGTGAGGATGGATTCTTGAGGTCCATTGAAATGTCTAGAAGAATGTCAACGAGAAATGGAATATAAAAATACAATTTGTGCCAGTTTGAGATCAAAAGTTCCAAAATGTCATAAAACAAATGTGCAAAAAACTAAATAAGATAATATAATTTATTTTTGTCCAACAAATAACAACAAAGGGATGTCAATGGGACTAAAAGAGTACAAGAAATATAGGTATAGTACGAGAGTGCAAAAGAAAGTCATAGCATGATATTGAAGAAGGAAGACATAAAGAACTAAGTTATGATACCAGACATGTCCATATAAGCCATTGTCTATCATGTCATCGTATCAGACATGAACATGTCCTAACATGGTGTCGAGCACTTGGTTTGGACATGTCTTGTTTTAGGACATGTCCAAAGCATGTGTTCGACACCGAGTCAGGATGTGTCCTAAAAACAGGACACAGTGTCCTAAAAGTAGGACATTGTGTCCCTTAAACATGACACTTCTAACAAACAAAAAAATTGTAATACGAAAATTTTATCCTCATTCATTCACATTTTTTAGTGAGGCTTGAGCTCTAAGAGGGTTATTTTTGTAGGTGAAGAGCATTAGAAGGTTTTCCATCTTGATCTACTTAATTTTGTATTTTCCAGTGGCATTCTGACATCCATGTAATACATTTTGATTTTGATGACTTAATGAGATTTTGTTTAGTCTATGAGAACCCACTGCACCAATGGAATTATAGCACCCCATGTTTTTCATCCTTCTCCCTCTACAATTTGTGATGTATTTTTATTATTTATCCATATACATTTACATATTACATTGTTTGGCTCTTAGCCTCTCAAATCAAGTCACGGAGCACACAAACAAGTATTATGTGGGGGCAAATTCCATAAACAACATCACAAGGGGATTCATTTCACATAGGGGAGGTTACCCCTTATTTCTATTCCTACCCATGACATTCAATATAAGTGGCATCATCATTGTAAGTGGCATAATCTAAAATATAAAGCATGTAGATAGATGCAATTCTTCATTCTTCCATAAATTTAAAGCGTGTATATAATCTTAAATATAATTGATAGAAGATATTATTAATTCTTCCATGTCAATCTACCCCTTTTTGTATTTACTATTACTATTATTATATTTGGCATTTTCAAATGGAATTCCAACATCTATGTAATATATTTTGATTTTGATGACTTAATGAGAAATATGGTTTTGACTCTTGAGTATTGACATGTTGATTTATGACTATCATGAGTATCATGAATTATCTATGTGTCTCGCAATATATATTTCTATATTTTTAAGATATATATATATATATATAACGTGTCCTATGTGTCATGATTCTTGGGGTCATCGTGTCCATGTTGAACACTCGAATCCCCGTGTCCTTTGTGTCCCGTGTCCTCATGTCAGGTGAATTAGGAACTAAGTGTCTAGATAAAAGTTAAATGGTTGACCAAGAGAAGATATAAAATTTATTGAAAGTGTAAGAAAGATGCTAGAAACTAGTGAGTGTCAATGATTAAAAAGGCAACGTCAAGAAATGGTGTACTTAGAGCTCGTTGTTGAGGATAGGTAAGGAGGCCTCAATACAGGATCCTCATCATAGTCATAAATAATTATGTAAGGGTCAATCCATTAGTTAATGATATCCTTGTTGGCATTGGAAATCCTAGCCATGATTGGATGGTGGGGTCGATGTATGCTCCTTGTCATAGTTAGCAATAACTGTGAAAAGGCTAATGCACTAGAATATGATATCCTCCTTGTAGTGGTGAGGGATAACTAAGAGGGAATGCCTACAAGATCCTAGGGGGATCACAAGAGTGAGGAATCCCAATTATATTACCATCCAAGGTTGTGGGAAAGAAAATACATATGGAATAATAATCATTAAAAGCAGAACAACTTGCTGTCATGAATTGCAAATAAGAAAGAAAACTACAATTGCAGGAAATTATAAACGGATTGGGGAAATGGAGGAATTTTGAGAGATAACTTCGAGCAATAAAGAGATACATGTGTTTCAATGGTTTGCAAACAAGAAATAAGTGTTTGGAAACACTTTTAAATCACCCAAACCAATTGGAGTTGAGATTTCATAGCGTGTTTTGGGTAAGGAGACCAAAATTGAAAAACTCTAAAATGAACATAGTAACAACAATGTGAAAAAACTCACATACAAGAAAGGAAAATGAAGGGAAATTATGCAGACATAAGAGGAGAATGTTTTTTGACCAATTATTCTATTATTACAATTATCAAATACATTTTAAGTGAGTTATCATCTTTGACCAAATCAACTATGAAATATTTACAATGTAGGTAGAGTATAAAACAAATATAATACATATTCAAACTAAGTTTACTAGGAAACAAGAATTGAGTATCATTCCAGTAAGCACACCCTAGATTCAATGCATTCAAAGGGTAGAGTCCCTCTAGGGTTTTATGGTCTTTTCCCACACAAAGGTATAAGCCAACACCATAAGACCACATCATCCAATCATTTGTTTTCACAATAGTTTAAATAACAAGGATTTAGGTTGTTACTAGGTGACAACGGGGAGTGTTATTTAGTATTTTTTCTTGCACTATTTATTAAATTCAATTTAATTTTGGCCATTTTTTCCAATTTTGAAGATGCAAGACAATTAAATGAAAAAACCCTTACTAATCAACATATGAATTTTCAATCTTGGGGGAGAATTGCTAACTATGTATGATGATAGTGGAAAATGCATGCCGTAATGCCTTGTAATTCTCTAATATGAATTATGCATACCCAACAAGGTCCTATATGAACTATTTTTCCCATGGTGCAGGTAGAACAAAACATGTATTTGTCATATTTTTCTTCCTCAAGTGAGGGGAGTTCAGTAAGACTAGATAAAAGTGAGACATCTAGTAGGTATACAAGGGTTATATCAACTAGATGTCAAAAGATTAGAAGAAATTTCATAAACACATGGAATGTTTTCTCGT
Source organism: Pseudotsuga menziesii (assembly GCA_001517045.1). NCBI lineage: Eukaryota > Viridiplantae > Streptophyta > Pinopsida > Pinales > Pinaceae > Pseudotsuga > Pseudotsuga menziesii. The sequence goes on along the minus strand of LPNX011095448.1, from coordinate 83,869 downwards.
TGAAGGGGGGTCATGTTCTTATGATGATGAGACAATAGGCGACATTGAAGTTCCCTTGAGGTACAAAAATCTAGTGAAACAATGGGTACCCAAGTATCTTCCTTAACTAAACACATATTTTTGTGTGAACGAGAGGATATATCAAATTGCACCATCGTCATTACATGGTTTTGGGTTGTTTTGCATGGATGGAATAAAGGTTGGTTACGATAGATGTACATAATTGGAGTATGTTGGACCTTGTTAAAATTACAAAGATTGGATGCACCTGGTACAATATACCTGAAGTATGTGCCAATATGCATTGTCAGTAAATTAATTACAACTGAAATACAAAATCAAAATAGAGCAGCGTTGTACATTGACGAAATTCCAAAAGCCACAGGGAATATTACGAGGTTTATAAATATTACACAACCAGGTTCTACAATTAAGCAACCCAACCACATATTTGAGGAGCATGAAAGAAATCATTTATTTGTATGTGACATTAAATCAAGAGCTGCAGGGAAAATAGTTACTATGGGAGCGGTACATCTAACAATTTACCCAATCTTTTATTAATTAATTTAAACACTTAAGCAGTTTTCGTTAGTCTATTGTTATAATTTTGTTTAAATTTTCAATATTTACTTCTGAGGGCAGTGATCGAGGCATCTCCCCACTATCTAGTCAGAGGAGTACAACTTCCTCAAGGCAACAGATATACATCTTTGTAATAGTAAAAATATAATTTGAAAAAACCATGTTTTTTGCTGTGTTTTTTCATGAGTATATTGGTTTGGATTATATAATGTTATTTGTATATTTGTTGCAGAGTGTTGATCAGGGAAACCACCCGACTATTGATTAGACCACAGTATCCTCGGGGCAATAGGTATACCTAATTGCAAATGTAAAATTTAAATACCTCAAAATGTTTTCTTATTATGTTGTTACCGTGAGTATTTTGGTTTCGTTTGGATAAATTTTTCTATGCTTTTGAAGCAGGGTGTTGTAAGGGGCACCTCCATAGAAGTAGATGATACCAAACATCCTCGAGGCAGTAGGTATACATCGATGCAATTGTACAAATTAAATATGAACAAAAAGTTGTTTTGTTGTGTTTTTTCATGATTATATTCGATTCATTTAGATAATGTTATAGATATACTTGTTGCAGAGTGTTGATCGGGGAAATGTTGATGTATATGTAACTTCGGAATGTATTCTTCTATATATTTCATATATTATAACCCAA
>LPNX011095448.1:46974-77431 GCA_001517045.1 Pseudotsuga menziesii | reverse complement strand
TTGTCTCTTGTGATGTGCTTATGTGATTGCTGTGCTTGTTATTCTCTCAGTGAAAAGATCTTATCATAATGCTAGCTTAAATGTTGAAAAACTAACAGGAAACCCCATGGCTGTTGGTCAGAATACAGCAGTCTTGAGGAAACATGTATATCTGATTGTAAATATAAAATTTAAATACGTCAAAATATTTTCTTATAATGCTTTTAACATTAGTATTTTGGTTTCTTTATATATTTTTTATATGTTTTTTATGCAGGGTGTTGTAAGGGGCACCTCCCTATTAGCAGATCGGAGAAGGTCCCCTATAACCATTGATAAGATGAGTAGACGATCCTCGAGTAAATAGGTATCATTCATTGGAATTGTACAAAAAAATATGGAGCATAATGTTTTTTTCTATTTTTCATGTATATATTGGTTTCTTTCTGACAATGTTTTCTGCTTCTTTTTGGTAGGGGGGTGATCAGGGAAAGTCCCCAGCTATAGATCAAACGACACCAACATCAAGGCATCAGGTAAACCTAATTCTAATTTTATGAATACATCATGATCGATATGTTTTGTTAATATACTTTTTCCTCAATCTATTGCTTTCATGTTAGTAATGTTTTATATATTTTTGTTACAGACCATTGATTCGGTGTATAAAAAAACGTCAGAGCAATCAATAGCTTTAGATTTGAATGATTTTATGTGTGATTTTTGCATTGGCTCTTCTCTAGACCCTATTAATATGATAGAGAACTCCTTGAAAACAATTAATGAGGATATCCTTCATTTGTTATTCATTATGTCGGGGACATATGAGATTAAATCCAAGGTTGATGTTTTGGTAAAGAGATCACATGCCTTGCAAGTAAGTTGCAGAATCTTGAATCATAATATAATTTTTTTTTAACTTTATAATTTTTACTTGTATATGATGGTGAACTCATAAAATATGGTTCGTATTTACAGGATTTTCTACGACCACATACTAGTGGTCAAGGTGGTGTTGGCCCTAATGATGCTCATGGAGATTCACCACATGAGAAAACAACTCCATTTTCATCTCATGTGCCACTATTGTCAATTGAATAGTCAACAACAAGTTCTATGACACCCCCAAGGCCAATTGTTAGTGCTCCAGCTAGTGACCAGCACACACGAGATCGTGTATAAGAAGGGTTCGATGCAAAGCATGCTAGTATTGATATTGTTGAAGCAACATTTCCTAGATATTCCCATATCACTAGCATCAGTACAATACATACAACATTCTTGTTGGATGAAGAGCTCGTTCCAATAAAGATCAAGAAGATCCCAGGTAATTCAAGTTAGTGTTTATAATTTGATTGTAATATATCGATAAAACATTGTCTTTCAACTAATGATGGAATGATAATTTTGCAGGAAATGATGTTTTTCATAAACATCTAAATTATTTTTCCCTGGAGATATTTGGTCCCACCATCCACAGAAGGAGGGATAAACAAATTTAAAATTTAAAATATGAGCTCACTAATCGGTTGGTTGGCATGTTCGGAAATGAGACCTTTAATGCAACCGCAATCCTAAAGAAGGTTGGACAACATATGAATATTTTATAGTATAAATATAGGGTTCATTTAGAAAGGAACCCTAGGTATGAACGCCCTTCGATGATTCCAACTAGAGAGTGGAAATACCTAGTGGAAGATGGAAATGGGAGGGCTCTAAAAAGACAAGGAAAGATACAACTAGGCACAAGGAGGTATGCGATACTTTACACAATGTAATTCTTAACCTTACTATTATTAATTTATATATAAAATTTGGAACATCTAACCTATTTAAACACTTTCATAGGTTGTCTAACACATCAAAGGACACAAAGGAAAGAAAAGAAAAAATTGGTCATCAGAAGCTTGGGACTGGTGGTTATTCGAATTTGGAGGCACAAATTGTAAGTATCGAAAAACTAATAATGCATCCAAATAATAAATTGCAAATTATTTTCATTTTATTGCATTGCAAAAGGTAAATTTATGACATTATGCAAATATCCAAGTCGACTAATTCAAGGAAGTGCCCACTGAGGAAGATTTGAAGCTTGAATTCCAGCACGACTTTAGAGATGGTGTTAAACAAAAAGATTGTATGGGAAAACACAGTATTCAAGTGATCCATCTTGCACATGGGTATATAAAATTTATATAGTTTAATGAATATTTATTACTTGTGCAATCTACTCATTATAAAAAAATTCCATAAAATATTGACGCTATTTTGAATAGGAAAGAAACAATCCAATCAATGTTGAGGTTGATGGACAACAACCAATCGAGATCATGCCTCAAATCCTGGTAATGAATTTATTCATATGCTACATCAATTTTAAATATTGCATTGAATATGGTGAACATTAATTTTACTTTTCCATGTTTAAACAAGAGAGCATGTAGAGAGTCATACTGTACAGGTTCAGCCTAGAGTACGGGAATATGAAGTACATCATGTGGACACATCAGGTAAAAAACACCTTTGTAATGTTTTTTTAAATGAAATACTTGTAGTTATAATACTAGAATATATCAATGTAACATTTTCAAATTATTGCAGCAAATCCGGACCCCTTGTTGCAAAATACACGACAAGTTGTTGAACCACCAAGAACTGAATAACATGTTCCAGAAGATGAGTTTCTTCTTGATTTTGTAAAGAGAAAAAAAAATAGAAAGAAGTGACTGAAGAAGTACTGTGAAATTATTTTCGATAATATAGTGTCATGCATATTTTTTTCCTTAGTGAATCAATAAATGGTTTAATGAATGTTAGCTTTTATTCAGTGAATGGTAAATGTTTCTTTATGATGAAATATGCATGTTTGCACATAATTGTTTTTCAAGTACATGCATTGGTTATGGGGAATTGACAGTGATGTGAGGGGGGGAATAAGAAATTCCACCTTTACGTGGTTGGTCCTGTTCAATAGAGAATATTAAATTATTCTCAAAACAAAGAGGAGATCAATGAATGGCTATGGTGGTGCCTTTCTACAACCCACTCACGTGTCATCTAAATTTTGACAATTTCCTAGGTACATTCCTGGATAATTCATTGAGTGAAGACCTTCATATACTTGTTGCAACATGTACAATGCTAGACTGTAATATTTTCATTTCTTATTTATAATGGAACTAGGATGAACAAAAATTTTTAAATATGTTATATTTATTAAAAATACGCTAATAATATTTGTAATATGATGTAGTTGTGAGGGACCCTGCATGAGGTCTTTCCATCCAAATAGAGAATCTGGAAAGGATTACAACTATAAATATCTAGGTTTAACAAAATCGCAAGTAAGGGTAAGTTCAAGATGCCGCCACTTCTTATAAAAGGGATGATAGTTTTTTAGCTTTTCCGATTCTTGTTATTATCTTGATTTCCCCTGATTATTCATAATTGGTGCAGGATATACAAAACTTATGCTTCCTAAGTTGTAAGCATAAGAAGCAACAATACAACTTGATAAAATGGTATGTTATTTAAAGTAACACATTGTCTTATGGACATGAGTATATTCATTTGAACATATGTAATATATATTTGACATGGTGTGTGGTAGGTCCCATATATAGCTGCATCCTTAGGGGGTGTCAAGCTTGGCACAAATGGTCATAGAGACATGTTTGACTGGGTCACTATACAACTTACAAAACTGAACGATCAACGTGATGTTGTACAACTTTTGAAATCGACATCCCTTGCTCTACAGGTATGACATATTGTACTAGCTGTCCATATTTTTTTGTAATAATTGTCTTTGTAAGATTTATTGAAAATGCTATGGATATTAGGACAGTTCATTCTAGTGATGGTATTATCTATGATTTTTAAATTAGAACACATACTTTGAAGAATAATAAATAGTGATTTGTGTTGAAGGTGTCTGAAATGACGACATGAAGAAAAATGCCTTTATTCTTCTATGTTTTGCTCATGTGGATCACATTCTTCCTCATATTTAAGGATGTAGAAATGCTATTGAGGTATGGAAGAATTTTAAAAAATTATATGAAACCTATAATGAACTTTGAAATTTATTTTTGTTAAACAAATTAAAAAATATGAAGATGGATAAATCTGATTCTATAACAGAGCATGCGTAGAATTAGTTTGTGGTGATTGATACTAAAATCAAAGACCTAGTATTATTGCAATTTCGTTCAATAACTTCCCTAATTCACATTGAATTTTAATAAACATCATTTTTCATATCTTCTTGATAGGATATTCCAACATTCGAAGAAGTTGTAGGTTTGTTGGTCAAGCAAGAAGAGAGGTTAAATAAGAATGAGAATGAAGGTTCGGCTATAGTATTCATAGGAAGGTGTGGAGGAAAATGTTGGGATAGAGGTTGTGACAAATAAAGGAGAGCTAGAAAAAAACATTAGAAAATTAATTTAGAGATTCAAAGTTAATTCTCAAAGTACCAAATCCAAATTTTGCAATTATTGTGGCTGAAATAATCATAATGGTCAAATTTCCCACACTTGACACATTGTAGCATAGGCTTAAATGTTAAGTTGTTTAGATCATTGGGATTAGAATGACATTATGTTGGAGCATTTTTGTGGATTATATAGTTTATGTTCCAACATATTCCATGGATTGTATATTTAAATTGACTGATTTTAGAAATTTTCATTTCAATAATTATAGAAGCAACATGTATCATACTTTGATGGTTGCGCAGTTCCTCAATGGCTCCCCTTATCATTACCAACTTCTAGCATCTTTTCTAGTGGAAATTCATCTCGTACATGATTATGTTATACAGGCACAAGTAATCTCCTTATCTTTACTAAGTACTTGATGTATTTGTGCTTGACCCTTCGTCACTTGTAGTTACAGTGCACAAGTATGGATTCTTGTACATTTCCATATTGAATTGAGTTGTTTATATATTTTTTAAATAAAAATGTTTCTTTTATGTGTCCAGATTCAAATTTCACACATTGAATCAAAATAATGATAAAAAAGCATGTATAATCAAATAAGTCTTCTTGTGTTGTAGTTGGGAATTGGTTAATTGTCTAATCAACCTTTAAATTTGTTTATATTATTGAAACATCTCAATCCATTTGATTTTAATAGATCGATTCAAGTGTTTAAATTCTAGGTTGAATTGAGATAGCCATACTCATTGTGGATATCTGACAAGAAATGTTAATGGATTTCATAAGAAGCAACATAATTTTTCTTTTTATACCACAATAAAGTGGCTCCTTTTAGGGTAGCCACAAATTATTTTAGTCTGTTTGTTTCATCAGTAAATTTTTTACTTAAAATATATATCACAACTTGATATATGCAACCCTCCATCAATGGTACAATCACATGTTGTTAGTTTCATCTAGCTAACTTTGGGAGAATGGGTAGTTTTATGAAGCTGAGAAGTATCCATGCTATATGTTATTGGTGTAAATGGATGAGGGTGTCCAAGGAAGAGATGACAACAACTTTCCATAAGAACAAAAAAATTGCATAACATCAATTAATGGAATAATATAATTTTAACCTATGTAATTCCTCACATGGTAACATAATCTTATTATTTGCATAATATCTATTTATTTCAATGATTGTACATTTAATAACTATGTAATTCAATACGTAGTTTACAGAAATTATTATTGAACTTATATTTAAATGTATCACTATTTTATGGCTATCCTAAATATATATTCCTTTTATCCCTATCACCTAATATACAAGCACATAAGGTATGCAATTTTAACATCGATTCTTAGGGAAACTATGGATCTCCCTTACCACACCAGTATCCAAGTTATGCATATCTATAAATGAACTTCCTATAAATGGTCATAATATGGTGGGTACAGGAACAGATACAGGATCTCCAACAAGGAAAAGGTAAGTTGGATATTCTATGGAGAATGATACTTGATCTATACTTACTACAACTAAGGCCTTATTATAGTAACGCTACTATAGCCATTATATTTTGGTACGTAAACTATGAAATCAGTAGGATCTTCATCTCACTCAAAAAAATATAGATCTGGATCTGCATGTGTGACTATTACAGAACCAACTATTGGTTCTATGAGTAGCTCTACTGCTGCTAGACTATCTCTCTTTTCAATGTATATGCTAAAATGGAGGATTTAAATGCTATACCATTCATTTATAAGTAACATTATAGAAAATACACAACACAATATTTATTTACTGATTCATAAAAAGTACTTTAATTAAAAATTGCATAATCTAGGAAATTCCTATTTGAACTCGCGGTGAGTAATTTTAATTGGTTATTGACTAACATGACAATATCAGTGGTTTTTTGTATAATTGAGTGGGTAGGATTCATTAATGTCATTGATGGTTAAGGGATTAGTGTCATTTGCTTCAGTAGTAGGTGGTGTTTCCATATGGTGTTTACAGGTAGAAATGACTAAAGGCACGAGGGATACAAAGCACGTGCCAGGGAAAGTGACAGCCCCTCCCCCACGTCCCCTAGGCTTAAAATCGTCATTGATCATGTCCTTCCTGATGCTTCAATGCATATCTTGTACATTCAAGCTAATTTCCGAATTGAAAAAAATATTGATGAGTTGCTCCGCCATGGTGTGAATCACATGGCTACTATCTTGGAAGGATTGCCACAACCAACTCCCCGTGTCACGAAGTACCTCGTTTGGGCACCAGAGAGATCTCCATATGCAGGGAAAGCAGTATAATAGGAAGAACTCAGAGAACATATATGGAATCCTCTTATAATAGTTCATTGGCTCATCCCTTGGCTCCCTCTATCTGCAAGCTTGGGTTGGTTGGGTTTACCCAGACATCAATTCTGTGAAGTCCTAGATCAAGAATCCCACTGCATTACGTTCCAACATCCAAGGCTTGTTTACCTCAAACCATATGGCCATGAATTTTCATGGGAAAGAAGCAAGCAACATTGACAGGGAGGCCATTTTTCATGAAGAGACCCTGGTCCACATTCATGATTCCATTGCAGCAGTGGATAACAAAATATTCAACGAATTTAGGCTCTGACTCAAGATAGATGTAGTGATTTCTAATTACTTGTGACTATAGTTTACACTCTCCATATATATGTGAGAGAGAGAGAGAAATTTTTGTTGAACTACTAAAGCTCACTGTCAACACCTTTGAGGAAGATACTAAACGAAACCTTGTCCACATGGCAGAAATCATTCAACTCTCAAAGGCACCCTTCCAGCATTCTCAAGGAGCCAACAAGGCCTTCAAGGAAGAAGGCACTAGCAGAGATAGTGAGGATGAGGCCGAGTCCAATGGGAAGATCTAGCTAACTCATCCACATCTACCATATTTTCCCTCTGTCTGCTCTGTCAGTGGTTCACTACAGGACCAAATCTCCCCTTAACGTTTTTATGTCTGATAAGCTGCCAATGTATAATGACTAGGCATCTCATACTATGTTTAGATACTCTATTTGGACCTTATTGCGTCTTACTCTCTTTTGGTCTCATGACTACAACCTGACCCCTTGTTTTTGGAGTCAGAATCGAACATGTAATTTTTTCCTTTTCCAAGTAACAGAATGAGCTCTTCTTACTGATAAAAATAAATTAAATCACTTGACCTTTTGATGCCATATCATGAAATATAATCATGTTATATTTTCATTCTTCATGGGATTGTTTTCAGTTGACAAACATCTATATCAACCATATTCTATACAAATTTAGTGTGTGCATGAGATAAGGATGTAATATTTCTTTTATGTTCCCCATTAATTCCCTTATAACAAATTATTGAAACATTCTCAACACTGGTAATTTTTAAACAATTTGTGGCATACTTCGTTGGCAGTTCATGTTGGTGGTTTATTGCATCAACAACTCAACTAATAGGCCATGGTGGTGGCCTAAAAGATACAACATTAGAATAGAAGATGGTCAGGGCTAGCAACATTTGGTTTCCATAGACTTGATGGGGACTCACGTTGGTGGTCATAGAACTAGTAAATACACTAACCTTGTTTTCAAAACCCATGAGGTATATTGCCCAAATTAATGTCTAAACGCATGTAATAAATCTATCAACTCAACAAAGAAAAGGCTAATTTTACCTATTTTGACAAAAGTGCACACCCATTCCTCATTAAAGCTCCAACTTTTGATTTTCTAGTTCTTAAGAGTTATTTAGATTATTAGTTCCAAACTTCAAGCTAAAATGTTGTTGTATAAAAACTACAAAACTACCAAATTTCAAGCACATCACATAAATGTAGACAAGATGGATAAAAGAGAACTCTAGAGGGAAAATCATACACTATGTCTATTCTATGTAAACCAACTCCATTTCCAAGATCTATGTCTATCAAGATAGTATTTTCTTTGATTTTTCACTATTTCATGAATTGAAAGTCATTGTCACTAGAACTCATATTCTGAGTAGATTAAGTACTCAAATGAGGTTATGTAAATTGATATGGATTTTCTAAGAGATATTTCATTACTATACTACTCCATTTCTTACCTCAAAGACTACTTCTCTGGATAGTAGAAACAGGCTGCTACCTATCACATTGGTGGTCATATAAATAGTATTTTTTTAAATATAGACAGTTTTCGGATATCCTATGGACTTTCTCACTATATCCAACGATTATTCCATACCACCGATGGAAACTCTTGTCAATGTTTCTCTTTTATGTAGTCCGATATCTGATGTACTTCCCCACTTTTATGACATTCATGCCATACCTCCCACGACAAATGGCATCAGTTATACGATCGTCTGTAAATTATTTTACGTCGGTTATCTAACGGGTCTATCGTTGGATATCATTCCTTCTTGGTAGGATTGGGGATCGAATATCCGAGCAGTCTATCATAGAATATACGATGTGTATTTGTTTCATATTCAATTTTATATTAATACATTTTTGGTCATATATTCAACTATTTTATGTCATACATCCAATGATCCCATATTGTTTTCATAGTTCTGACAAAAAGAAACCGACGTTTATAAAATTTGAGGCCTGTTAGATTGTCGACAAATTGATGTCAAAAATAATACATATATTCCATCAGATTTTGGGTTCAAATCATCTTGTGATAGAATATATGATTTTACCCTTCTCAACACCATGAGAATACCACAACTACTCCTTTATCCACTTAAACTTTCCCTTCCATCTACTCTACCTAGTGATTTGTGAATCCCCTCACTCCACAGGCCCTTGGGATATCACAACCCTCGCATAGGATTTACAAGATAGATCCAAAAAAAGACAAGGAATTGTATAAGGACTCATTTTTTGGAAGCATATATCAACCTTCAATCCCCATTATAGCGTCTTCAAACCTCATTACGAGGCCTTCAATATTCAGCAATAACATGCATCCCCTACTCGAGAGAATGTATTTTCCATACAAGAGAGAACTCCACTACACTGGAGAGCTAAAAGATAGAGAAGAAGAAGGAAATATGGGGAATTTAAATCCTTATATAACCATTCGAATTCCCAAGAGTGGTAACTCAAATTCACTAGGGTTACTCAAACCATGAGAGGATAACTCAAAATTCCTCCCAAGCCAAATTGAATTGGTAGAGGAGTTACTCATTCATGAGATGTCATTCCCAAAATATCAAAAGGGCATCAAAATTTGGGAGTTACACTTTAAAGACTGCTAGCTAAAAATAGCTAGTGAGGGTGCACTAGCGCATGAGGACTTATAAATGACATCAAACTAAGGCCATGGAAGAAACACTACTCAAGAGAATCCCACCAAACATCTAAGAGTGTGTAATAGCACCTTCAAAAACCAAAATAACCAAAAATAGGGTCCAACAAGTAATGTTATGGAGACCAACAACTCCTAGTCCTTAACCCCCTCACATGTGGAATCCATAGGCCAACATTCTCGTTAGTTGTCCATGTTGAGCTAGTTATTTATTTAAACAATAATTATAATAACTACCAATTCCATAGTCCCAGCACATTGTGCCACAATAAAAAAACATATTAATATATGCCCAGGGTATTCTATTCTTCCTCTTTTTGTTTCCTTTCTAATTCTAATTGGGTTGAGTGGCCTCTAGGATGTTTGAAATCCAAGTTGATTTTATTGGTGGTACCAACATTCAAATGTTTGGGAGGATTTGGTTTCTACTTCTTGGAGACTTTTTTTAATGAGAATTATGTGTGAAGAATAAATGGTATTAACATCGCCCTCTTTGTTGGCTTCAATAATATTTTGTAGCTCTTGATCATCTATTTCTATTTCTACCTATTATGTGTTTTCCTATGGGGTTTCTCTATCCTCCATAGTCTTGTATTATGTTGGATTTATTTTTCTACTTTGGATTCATCTTTTTTAGGATATAACTTATCTAAATTGAAGTTTTGTTGGTCTATACCTAGTTTTTCATTAAATTCCATATATGTGTCTTCTAGAGTTGCAAATTTGTTAGAGACCCTAGTTGGCTTAGCTTGGCTCACCATGGCTAGTTTTTGGGATTCATTAGAAAAAAAATTCATGACCGTGAAACCATCCTAAAAAATATTGGATTTTGAATTTAGGTTTTGGAGGGCAAGACCTAAGGGATGTCTCTATAGAGGTGCATGTATTCAAGACATTTTCTGCATCTAAATGGGTTATGCTCATATTCTAGAGTTTGAACGCACTCATAATATTGGAAGCTAAGGAATATGTCTTGGGGAAAAGGATTTGAAACATTCATATTGACACATATTTGAGAAAAAAATAAGTGTATCTTCCCCTCTTAGTTTCCTCTGATATTTTGATGAATTTTCCAAGAGTTTCTTCTTTAGAAGACTCCTACAGTAGGGAATAATGACAAATCCACATAGGAACTTCTACCAAATATTCCTCATCCAAGAAAAATTTTTCCATCCATTATCCCTTGAATAATCCTACATTGTTGAAAAAATAAGTTCCCTACTTAAACAACTACTTGTGATCCTCTAGTTTTGAGAAAATGGCATTAAAAAACCCTTTTGATCCTAACGTGGGATCCATCTTTCGCAATGGTTTTCATTTGTGAGTGGTACAACCCTAGAGATCACATTCATTTGATCAAAAACACATGAACTATTAGATCAAGGCATGATATTTCATATGTTGGATATAAGATCCAAGTTTACTACATGTGACCTCCAAATAGAGAATGTTAGCATCTTTTGAGAAGAAACCTTTGGATATTGTCTTGGTTGTCGTCTTTGGTTAACTTGATGCATCTATAGCCATGGAGGTGGTTTGATATGTCTCTTATAGTACCTTAGGATATTTCATCTCATCATGAATTGACTTTGTAGAGGAAATTTGAGAAAGTGGTTGCTTTGAAGAAGATAAAGGTGAGAGCATTGGATAGAGAATAGAGAATATAAGAGAATAGTTGCTCCCCCTCCTAACAACAGTTCCATGGAATAGAATAGAGAATAATGGGGTTGTTATTTTAGCTAGGGTTTTCAACACAGTGTGTTTTCCTCATCTCATTGACAAGATCCAACCCTTGTTATAAGAATTCAATTATTCAAAAGCATTATGAAAAATGGATTTTTTGATGTGTTTGTATCTCAAACAACCAAGTTTCCAATGGGTCTAGGGGGGTGGTGACATAATTAGTGGAGCCCCCATTAGTGGGGATTAAAAGGTAGCACCTTCAAAGAGAATTTTTTAGTGCAATTTCGTAGTCAATTTGGACCATTCATCATTAGGTTACATATATGATGGTAGAGATTATGTTTCTGTATTTTTTCCTTACAATAGATCCCTCTTTTAAAAAAGGCATTGCATTACAACTATGTGGAGTGTGTGCAAGATATTATGGGAGAGTGAAGAGGATGTTGTAGCATATGTGATGTGGTTTGTATCCCTCCATTTTGTTGGACATAATAAAAGAAAAAATTGGTTGTTTCTCTGTGGATGTAGCCCATATTGGGTGAACCACATATACCGATGTCTATCTTCTATTGTGTTATTCTCTATTTAATTTATGAATTTATTTTTATTTTATTTCATTGTGATATTGTATCTAACAAGAGGTTCTCAAATCATTTGAAGGCTAGTGCCTTATACAACCACTCTCCCTTTCCATCTAGGTTGAATTCATTTTAGCACTTAAGGATGAGTGTTGCATAATGAATACATTTATTTATTTGTAAATGAATTATGGGTGGTTCACTAATGTATAACACTAACCAATAAATAGGTACTAATCCATAATTTACAACCTATAACTATTGAACCACAAACCCTAAATTTTTCCAACCCTTAATAAATAACCAGTTAACCTTATAACCCCCATTCCATTAACTAATACTCATAAAATTTTAATAGAAACTAATTCACATAACCCAAATCCCATAACACCTGACCCTAATCATCGCTAACCTCTAATTAGTCTAAAACTCCCTACAGCATAGACCAAGAGCTATGTTTGGTATTATGCCCAAATTGGTCACCAACCCGCTAAACTCTATCCCCTAACTATTAACATTTAACTTATATATCATAATCCCAACATAACCCTTAGTGACGTATTGATTGATCAATAACATCTATCCCAATATCTCAAAACATATTATTATCCCAATTATCAAATCAAAATCCTAAAGTATATTAAAGGGAAAACAATTTTTAATATAAAATATCATTTCTTCTAGGGCACAACCTTTGGCATCAAATCTTTCAAGTTGACTTATACTTACAAATTTAGGAAATAATGGCACAACAAGATTCCCCTTAAGGATCAACTCTCTGCTAACCCTTATCCTAAAAACCAATATGACACTAAGTGCGAAAACCCTAATTCCAAAATCCCTAACCCATGAATAGCTCCTTAATCATGATATGATGACTAACTACTCACACAATAAGAAGAAAGTGTTGGTGCAACCTAATGATAGTCTCTCATGACACGTTAGTGGCAACACAAACCTAGAAAAATAATAATTTGTTAAATTAGAGGGATGGTTTGAGATACTTCCACAATGAATTTGAATATGGTGTAACAAGATGAAATGTAGGAAAATGAATTATCTTTACAATTTTATTTTATTTTTATAGAAAGTATGTATCACTAGGTGAAATTTGTCTCTTCCCAACATTGGTATGTTAAGTTTCATGCAAAATATAGTGTATATGTGTTTGTTAGTGCAACCTTGTAGTTGTTTAATTTTGTGAAGTTGGATCATCAAGCCTGCATGAATTCAAATATTGAAGAAGATCATAGAAGAGAGACAAGAAATTCAGTAACTCTCATAAATAATTCATGGAAAATTAAACACACATGAGACCAATAATTGGAATAATGATATTACATCCATTAATAAGTTAATAATGTGTAATAGGGTGGTGTTACAAATAGGACAATTGGAATTCCTAAGATGGGATTCGAATATACCAATCTTGACTGGCTCTAGAGCTAACTCGGTGTGGGAAAATCACCACTAGAGCTCACTAATGCAACTCTGGATCACTAAATCAATTCACAACTAGTTAAATGACTAAGTTAGGTGAGAAAAGGTGTCCTACTTTCCTCAAATCATGCAAAGTGGTGCTAGGATGACTGAGAGAAATCTAACTAATGGGAATTGGAGAATAACTGAACATTGACAACGGTCAACTATTGGAGATTGTTGGTAGCAGTCAGAGTGGGTTCCTAAATTATATGGATTAGTCCCTGTAGCTCCTCAACTCATGCATAATGGTGCATTGAGTGGTAGGTAGCATCTAGGTGTGTCCCACATGCACTAGTGAAGTGACAATAATCACATAAGCTATGTTAGGAACCCATGTCAATCCTCCTCTTTACTATGTTAGTATATTGTTGTTGGATGCATATGCTTTGTAAGTTGTCCCATAGTAACTGTTGATCCATAGCTTGTGTTATTGTTGTGAGGCACATATGCTTTGTAAGCCGCCTGTAGTATTTGTTGATCCATAGTTTATATTGGCCCATGGTTTTGACCCATAGTATTGGCGCCCATAGTTTATATTGGCCCATGGTTTTGACCCATGGTATTGGCACCTATTTTTAGTATAAAAGTGTGTGTTGAGGCCAAGGAAGGCACCGTGAAGTTATTTTGTATTGAGCTTGCTCAAAGGAGGTTGCCCCCTCGAAGTGGCTTACGATTAATATAAAAGTGATTTTGAGTTCCTATATCGTGTGTTTTGATTTCTTGTTGCTGCAGGGTCTTCACATCTGGTATCAAAGCACTTTTCTTGGCACAAGTGGGAAATTTTTTTCTTTTTTTTTTTTTCCAAAAAAAAGAAAAAGAAAAGAAAGAGAGAAAAATTGGGCGGCGAATTTCAGATCAATTTTTGAAACTTTTTGCACAAAATCAAAAGAAACAGATTGCATATCTGAATTGATCTTTCAAAAATACACAGTTTCAAAAAAAAAATCATCTCATTTGGAGTTCTAAAAGTGGAGATATCGCGGACTTAAAATCAGCAATTTTTCAAAATTTCGGTGACGGCCGCGGAAATTGCGGCAAGAAAATCTTTTGACCGAGTGCCCAGATTTCTATTCCGATTTCATGGGTAGAAGCAGAGTGGTTGTTTCAGTTCCAAAAACATGCTATAATAGCGATTCTAAGCAATATAGATCTGGTTTTTGAACATTGGGTGGAATTTCTACCCAGATTTTTTTCTGTTGCAGGTTCAGATCTGGGAATAATATCTATCCGCTTAGCTGTGGGAAGTACTTGGGAATAAGCCCTAAAAATCATTGTGAGGAGTACCACAGGAACCCTGAAGTAGCTGGCCCATTGAGAGGACCTACCGACGAAGAGGGCAATGACCCTTACCTGATTGACTAGTTCGCACCCGTGAGGTAAACCAAGAGCTGCCGTTTGTGGCCAAGCGATTATCAGTTTTACCGGAGCCATGGATTGAGGGGTACTGCCCCAATATGCAAGCCGTCAGACAGCATTGGTGGCCGAGTGAATCCCTTGAACCGATAGGAAGCCGCACATACCTGGGGTCCATATCTATTTTCAGTTGCACAATTACAGATTTTCTCTGTCCAGAATTGTTGCCGGTCAGTTCCGCGCCATTGCAGATCCATCTATTGCTGATCACTTCTGCGCCATTGCAGACCCCTTCCTGAAAAATCTCCTGCTTATGGTTGTCACCCGCACAGGAGCAAAAATCATGGAGGAAGCACTTGCAGCCATCCAAGCCAAACTCCAGGAACTGGATGAAAAATTTCTCGGTCTCCATCTTAAGCATTCAGCTATGAACACCAGAAGACAGTCCGAGTCTTCATAAACCAATGGGTTCTCTTCTTCCAGCAATTTTTGCGGTCCGAAGCTAGATTTTCCTCGCTTCAATGGTACTGATCCAACTGGATGGATCTATCACGCAGAACAGTATTTCAGCCTTCATAATACTTTTGATGTCCACCAAGTTCCACTTGCCTCCTTTCATTTGGAACAGGAAGCTCTTCAATGGTATCGTTGGTACATCAAGGCTCATGAAGAGCCAAAATGGCCTGCTTTTTGCCAGCTCCTTTTGCACTGATTTGGTCTGAGTGTTTTTGATGACTTCATAGGAGCTCTTACTAAACTTCGCCAAACTGGCACTGTGAAAGAGTATCAAACTGAATTTGAGAAACTAGCTAATCACATAGAAGGATTACCTGATGACTTCTACTGGAGTTGTTTTATCAGTGGTCTAAAGGATACAATTCGCTCTGAGGTCAAAATGTTCAGTCCCAACACAATGATGGAAGCCCTGGGGTTGGCTAAGTTGGCAGAAGACAAGATGGTAGCCCAACAGCGCTCCAAATCCTCTTTTGTTCCCTTCCGAAATATGGGTCCTCAATGACCTCCCATTCCGCCAGCTCCTCGCTCACCTCCAATCAAGCATTTGTCTGAAACAGAGATGTAGGCACGCAGAGAAAAAGGGATTTGTTCTAATTGTGATGAGAATTTTAGTTAGGGACATCGATGTGTTGAACAAAAGATCTATCTCTTGGATGTGGATTCTCCACCTGCCTCTGAACTTGGTGAAGAAGTTTCCGATGTAATAGATGCTCCGGTTGACACTCAGGAGCCACCTACTGACCCTCCATCTCAGGATGACCAGCCCAAGATATCCATCCATGCTTTAGCTGGAGTCACTGCCCCCCAAACCATGCGGGTACATGGTTACTTCAAGAAGCTTCCTCTTACAATACTCATTGATTCTGGCAGCACTCATAATTTCATTGACCCTCGCATCACCAAACAAGCTGATTGTTTTTTCCATCCTTGCTCCAACTTTGAAGTCATGGTTGCCAATGGGGGCACCTTACCTTGCAAAGGGAAGTTTCGTAATGTGCGTATCTCTATGGGAGATTATAACCTCCACTCTGACATGTTTTCCTTGACCTTAGGCGGATGTGATGTGGTTTTGGGCGCTCAATGGTTGCGCACACTTGGCCCCATATTATGGGATTTTGCTGAACTTTGGATGCAGTTCTCCCACGATGGACACAAGCACACATTGAAAGGCTTACAACCAGGGTCTCTCAGCCTCATCAATTCACATCGCATGGGAAAAATCTTTAAGAAAAGTTCCCATGGTGTCATCGCTCAGCTCCATTCCATTCAAATGCAACCATCAGCGGCCCCCACTACTCCTTTGGATGTCCAACAAATTCTGAATCGCTATACAGGTGTTTTTGCTGAACCAGTGGGACTTCCACCTTCATGACCAGAGGACCATCGTATTCAACTCCTTCCTGGCCGCATTTCTCCCAACATCAGGCCCTATTTGCAGAACTTCATTCTGGTAATTTTTGATGATATCCTCATCTACAGTAAAACATGGGCTAAACATCTCCAGCATCTGGCTCTTGTAATGCAACTTTTCTCTGATCATCATCTCCATGCCAAAAAGTCTAAATGTGTTTCTGGCCAAAAGGAAGTTAAGTATCTCAGGCACATTATCTCAGCACAAGGGGTTCATGTGGATCCTGCCAAAATCACTGCCATGAACGATTGGCCACCTCCTACGACACTTAAGAGCCTTCGTGGTTTTTTGGGGTTGACTGGCTACTACCGCAAGTTTGTCAAGGATTATGGGAAGCTTACAGCTCCATTAACTACTTTGTTGAAAAATGATGCTTTTACATGGACACATGTTACTGAGTGTGCATTTGACAAGCTGAAACAAGCTATGTGTACTACACCTGTTCTAGCTATGCCCGATTTTTCCAAGCCCTTCACTATTGAGAGTGATACTTGCAGCAATGGACTTGGTGTTGTTCTCCTTCAATATGAACACCCCATTGCGTTCACCAGCAAATCCCTTTCTGGTAAGAATTTAGCTACCTCTACATATGAGAAGGAAATGATGGCTATTTTGCATGCAGTACAAAAGTGGCGACCCTACCTCTTAGGGAATCATTTCTGCATCAAGACTGATCACCAGAGTCTGAAATATTTCCTAGAACAGTGTGGATCCTCCCCAGCACAACAGAAATGGGTTAGCAAACTCATGGGTTATGACTATGAGATCACTTATAAGAAGGGTAAGGACAATATTGTGGCGGATGCCCTTTCTCGCACATTTGATGACCAAGGTTCTCTTTCTGCTATTTCTATGCCTGTTCTAAATTGGTTGCAATCGGTTCAACAGGGTTATGTCAATGACTCTTCATTATCTCACATCATCCAACGCTTGGCCAACAACCCTTCTGCTGTCCCAAATTACTCTTGGGATGGTGCTTCACTGAGATACAAGGGTCGTCTGGTGCTTCCCCAGAACACAGCTCTTCAATAAGCTATCTTCTATGAACTCCATGCTTCTCTGTCAACGGGGCACTCTGGTTTTCTCAAAACGTATGAACGGGCATGACGCAAATTCTTTTGGTAGGGCATGAAAAGGACAATTCAATAGATGGTGGCTGAATGTGATACCTGCCAGCGCAATAAGGGTGAAAAAACACCCCTTCCGGGATTGCTTGAGCCCTTGCCCATACCTACCCAGATATGGACCGATATTTATATGGATTTCATTGAAGGGCTCCCTAAATCTTGAGGGAAGACTATGATTTTGGTTGTGGTTGATCGCCTCTCCAAATATAGTCATTTTTGTGCTCTCAACCATCCCTATATAGCCTCTTCCATTGCTCAAATTTTTCTGGACCAGATATTTCGTCTTCATGGAATACCTTCTTCCATTGTCTTGGATCATGATGCGACTTTCACCAGTCATTTTTGGACAGAACTCTTTCACCACACTGGCACCACACTGAAGATGAGTTTCGGTTATCATCCCCAAACGGATGGTCAGACTGAAATTATTAATAAATGCTTGGAAACTTATCTTCGTTGCTTCTCCTCTGAGAAACAACATCAGTGGGCAAAGTGGCCCCCTCTCGCTGAATGGTGGTACAATACCTCTTACCACACTTCCTTTAAAATGACTCCATATGAAGCAGTTTATGGTCCGGCACCACCAGTTCTTCTTCCTTACACCCCCAGCAGTTCTCCAGTTCAGGCAGTTGATGCGGCCCTTCGAAACCGCGATGAGGTTCTTCACATTTTGCGCGAAAACCTTCACATGGCAAGAAATCGCATGAAGCAACAAGCTGATAAGCACCGTTCTGAGCGCACTTTTGAAGCTGGTGATATGGTTTTTCTTCGTCTCCATCCTTACAAGCAATCCTCACTAAAACTCAAAGGGCGTCATAAGCTCGCTCCAAATTTCTATGGGCCATATAGGATTCTTCAGAAGATTGGGTCTGATGCTTATAAATTGGAACTTTAGCCTTCTTCCCGCATTCATCCAGTATGTCATGTCTCTTGTCTGAAGAAAGTTCTTGGCACCAACATCCAAGGCCAAACTATTTAACCAGAACTGGATAATGAAGGGTCCATCTTTTTGGAGCCGGAGGCTGTCCTCAATAAGCACACTCATCAGCTTCGCTCTCACTCTATCACAGAGGTCTTAATTCAATGGCACGGAATGCAGCCCGAGGATGCTACATGGGAACCACTCCTTCAGATTCAGCGACAATTTCCACATCTAAAGCTTTGAGGACAAAGCTTTTTCTAAGGGGGAGGGGATGTTAGGAACCCATGTCAATCCTCCTCTTTACTATGTTAGTATATTGTTGTTGAATGCATATGCTTTGTAAGTCATCCCATAGTAATTGTTGATCCATAGCGTGTGTTATTGTTGTGAGGCACATATGCTTTGAAAGCCACCTGTAGTATTTGTTAATCCATAGTTTATATTGGCCCATGGTTTTGACCCATAGTATTGGCGCCCATAGTTTATATTGTCCCATGGTTTTGACCCATGGTATTGGCACTTATTTTTAGTATATAAGTGTGTGTTGAGGCCCAAGGAAGGAACCATGAAGTTATTTTGTATTAAGCTTGCTCAAAGGAGGTTTCCCCCTCGAAGTGGCTTGCAATTAATATAAAAGTGATTTTGAGTTCTGCTGCTATATCATGTGTTTTGATTTCTTGTTGCTGCAAGGTATTCACATCTAAGAAAATGTGTCCTACTTTCCTCAAATCATGCAAAGTGGTGCTAGGATGACTGAGAGAAATCTAACTAATGGGAATTGGAGAATAACTGAACATTGACAACGGTCAACTATTGGAGATTGTTGGTAGCACTCAGAGTGGGTTCCGAAAATTATATGGATTAGTCCCTGTAGCTCCCGAACTCATGCATAATGGTGCATTGAGTAGTAGGTAGCATCTAGGTGTGTCCCACATGCACTAGTGAAGTGACAATAATCACATAAGCTAGGAAAATATAGTTAGACTATGGTGGTCAAAAGGAGGATTAATTAATAATCCTAACAACCCCCCTTAATCCTAACTTGGAAAACCTGGGCCCTTGCAACTAAGACCAAAGGTCACCCATATAATATAAATGCAAAAAATGTATGCTTAACAAAATAAGGAAATGGTGAAAACTTCCCCTCAAAATAAGTAGGAAAAAACAGATCAAGCTTTCATACTAAGAGAAAAAATTTCTTCTTGAGTAAAAACTTGTGAAAATGTTTCTGCAATCTAGATCTCTGTGGAGCAATAATGCAGTGTGATATTTCTTGTGTGCATTGGTTTCCTCGTATTCTACATGTGAAATTTTCCACCCTCTTCCAATCTAATGACATATAGGAGAAGTAATGTTTCCATTGTCTCTTCTTTCTGCAAGAAGAGTGACATGATCGAATTTGTTCTTCAATGAGCATAATTGTTGATCAGACCTTACCATCATGTAGCATCTCTCTGGGATTTTGTAGAACCTCTATAAAAGAAGTGAATTTGCTTGACATAGTGCAAGGATCTCTTTTTGAATCTATGATCTTATTCTCCTCATGTCATATGACTCTATAGCCATGTCCCTGGTTGCCTCAATAACCCTTTTATACCACTTAGGCCTAGGATTAGGAGTAGGGACTGGATATGGATCTATATCCGATTGAATTTCATATTCAATTCCATAAACTGATTCAGCTTGGTCCTCTCCTTCGTATTTTAAATATGACACATTAATGGAAACATTATCATATGCAAAAGGTTTAGGTAGAATGGTTTCACCTTCCCTTTCAAATGGCAGCTAAGATAGAAAGAAAATGTGAGAATTCATATGCCTTGGAGGCATGGTTTGCAATACCTTTCATCATAAGCTTCCCAGTTGAGATATCTGATATCTCCATTGAGTCAAGACCAAATACCACTCACTTTAGTGAGCCTATATGAGTCATCTGGTATACATACAACAAATTTTCATTTAAGGAGGGCACATAGAGGACACTCTTAAACACTCCATGCTCTAATTTGATTGAACTGTTTCCTTCAGCTTCAATTTGAGTGTCATCGCCCATGTGAATACTGAGACCATTAGTTAGTTGTAATGAAGAGAATGATTCTTTCGATGTAACCATGTGACTGGAGGCTCCTGAATCAATGAGAAGGCATGTGTTTTTGAAAAACCAGCCTTCAGTGCATGGCATCTCTCATCATGATCTTCAGTCTTGTCTCCATATTCATCCTTCCTTGTGCCTTCAAGGAGGGAAATATTGTATTGCTCAAGGACTTTTTTTCATCTGATCTATGGTCTTCTTCATACAATATTTCTCTATATGGTTTCCTTTCTTATAGTAGGAGCATTTTCCCTTGTCAAACCTATTATTTTTGTCCTTCCTAGATCTTGAGGCTTCATATGTTGGATCAAACTCTTCCTTAGGCTCGAATTCATTGTTCCTTTTTTATTTTCCTTTTTGCTTCCTCTTTGCTTATGCATCCTTTGTATCACCATCTAAGAGAGCTTGATTTGGAGAGGCCTAAGGGCTCCCATCTATATCATATTGTCTTATTCCAGTATTAGAGACGATGTAAAGAAATCAAGGGATCATGACATTCACCAATTAGGAGTTGTAAGTCTACGAGAGTGAAAAGTAGATACGAACACTAATAATTCTGTGCCAAGTTTGCTCAGAATAGACAGCACTAATTTCTCATCCTTCTTATTAATCTCGCACTGTTTGCATTGCATGACTAGTGATTTGAATTTTGAGAAAAATATTTGTACAATTTCAAAGTTGTTTGGCTATAGTGCTATCAACTCATTCCCTAGGCCCCTCATCTCATCCTTTTTTCCAAAAAAGGATTCAAGCTTATCCCATACTTACTTTGGTGTTCTCAATCCTTCAAGGTGAAAGAGTAAATCTTCATAGATGTGGATGCACATGAATCCAAATGCTTCATAAAGCTAGTTCAAATCCTTTAATTTTTCAAATTGCTGCTAGGGTTCGACCTCTCTGCACATGTGACCCTGTACAAACCCTTCTTGCATAAGACAAACTACATATAAGCCCTCCAATTAAGATATTTGAATGGTGTGAGTATTTTGGGTGTCAAACATGTTGAATTCTCCATCTTAGTCAAGAAACAACTAATTCTTCATAATATATTCAATTTACCTACAAAAACACTTCAATTCAAAATCAAGCCAATTCACACACTCTCCACTTTGACATGTGAACTTTATCTTGGTGCATCACACTTGGATAGACTTATTTGGACAAAATATAGAGGGAGAAAGGCAAGAATACAAAGAATTATGTGGAACCCAATTGCATTTGGTGCATCAATGGAATTTTTCTGAGATTTGAAGCTGGCATGAATACCTGCTCTGATAAGATGTTTAATTTTGTGAAGTTGTATCCTCAGGACTACATGAATTCAAATATGAAAGAAGATTATAGAAGAGAGATGAGAAATTCAGTAACTATAATAAATAATTCATGGAAAATTAAACACACATGAGACCGATAATGGGAATAATGATATTACATCCATTAATTAGTTAATAATATGCAATATAATGGTGTTACAAATAGGATAATTTGAATGCCTAAGATAATATTCAAATCTATCAACCTGGACTGAATCTAGACCTAACTCAATGTGGTAAAATCACCACTAGAGCTCACTAATGCAAATTCAGATCAATGAATTAGTTCACAACTAGTTAACTGACTAAGTTAGGTGAGAAAGGGCACCATACTTTCCTCAAATCATACAAAGTGGCGCTAGGATGACTGAGAGTGATCTAACTAATGGGAATTAGAGCATAACTGAACATAACTGAACACCTACTAGGGTCAACTATTGGAGACTACTAGTGGCACTCAGAGTGGGTTCCTAAATTATAGGGATTGATCCCTGGAGATCCTAAACTCATGTACACTGATGCATTGAGTGGAAGGTGTCCTCTAGGTGTATCCCCCATGTACTAGTGAAGTGACACTAATCACCTTATCTAGGAAAATATAATTAGACTATGGTGATCAAAGAAAGGATTAATTAAAAATCCTAACAGTAGTACCTAAATGATGGACTTCCCTAAAAACAATTGTAGAGATGTAGTGAACACATTGATCCAATCCACAACTATTTTTTCAAAAATTATATTCTTAATTTTATATATATTTTTAATTATAAAAGGCATTATATATTTGAAATGGCAAGGCCTTTTTTTAGTCTAGCCTAAATGGGTCTTAACATTATCAAACGATATTTTAATTTTTTTAGATCATAAGCCTCAGTGCATTCTAGTGCACCATATAATTTTTGTTAAAAATGATTAAGGTGAAAAAACGTTATAGCATAAACAAAGGAGGTATATTTTTTAAGGTTTTGGTGTATGTCAAGAGGAAAATTAATTAAAAATAGTAGACAATATTACTTAAAAATTGTGTAATCTAGACAGTCGACTCTATATGGGTTTGTAGTCTCAATGACAATAGATTTGTCTAGCCTATAGAAAAATAATGTAAAAAATAAAGATATAGAGAGATATCCTGAAAATGAGAATTTTCAAGAATTTGTAGTCTACAGCACCAGAGTTGTCATCCCGAACCTATATCCAAACCAACCTAGTCAGCAAACAAGTAATTATCACACCTATGAATTCAAATTTTAAGAAGCATGCACATGCACATGCTCTAAAAGCACCCACATGCTTTTATAATTAAAAAACATGCTTTAGTATTTTGGTCATAACTTCCTATCCAGATATTAATTTTTGGAGTTCTTTATCTCATTGAAAAGGTCTTGAAGATATCTACATGGTCATATAATTGTTATGTTATGTTTATACAAAAATATTTCTTATTTAAACAAATAAAGAATATAAATTAAATGTTTAGGTCATGCTTAATACATATGACCACTACATATTCCCTCTAATAATGATATTTGGTCCAAGGAAGAAAACCATACACTTGGAGTCTTGAAGATATCTACATGATCATATAATTGTTATGTTATGTTTATACAAAAATATTTCTTATTTAAACAAATAAAGAATATAAATTAAATGTTTAGGTCATGCTTAATACATATGACCACTACATATTCCCTCTAATAATGATATTTGGTCCAAGGAAGAAAACCATACATTGGGACCTAAAGAAACACTTGAGGAATCCAAAGAAATGAACAATGTTTCAAAGCACCATCCAGGACTTTGTAAAGGTATCGATGGAACCATGTATTTAGTTCGTGTGGCCTTAGCGCCTTCGCAAAGACAACGAACTAATATTGTAGCCCTAAAATTATTGTTGATGAATCCAAAGAAAT
This sequence comes from Pseudotsuga menziesii, assembly GCA_001517045.1. NCBI lineage: Eukaryota > Viridiplantae > Streptophyta > Pinopsida > Pinales > Pinaceae > Pseudotsuga > Pseudotsuga menziesii. Next base: position 53,310 of record LPNX011095448.1, on the reverse strand, counting down.
GAAAAATTCTTTGAAGAACCACAAATGAATTCATATGGCTATCCATGGAACTATGTGTCTAGGTATTATGGCCTTAGGTCCTTCAACATGATCAATAGAGGATAATTGATTGTGTTCCTAATGCATGCATGCATTCTTCAATGTATGTTTGGAGGTGGTAGGGGAGAAAGGGAGATATTTTTAGATGGAGAAAGAGAATGAGAGTAGGGGATGTGGAACTGTGATAGGTCAAGTGGGACGGGGAGAGTGAGTGATAAGAGGTGTAAAGGGAGGGATTTATAAATGGAGAGAGAGAGAGAGAAGAGGGTGGGGAAGAGTGATAGGTTGGGGGGGAAGAGAGTGAGTGAGTAAGAGGTAGGAAGGGAGATAGAGATAGAGAATGAGTGAGAGGTTGAGAGAGATAGAGGGGGGGAGAGAGAGAGAGAAAGAGATAGAGGGGGGGAGAGAGAGAGAGAGAGAGGATGTGCATTTGTGTGTGTGTGTGTGAGAGAGAGAGAGAGAGAGAGAGAGAGAAGGGGGTGGGGAAGAGTGATCGGGAGATTGGGAGAGAGGGTAAGTGAGGGAGAGGTAGGGAGGGAGAAATGGACAGAGTGGGTGAGAGGCTGAAGGGGGGGAGGGAGAGAGAGGGAGAGGGAGGGAGGATGTGTGTGTATGTGTGTTTGTGTGTGAGAGAGATATTAGTGTAATATATATGTGGAGAGAGAGATATGTTGGTTATGTAGCCTAATCTTCCTGATTCTAGATTTCATGGTTCATCCATGTTTGGATCCCAGAATCATGACAGGGGGTGTGGCGGGATTTCCCCCCACTAAAGTCACCATGGGGTGTCCAAGGGAGGGGGAAACCGAATTGGGGACCCTCCCCTTGCAGGGGTTTGGGGAGAGTCTCCCTGTAGTGAAAATTTAGGAAAAAGTGCCTTTTAAAATGTTGTGATTTCATAGTCATGACTTGGTCAATAAGGGTTATTTACGAGCCCATGGCTTTGGGCAGTCCATGGTATTTTTCCATGGTATTCAATTTATAAAGGGAAGTCATTGTAATACAACTGGGTATTATATTGCATTGTAGCATTGTAAAAGTGATCTTTGTCATTGCATTAGAGGAAATTCAACTCAAAATGGGCCTCCTAAAAAAATTAATAAAATAATAGTTAAAATAATAAAATAATATTTATTAATTTTGGAGGAAGAAAAGAAAAGAAAACTACTTTTTTGTTTGTATTTTTGACATATCTCCCCATGTTTTTACTCAAATTTCGACTAGGAGAGCTCGTTGGCGTAATTAAATTCCGCATCCAATGAGTACCCACTCGGCATACTTTTGACAAACCTCGCTACCCCAAAAACAATAATCATCACATTTTTTCAGGTATTTTTTTTGGGGGGTAGCGTGGTCCGTCAAAAGTATGTCGAGTGGGTACTCATTAGACGCGAAATTTAATTCCGCATCCAATGAGCTCTCTCAATCAAAATTTGAGTAAAAGAACAAGGAGATATGTCGAAAATACAAACAAAAAAGTAGTTTTTTTTTATGATACATATCCCCAAATTTATATTAAAAAGGTGTTTAAGACCTATACAATATTTCAAATTTAGAGCAATTTCATTGGCTAACACATGATGGCATGGAATTTAAATTAGAGTTAAAAGGCCCATTTTGAGTTGAAATTTCCTCTAATGTGAGAGAATCTATGTGAGAGCGAAGAGGAAGTGCAACAGGGTTGTTGTAGGTTGTATCCCTGAATTTTTTTGGATGGTATAATAATAAAGGACTATCAATTTCAGTGTGTATATAGCCCATCTTAGGTGAACCACGTTATATTGGTGTCTCTCTTGTAATGTGTTTAATATTTGCATCTTGTTTATTGTTTATTGGTATTGCTCTACGGTCTTGTTTTTTCTAACAAGATAGAGTGAGATGAAGGTAAGGGAAGATATAGAAAGAGAGAGAGGAGGGTGGGAAAGAGTGATAGGTCAAGGAGGAGAGAGAGTGAGAAAGTGAGTTAAGGATAGAGAGAGAGAGAGAGAGAGAATTGAGAAGGGAGAGAGAGAGAGAGACATTTGTGTATGATATAGGTGGAGAGAGGGATAGAGTGAGATGGAGGTAGGAGGAATATAGAGAAAGAGAGAAAAAGAGAGAGGTAGAGAGATAGAGAGAGAAGGGGTCAGTGAAGAGTGATAGGTTGGGGAGGAGAGTTAGTGAGTGAGAGGTAAAGAGGGAGAAATAGATATAGAGTGAGTGAGAGGTTGAGGAGAGAGATATAGAAAGGGAGGATGTGTGTGTGTTGAGAGAGAGAGAGAGGGATTTGTATAAGATATAGGTGGAGAGAGGGATAGAGTGAGATGGAGGTAGGGGAAGATAAATAGATAGATAGAGAAAGAGAGAGAAGGGGATGGGGAAGAGTTATAGATAGAGGGGGAGAGAGAGAGAGAGAGTGATAGGATAAAAGGAGAAAGAAATAGTGGGTGTGTGTGTGTGTGAGAGAGAGAGAGAGAGATGGAGTTGAGGAGGGAGGGAGAAAGGGATAAATTCATATGGAGGTAGGGGGGAGATAGAGAAAGAGAGAGGGATAGAGAGGTAAATAGAGAAATAGAGAGTCATAGATAGAGGAGGGGGTAGTAGTGATATAAGGAGGGGGAGAGAGAGAGAAAGAGAGAGAAGGGTAGAGATATAGGGGGAGAGATAAAGAGAACCAGAGGGTGAGAGGGAAAGAGAATGAGGGATAAAGAGAGAGAGATGGAGTGGGGTAGGGAGAGAAAGAGAAATGGAGAGTGAGAGATAGAGAAAGAGAGAGGGTGACAGGGAGAAAGAAAGGTTTAGAGGTAGAGGAAGCTTATGAGAGAGGGGGAGAGAGAGGGAAAGAAGGTACATAATATGAAGTGGGAGAGAGTGAGGAAAATAGAGAGGGGTGTAGGTATGGGGGAAAGAGGTAGAGAGCATGAGAGAGTGATGGTGGTATAAGGAGATGAAGAGGGAGAGATGGGTAGGGAAAATCAATAAAAGATGGCAGAGAGAAAGGGAGAGAGATGGGGGAATAGGTAGAGAGGGGAGATAGTGGGAGAGAGAATGTTTAGAGAGAGAGGTGGATAGTTAGAGGTAGACAAAAGAAAAGAGGATGAGAGGGATAGAGGAAGAGAGGAATGAATAGAGAGAGAAAGAGAGAAGGAGGGTGGGCGTGAGTGAGTGAGTGTGTGTGTGTGTGTGTGTGTGTGTGTGTGTGTGTGTGAGGTGTTTAAAGTGAGGGTGATATTAGAAAGAGAGAGAGAAGGGGGGAGATGGAGAGAGAGGAAGGGAGGGAGAGAGATAGAGAGGAGGAGGTAGGAAGAGGGTAAGCAAGAGACAAAGGTAGAGAGAGAGAGAGAGAGAGAGAGTGAGAGAGGGAGAGAGAATCATGGGGTGTAGATAAAAATGGGGAAATAGATAAAGGAATATGGAGGGGGGAAGAGAGGGAGGAAGGGTGTGAGAGAGAGGGAAGAGGAGAGAGAATTTTGGAAAGCAAGAGGGAGAGAGTCTCAAACTTGGATACATAATGCCAAGGATAAACTTATGAATTCATGTGTCATTGTTCTATATGGGTCAATGGTTTCTTTAGGGCCAAATTCATGGTATTTTCATTGGAATGTCCTTCCCAAGGCCTTGGGATAGCTACATACTACTCATAAAATACCTAGTGCCACAAAAATCCTCAATCATAAGCTAGTGATACCCTTAGTAGGCCATGTGTGATTGGTGGAGGAAAACTTCTTATAACTGGATGAATAGAATATTTATTTAGGACCTGAGCTTCAAGTATCCTCCAATGACCATGTCCAAGGCCTCAAGGCCACAAAATATAGATCCATAGTGTCATGGATACCCATATCAATTCATACATGGTGATCTAAATCATTTTTCATAGCTCTAAATTCCTCAATTGTTTCTTTCAGAACAAAGGCATGGATTTCTTACTCTGAACACCATTCTCAATGCCATAAGGCATGTACATACTACTAAAAACCACTTAATGGCATCAACATCCTTAGTCATAATTAAGAGGCCATTTTTGGTCGATGGAGTCAACCTTCTTATCCTTGGATAACTAGAATATTACTTTAGGGCCAAAGGTTTAGGTCACCTCCCATGAACATGTCAAAGGCCTTATGTTCCTAATATAGGGGTACACAACACCATATATGCCTCTATGAAGTCATGCATGGTGCTTTGAGGAAATTGCAGTGGACTTGGTTGCGTCAATGGTCTTTTTAAGGGCATGTTCTTCTTTATGAAAACATCATTCTTTAGTCCTTAATACATGTATGTATTTTAAAAACTACCTAATACCACTAACATTCTAAATCATAAGCCAATGATAACATCGGGATTCCATGTGTTGTTGGTGGAGAAAAAATCCTTAGCTCTAGATTGCTAGAAGATTCATTTGGACCCAAGACTTAAGTATCCTTTGCTCACCAAAAGTCCCCAACTCTTGTACATAGTTGCATGGATACGCTTGGGAATTCATGTGACATTCCTCGAGGTATTTTTCATCGATTATATACCTCAATGGTTTGTTTATGGCTAAAGGCATGGTCTTCTTCCTTGGAACATCATTCCCAATGTTGTTATCCACCTACATACTTCCTAAAACCACATCCTCAATCATAAGGTATTAATACCCTGAAGAGGCCATGTATGGTTGGTTGATGAAACCTTCTTATCCTTGGATGACTATAATATTTCATTAGGGCCCATTCTTTATGCATCCTCCATGGACCATGTCTAAGGCCCTAACGATACAAAACCTAGATATATTATGTCGTCGATACCCTTGTGAAGTGATGTGTGGTTTTTTAGGGAATTGTTCATGGCTTTTGACGCCTCAATGATTTCTTCAAGGAAAAACACGTGGCCTTTTTCCTCAAACATCCTTCCTAAGGCCCTAAGACACATAAATAATACTTAAAACCACCTAATGACACCAACATCCTCAATCATAAGTTAATGATAAAGTTAGTAGGCCATCTGTGTTTAGTGGATGAAACTAGTTTATCCGTAGATGGTTAGAATATTATTTTAGGGTGTGAAGTTCAAGTCTCCTGCACGACCATGTTTAAGGCCCAAATTCCCTAATAATTGGATACATAGAACCATGGATACCAATGTCAAATCATGTTTATTGATTTGAGGCATTGTTAATAGTTCTATATTCCTTAATGGTTTCATTAGGGTCAAATGCAAGGTCTTATTCCACAAAACATCATTCCTAAGGCCTTAAGGCATGTACTTATTGCTCCAAACCACCTAATGGAACTTGCATCCTCAATCATAGGTCAATGATACCCTTAGGAGGCCATGTTTGGTTGGTGGAGGAAACATTCTTAACCGTGACCTAAATGTAGATTTTCTATTCATTTTAAAAATAGGCAATATTTTTTCTATAAACATAAAATAGTAATGATATAATCATGTATATCTCTGTAAGACCTTTCCAAGGATCTAAATAACTCCAAACACTAATGCATGGATAGGAAAAGATGGCCAAAATACTAAAGCATGTGTTTTTTAATTATAGAAGCATGCACACTCTTAGAGTAGGTGCGTACTTTTAAAGCACGTGAGATATTTTGTAAAAGTGCATGCACGTTCTTGTGCATGCCTACTTGTAAAAATGTGTCACTTGGCATGTTGGCTCAGAAAGCACCAAACTGATAGAGAAAGGAATGAGTGCACATTTGTGTGAGTGTGCATGCAATCCTACATGAGCGTGTTCATGAAATACCCATTGTTTATTTTGATGCCACCAACTTCGTGCACCCATCCTTAAACCCACGAAGGTATGATTTGTCTTCTAACATACTAAAAGACTTGTATTGACTAAGCATGGGGTCAGTGCAAGAAGATGAGGGACCTTTTAGAAGCAATCCTAGTTTTCAAAAATAAACCAAAAAATACATCAAGGTTCTGCTACATAGCACTTGCTATGGTTCAACCCGAGCCTGACATGTCATGCGACATGTAGGATAGGAAGCCATATCACATACATGTTATATAACTACAAAACACACTCACGATATGTACTTATAAAATGCATACGTGGTTTGTAAAACAAAAAAAAAATACATAGGCCCGAAACCCGCGGCCCATTTTAACAATCAAAAACGCAAAAACAAAGGCCAATTGGAGCATTTTGGAGCAAGTTAACGTCTTGGGATTGTTGGAGGAGATGATTTAGGATGAGGGGAGGAGATTTCACTGGTGAATTGTCATCCAACAAGGTAATTCAATCACCCAAAGCATTCTTTTTTTTGTCAATTTTTAACCTATAATTGTGTTTTTTAATATAATAATCAATCTAAC